>JAVJIX010000001.1:12405000-12815000 GCA_036785185.1 Paratrypauchen microcephalus | reverse complement strand
ACAAGAAAAGACAAAGTGCATGCAGGGAAGAATGGAGTGCAAAATAGGTAATAATAAAAATAAGTAATAATAATAATAATCATACAAACAGTAACTAGGAGAGTATGGAATAAAGAGGTTATTGCACGGTAGGACTATATAGTGGGAGTTATAGAGTCAGATAAGATAAGTAATGATAATAAAACAGTAACTAGTTTGGACTGTGTAGTGGGGTTGAAGTGCCACACGTCAAGCCGAATCTGCATGCGTTTCCATGCACTGAACGTGGCATGCATATGTGTGGAGCCACAGCATTCTCGGTCAACATACATTACCTCAGGAGGTGGTACTCCAGTGTCCTGGTAGTGGCAGATGAGGCCACTGATCATCCTGACCATCCACAAAATGTTCACATTTTCACACACAGAAGCATCATCAAAGATCAAATCAAAGAGATCAAAGTCAGCTTTATTGTCAATTCTGCCATATGTGTTCAACATACAGTGAATTGCAATTTTGTTTCTCTCTGGCCAAGTAGTGCAAAAAAGACAGTGTACAAATACAATACAAGACAAAACACAACAAAGACTCTCTAAGACAAAAATCTAAGATCTAAGATCTGAAAGCAGTGCAACATAATAAATAAATACCTATTTACAGATGCAGCAAAACAAAAAGCCTTTTTTCCACGTTCTGTGCGAGCTCTGGGCACAGAGAGCAGGAGCAGCTCCTGAGAGCGGAGACTGTAAGTGCTGCTGCTCCTCACCTCTATGAGCTGGTGGAGATAGGACGGCACCAGCCCAACAAGACATTTATAAATAAAAAGATGCCAAAAGATACCATGAAAGTGAGATTGTATTCAACAGTATTCCAATCCAACAGTATTTATAAAGCACTTTAAAAACAACACAGTCGACCAAAGTGCTGTACACAGGTTAAAACACAAAAACATGAGACACAATAATAATAAATTTCAAGAAAAGTACATGATAAATGTCAACTCTTCACACGGAGTTAAAAGCCAAGCTAAAAAAATGTGTTTTAAGAAGAGATTTAAAAACAGGAAGTGAGTCGGCCTGTCTAACATTCAGTGGAAGTGCATTCCAGAGTCTTGGAGCAGCCACTGAAAAGGCCCGATCACCCCTAAGTTTCCTTTTTGTCTTAGAGACCACAAGGAGAACCTGACCTGCAGACCTGAGAGAGCGGGAGGGCGTGTAAGGCACCAGCAGGTCAGACAGATACTGTGGGGCCAGGCCATGGAGACAATTCAAAACAAATACAAGAATCTTAATCATAATAATAATAAATAGTATAATAATAATAATAATAATAATAATAATACATTTTATTTATATAGCGCTTTTCTAGACACTCAAAGACGCTTCACAATTCATAAAAGAATAAAATATCACAAAATTTACAACATAAAATCAAACATTAAAATATCACAAAATTTACAACATAAAATCAAACATGAAAAGCAATTTTGAATAGGTGAGTTTTGAGTTCTTTTTTGAAGGTGTGGAGGTCAGAGCAGTCACGGATAGGTTGTGGGAGTGAGTTCCAGAGGGTGGGGGCAGCGATGGAGAAGGCTCTGTCCCCCCAGGTTTGGAGCTTGGTCCTACAGGGCAGAGACAAGAGGTTGGAGCTGGAGGAGCGGAGGGAGCGAGATGGAGTGTGGTGGTGGAGCAGGTCTGTGAGGTAAGGAGGGGCCAGGTTGTGAAGTGGATGCGCTGAGGGACGGGGAGCCAGTGGAGCTTGTGGAGGACAGGGGTGATGTATTCACGTGAGCGGGTGTGGGCGAGGAGCCGGGCAGCGGAGTTCTGAATGTACTTAAAATCAATGCGAAATTGAACAGGTAGCCAATGGAGATGGTAATTGCATAAAGTGTAAATGCATTCACAGTGTAAATGCACACAACACTGCATCATGGTCACTGAAATAAACTGGCATGACTGTAGCCTGCACGTTGTTTACCAGGTGTTTTCTGACATAGACATGATCCAGTAAGGTTCCTGCTTCAGTGGTTGGTTGTGTAACGACTTGAACAAAATGTCGGTTTGCCATGAACTTCACTAAACCATTGTTTTGTAAAGCATCCTCATTGAAATCTCCCATGATGACAATATTTTGAGTTGTTGAGGTCATTTTGCCAATGAGTTGGTCAAGGTGGTTCTTAAAAAGACTCATTGGATATGATGGAGGTCTGTAAATGATTGCCAACATAATGTTAATGTTTGGACAAAACAAAACACAAGATTCCAAATTAGGCTGGGGAAATTGTTGGATCTGGAATGGAAGGCTATTTCTCATATACACACCTACCCCACCATGCTCTTTTTGGGAGAACTGCTGCAAAATGGAGTTTGCATGTGAATATGCACAAGTACGAGGGCTGTTGTGAAAAACATAGTCCGGTAACACTAACCCTTGTAAAGGGGTAGGTTGTTTAAGCCATGTTTCCGTTAGAGCAACACAAGTAGGACGGGTTAAATGTAAAGTATTGCTTAAATGTTTTAAATTGTGTTGCAAGCCATGGATATTCAGTACATACACAGTAAATTGTTGTGGCTGCACTGTCACCCAGGCACTGTTTGACAAGAACTGTGGCATTTGGTCAATGGCCTGTTGTATGTTGGCCTTGCAATAAATTACATCATCGTTAAAGTCTTCTATTACTAATCCAGCCAATGTCTTCACTCTGCTAAGGGCAACATATGCTTGCCCCCCAGCAAATATTTTGGACAGACATACAACAGCCTCATCTAAAGTCAAACCCTGAACCTTGTGCACAGTCAAAGCATACGCCAGTTTTAATGGTAACTGTTTTCTGACTCCACCTTTGAAATTGATTTTTTCCTCATCAGGGACAATGGGTGTAGAGTTGGCTAACAGGGCATCTGTGTACACATGTTGTTTCCTTGTTTGTACGCCAATATCAGGGTCATCAAATTGAACATACACCACTGAAGGCATGGAACTGGGATGGGCTTGCATTATGCTTGTTACTGAGCCACATACACCATTTACTAACCCGTCTGACACATCTATATTTTTTACAAGGAACACTCGAGCACCAATGGCTAGACACAGTTGGCCTGCTAGACAAGAATTCTGCACTGTACTATGTGGAGTCTTTTTTAACACTAATCTCCCTGTTCTGTGTTCTTTTGCATAATCTTGACCATTTATTTCCACAATGTCAGAACAGCAAGCAAGAAGCCTTTGCATGTTATACTGCTCCACCTGGCCATTGGTGGGGAAAATATGTAAGGCTCCACTGTTTTCTCCTGTTTCCCTTTGTTTCAGCATGTCAATGTCTGCTTCCAACAGGGGAGTGTTCTTGCTGCGTGTTCTCACGCGATTTAACATGTGTGCAAAATTGGCATCTTGCTGCCTAACTACTGTGCACAACTCAACTCTTGAAAAAAGAGGTTTCCATAGTTGTGGGCCATCGAAATCTATATATAACGCTTTGCCTCTAACAGGACTTAACTGAAAAAGGTCACCCACTGCAATGACGCTGACATTACCAAATGGAGCATTATAACCTGTTTGTTTAATTTGGCGCAATCTCCCATGAATATATGCTAGTAGATGATGATCTACCATTGAAATTTCGTCGATAATCAAAATCTGCAATTTGTGTAATTTGGAGCGCAAAGTGTTCAATTTCTCTTCGCCAAGTGGGATGTAAGGCAATTTTGTATCCCTGCCTATCGACAATGCACTGTGAATTGTATTTGCTTTCAAATTATAAGCTGCAATGCCTGTAGGAGCAGTCAGTAACACCAATGTGTCATTTGGCTGCACATTGTTTTTCTTGGAAAGAAGTCTTGAGGCTTCGTATTGAATGGCTTTGATCAAATGACTCTTCCCTACACCTGCCCCTCCAGTAATAAAAACATGCAGAGGATCAGGTTTTTTGTCATGTAATTTCTCAAGACACCATTGCTGTATTTTATTCAAGATGCGCAACTGTGTGTCATTTAATGACCCTAATAATTCCAAGCCTTCATGCCTAGACAGGACATTGTTTGGCTTTTCCAATCCAAAAACTTTGCTGTGGCTGTCTTGCAGTTCTGGTACAATGTCTTGAACGTCCTTGTCCATATCTTGCTCTTCTTGACGAATTTCTCGACACTCCAAGTGTTCAGCTTGCTGTTCTGGACACAATTGGCACCAGGCATCCTCCAACATGTCAGAAGTCATTTCTCCTTCTATGTCTGTCAATGACTCAGTTTCTTTCTCAAATGCACTTCTGTTTATGTCAACTATGGTCTTCACAGACTGCAGGTTTCTACCCGAATAGCTTACATGGCCTGTACTATAAAACTCTTCATACTTTAAAAACGGAGGTGGTTTCAATTGTGTGTCCATTCTATATGGTAAAAACAACTGCAACATTGCTTGATGGAATTTCTCTGGAGACTTTGTGGGAGAAAAGGCAGCGTATCGTATGATGGCTGGTTTTGATCTTGTTCTGCGCACAACAAAACCCGCATCATTCTTCAACTGAATGCTGTTTTTGCTTCTCTGTCTTCCATAAACCACGCGAAAATTGGACACAAATGCTGCCAGACACAATCCCTCAAACTCGTTGTCATCAGGCCTATTTTTATATCGATCGACATGATTTGTCATCCATATGTCATCAGATGACAGACTATCCGACTGTGCACGAGCCTGCAGTTGTTGTAAAGGCAAACTCATTCTAGCAATATTGTCTCCTGTTGGAATGAATATGACATTTCTGGAACATTCTTTTAAATGCATACCGCTCAATTTGTACACAGCCTCTTGACAGCACACTTCTCGCTGATGAAGGTATACATTCCCCAGTTTTTGCAGTGCTTGTTTGGCATCAAGGTTTTTGTCTTTAGAGGCTTCTGTATGTGCATTTCGCAGCAGAAGTCCCATTTCCCGCTCCCCTTTGGAAATGTACGATATAATGTACACCACACAAGCATATGCATCCACCACAAACTGAATGTCCATGTTTGCATTCCAACACTTCAGGAGATTCCTGTTATACTGGTTAATCCACATTGCATTTACATCTCTTTTCAGTACTAAAGTGGTTTTCTTATTCAGTGTTTGATGTGCACGCTCATACGTTGCTTGGGTTATGTTTAGGCTGGCAAATAGGTCTTGAATAGATGTGTTGTCCGTTAACTTGGGATCTGAAATGGCATCCCATACCCGAGTTAATATTTGTTTTGCTTCCATGGTCTTCATTTTCTTCTCTCTCTCTTCACTTGGTTTACAAGTGTCTTGTAGGCTTTCACTGTTTGAAGTGGGGGTTTCCTCTCCGTTGTCCTCAGTATTAGCTTCCTCTTCCAACCTCTTATGACAAATAAAACTCTGCCCTGATGGCGGACGGGGAAAATTAAAGCGACAAATGGTTCCTCTCTTTTTACATGTTTTGGAATGTCTTTTACTATGTTGCTGTACTGTTGTCACTATATCCAATAATTGTTGGTCTTCAGTAGGCAACGCACAAGTAACATACTTATCTACAAAGCTGACCACCTCCTCATCTGTGTTTTTACCAATCTGGGGGGCATTCTCCACCCAAAAGAGACAATGCACATGGGGAGATCCACGTTGCTGAAACTCCACCCGATAAAAATAATCCACAATCTTACCAATTGGGTTGCTGGGGGATTTCAAAACAGTTTCCAAGAATGTATGCCATCTGTGATCAAACATGCGCGCAGCAGTCACTGGATTGTCCCTCAACAACTCACATTTCTCACTCCAGTCCAAGTCATGCACCTCTTCCAATCTACCATTCTGCTTCAAAATAGCAGACAACATATTTGTCCATCGCATATCTGCCGACGAGAAAGAACAAAACCAAGTAGGAAGGCCTAGTTGTCGAATCATTGCAAACAAATCTTTTTGGACACCCTGCCAGTAAGGTGGAGATCCTCTTACAGGTTTCAAAAATCTATAGCCATCATCATGCTGAAGAAGATTGTGTAACACTTTTTGGTCCGTCACCATTTCAGTCCCTATTGTTTTTGGATTTATATTTTCCCTGCCTTTTCTCAAAGCAATTGACACACCCGAAATTACCCGCTCTATTTCCGACAGATACTGTGCATAAAATATGTAATCAATATTCCTAGCAAACCGACCATCGGCACTCAATATTCTTGCATTAAAGTATCTTGTCAGACTCAATTTTTTCTGTCTGAAATCATGAAAAGTATTGTGGCCATCCGGAAACAAAGCCGGAAAACTTTTGGCTTCATTTCCCGTGTCCAACAGCATGTTAACTGGGCTATTTCCTTCACCTGGAGCGACATTCACAATATTATCATAATACTGGTCTAACACTTCCTGGCCCAAATCCACAGGCTGGAGGCAGGAGTCCATGAACATACAATGCTGCTGCCTGTCATGCAACATGTCATCCTCATTTGTGTCCCTATTCTCATCTGCTATATCTGGTTCATTGTCGGCTGGAACCTTTGAAAAATCATTTATCCACTCAGTGTTAAACTGTATGTCATGATAAAAAGCATTATTTTCTTTTAAATAAGCCAATGCTTCTTGTATATGCTCTACATTTACAAACTGATATCTGTAAAAGCCTTTATACGTGAGTTTTCTCTTCAATTTCACACGCAAAAGGGAGCTGTCATTATTTGCACGCGGTAAAACTTGTGCAGTTGACACAACATTAGCTGGAACACAAGTAACTGGGCCATGTACCCCATTTTGTCCGCCCTTAGGTAAAGCCAACAGTTTCATAAATGGTATGTTTAGTGAAATCAAATTTTGCTCCATGGTATTCAAACAACTTAATTGAGGTGGAATAGGCAATAGCGCCAAACTATTGTGTACACTCTCAGGTGGCATTTCACTTCTTGCCAATTTGGAATGGCAAGAATGGCATATCCACAAAACTCTTCTGGTTGTGTCCATCCAAGAACATGGCGAAGCACAAGATTCATTACATCTGTGAAGATAATCCTCAGTAATGCAATTCTCTGCATTATGTAACATGTTTTCTGTTTTAGAATATCTGTGTCTTTCACAAAGTAATACTTGATGTTTAAATAACAATCGATGACAAACACAACAAATGTACGTAGGCCCATCTCTAACTTTGTCCAAAAACTCATCCATTACTACATCAAAATTGTGCTTCGCCAACACACGTTTTCTCCTGTTGCTTTCAACATTTTGTTTTTTTTTCTCACGAATAGCTGCAGTAGTTCGGTATTGGACCCTTTTAGCCTGTTTTGTCGCTTCTCGATGTGTTGGGTTCTGGTGGTGTTTCAATACACTCCGTTTTTTTACAGCTGCCCTGTGTGTGGTATTCTCTGCATACTTTAGTATACTGTTCTTCTTCACAGCGTTGCGATGTGTGGTATTCTCTGCATACTTTAGTATACTGTTCTTCTTCACAGCGTTGCGATGTGTGGTATTCTCTGCATACTTTAGTATACTGTTCTTCTTCACAGCGTTGCGATGTGTGGTATTCTCTGCATACTTTAGTATACTGTTCTTCTTCACAGCGTTGCGATGTGTGGTATTCTCTGCATACTTTAGTATACTGTTGTTTTTCACAGCGTTGCGATGTGTGGCATTCTCTCTATATTTGTCGCGACTTGCTTGTTTCACTTTATCATGATGCTTCTTCACATTGTTATATTTGGTTATAGACAACTGCCTTTTTGCACTTCTGTACTGCTCATTTTGTATATATTGACGCCGTCTATCACATACTTCCGCAATCCGGTACATTTCATTCTCTGCATACTTCATTCTTTTCTTTTTTTTTCTCTCCTCTTGAACCACTTCATTTGCATACCTGTTCTTCTCATACATCCTTTCTCTATGTGTTGTATCGTCTTGATATCTCTCCACCCTCCGCTTTTTGATCAATTCTTTGGATTGCTCGTAACGCCGCTTTTGTCTGCGTTTTAATGTACGCTCCAAGACACTTCTTGTTTGGGCTACATGACCAGATTTTTCTACTCCTTTTGTGACAGGTCCAACACTTGTACCCAGTTCCTTTGCTGTTGACCTTAGTCTCATAACATGTCTTGTGTCACGTCCAAAGTCTTTGTCTGTTACATTACTTTTCTCACAATTACTACAACACTGCTTAGTATGTACATTTGTAACACAACTGACAACATCATAATGTTGGCCATTGTAGTGATGCAAATACAGGCTTTTTTCTGACCCTACGCCGTGTCCACATTTGTAAGCCAACCACGTGTCTCCAGTGTAAGTAACAACATCCACATTCAGCAATTTAGCCATAGTTTGAATCTCTACTTCTGTTGCCCACACTTTCACGCGATTCATGTTTGACACTGCCACATATTCAGAAACAGAAGAAAACTCCTTCCTTAAATATTTTGCACACTCCTGTTGATTATCCAACATATACTTCACAACAGCATGTCGCAGTTTTTTATGATATTTCTGTGTTCCTGTAACAATGTGGCTGACAGCTCTAAAGAAGCAGTTTCCATCTGCCACCATCTTCACTGTCTGGCATGGCGCTCCCAAAACTGAAGTAGGCAAATACACTTCCTCAAGACCACCTTCATATTCTACTTTCAATTGCTTACACAATTCCACAGCTGTTTGTTTTGAAACCGGAGTGAAATATTGAACAACTCTAGGTAGTTCACCAGTACAAACTATGTCGGATGATGCTTCTGACATTGTTCCTGTGTTTGGAACCACAATAACATCATAACTGTCACCAACAGCCTCAACACCTTCATTGCACATACTGTCTGCAACCTCAATGTCCTGGTGTTGAACATGTCTGCACATCTCTGTGTAGTCTAACATTTCAACATCACTCGCAGTCTCTTGGTTGCACTCACTGTGATCAACCGCCCTCATTGGTTCATCCTTATTCCTAACCTGCAACGACACACCACATAACTCAAACTGAGTATTGCTCTTCAACTTCATATGCAATGCTAAGGTTTTCATGTGGCTGCACACATCACTCAAGCTACTGAAATAGACCACAATGCTTGTCCCATTAGCATCTGGTAAACCTTCATTATTACGTGCATGTGAGTCAACCCACGCAAAATAGCTGTTCCCCTTGATGATAGCACAAGAGGTGCCCCCCATGGTAGCAAAGGCACTATCATATTTCTGAAACACTGACATCAAACCATCTAGTAAAGATACATACAGGCCCTCTGTGATGAGTTTGCCTTCGTCAATGAAAACATCCCCAGTAACACCTGCTGGGTCGTACTGGCAAATGAATTCTTTGTCAACAAGATTTATTTCTTTTGGCAGGTCAGGTACCGACAACCACTTCATCTTAGATGTATCACTTATGCATCCACTATCCATAAACCTGGTATATAAGGCATCACCTACCACAACCACAGAATCAACATCATTTTGCGTCCAACACCCAATGGGGTGCACTTTATGAACAGCCATTGCAGCCAGACTAATAGCCATACACTGCGATCCAGCATATGTAAAACGCAAATTTCCTTGATGATATGTGCCTTGTAACACACTGATCGCTTTGTCTACTCCATGACCAAAGTCTGCCTCCTCACACTTTAAAGCATCCATCTGGTGGCTGCTCATTCTGCCATTAGGTGTCTGTTCATCATTGTCTTTCAATACAACTGTAATGCCGGCAACAGAATACTGACTGGTTTGCAAAGACTTCAATAAATCCAGAATATGCTCCAACACATACTGCAGATTTGTTTCAAACACCACAACTCCCCTTCCCATTTCACACGCCATTCCTTGACCATTGCGTATATTAACATCTACCATTGTAAAATAATCTCTGTGTTGAATAATTGCACACACCTGCCCTCCAGCAGTAACCAAACATGACTGGTGTGTAAACAATTTCTCTTGCAATGCATCCATCAATTGCAATTGGCCTACACCTGAATTGCCTGCAATTCCTCTATCCACAGAAACCATAAACTTCTTCTGAAATATTTTCTGTTCCCCATTAAACATAAACACATCTTTTTGGTCAAGCAACACTTCTGGCCAGTTGGCAAACATATTGTATCCCTCTGCCCGAATGTCATCTAACGTTTTCCCTTTCCAGTTACAAACTGGTTCAAGTTGATGCCAACACACAGCTGCAACAGCACCAGCCAAACTCCCCACATAATCATTCTGGATTGTTTGCCTCAGCTTAGTGGCAGTCACAAAAGCACTTGGGAAACGATCGCCACACACACACTTACCAACACCCGCAACATTATTTGTTCCAGTCTTACGTCGGTCACGACGCATACGATGGCCTTTCTTAAATGGCATCTGCAATAAAACAACAACAACTGGAATTAGGCTATTTTATGGTCAAACATCTATGTAACATAAATTGACACAAAAATTCCCAATTGCATTAAACAAAGACTAAACCAGATCTAAACCAGGACTAAACAAAGACTAAACCAGATCTAAGACAGGACTAAAACAGGACTAAACCAGATCTAAACCAGGACTAAACCAGGTCTAAACCAGGTCTAAACCAGGACTAAACCAGGTCTAAACCAGATCTAAGACAGGACTAAACCAGGTCTAAACCAGGACTAAACAAAGACTAAACCAGATCTAAACCAGAAATAAACCAGATCTAAACCAGCACGAAACCAGGACTAAACCAGATCTAAACCAGGACTAAACCAGGACTAAACCAGGTCTAAACCAGGACTAAAACCAGGACTAAACCAGGTCTAAACCAGGACTAAACCAGGACTAAACCAGATCTAAGACAGGACTAAACCAGATCTAAGCCAGGACTAAACCAGGACTAAACCAGGACTAAACCAGGACTAAAACAGGTCTAAACCAGGACTAAACCAGGTCTAAACCAGGACTAAACCAGGTCTAAACCAGGACTAAACCAGAACTAAACCAGGTCTAAACCAGGACTAAACCAGATCTAAGCCAGGACTAAACCAGATCTAAGCCAGGACTAAACCAGGACTAAACCAGATCTAAGCCAGGACTAAACCAGATCTAAACCAGGTCTAAACCAGGACTAAACCAGGACTAAACCAGGTCTAAACCAGGACTAAACCAGGACTAAACCAGATCTAAACCAGGACTAAACCAGATCTAAACCAGGACTAAACCAGGACTAAACCAGGACTAAACCAGGTCTAAACCAGGACTAAACCAGGTCTAAACCAGGACTAAACCAGGACTAAACCAGGACTAAACCAGATCTAAACCAGGACTAAACCAAGACTAAACCAGGTCTAAACCAGGTCTAAACCAGATCTAAAACTGGACTAAACCAAGTCTAAACCAGGACTACACCAGGTCTCAACCAGAACTAAACCAGGTCTAAACCAGGACTAAACCAGGACTAAAACCAAGTCTAAACCAGGTCTAAACCAGGACTAAACCAGATGTAAACCAGGACTAAACCAGCACTAAACCAGGACTAAACCAAACCAGGTGTAAACCAACTGACGCTTGATCAGTGCCTCCGGAGCGGTCCTGTGATGCGGGAAACCACATCACAGTGCTGCGGAGACACGCCGGATCAGGCAGGCCTGCCCGAGGCGAGCAAGGGCGCATGTGTGTCGGAGCACGGGTCTTCTCCCGAACCTGCGTGAAGTTGGCCCCCCATCAAACGCACACCTACACAAAAACTATGTCAAACGTTTGTGCTTCGTTTGTGCTGCAAAAAGTTTTGTTTGTGCTGCTTTAGTTTTTGAGATATTAAAGATTCTTTTATAGGTCAGATTAAGTTCACCCAGCCCCCCAAGAAGCTTAAAAATGCTCTAAAATTGCCCAAAATGGTGTCAATCGTTTGTGCTTCGTTTTTGCTGTTTTGTGCTGCAAAAACTTTCGTTATAGAAGTTATGTTATGCGCTTAATTGGCTTAAAGACCACATTGAAATGTGCATGCTTGTGTTTAGCGCCCCCTGGGGGTATTTCTATGACATTTGGCTGTTCTATGTTAGAGTTACTTACTGCAGATAATAATTTGAGGTGATTAAATAATGAGACATATTTCATTTAAATCATTTTTTAAATTAAAAGTACAGAAACAAATTATTATATGTATTTTTTACATTTCTTAAGTCATAATGCGCACATAACATAACTTCTCACATTTTTTGGGTTTATTTCTTATTTTGAGGTCTGCATGATTTGAAGTTTGGTAAATGTAACTAATTACAGTTTTCAATTTAATAAATACAATGTTATTTTGCGTGCGTGACTCGCTGCTGTTGCCGGAAATGACGTATGCAATGCAATCAGCGAAATAAGTAAATAAAAAAAAAAACACACACAAACGCAAAAAGTAAAATATTAATGGCACACAACAGCACAAACAAAACAGACAAAATGTATGTAACAGTTTGCATTTTTTGCACGTTTTAACATTATGGGGTGGGCGGCGTGACGTCATCGGAAGAAAAGAACCGTAATCGTTAATATCTCAAAAACTAAAGAAGCACAAAACAGCAAAAACGAAGCACAAACGATTGACACCATTTTGGGCAATTTTAGAGCATTTTTAAGCTTCTTGGGGGGCTGGGTGAACTTAATCTGACCTATAAAAGAATCTTTAATATCTCAAAAACTAAAGCAGCACAAACGAAACTTCTTGCAGCACAAAACAGCACAAACGTTTGACATAGTTTTTGTGTAGGTGTGCGTTTGATGGAGGGCCAACTTCACGCAGGTACGGGCACACGCAGGAAAAACGTCGGGCGCGGGCATTTCAGGGCAGGACGACAGCGCGATGGAAGAGTGCCGTAAAGTCTGCCCGCTCGCCGGGGTGCGGTGCTGGGATATGCGGCCGCCTATATGAGCGCCGCATCCCAGCAAGCATGCCTCCTACCTAGCCAGACTTTACCGTACCCTTTGGCTGACTTTACGGCACTCTGTTTTGCAAAAGTGCAAAACATTTCCCACGAGTTGTTTTTTCGTTTTCTTATTTTGGTTTTATATTGAAAAACGAATGAACGAATGATACACGGATTATTCAAACGCATTAGAAGCTACTACTATTGCATCGGGAACACAGGTACAAGATCAACAGGACATGAACAATTTGGAATATACTGAACACATGCACATTCTTACCTCTGGTTTTGCAATGACACTCCGCTGTCACTTCTTCAATATACGTCCACCACAACTGGATGATTGAGTCTGCAAGGATGATATCACTTTTCAGGATTTCTCGTCAATGTGCATATGCACTGGAATGTTGCTACAGACGTAGGTATATAAACTCTCACAGACCACTCCCTCAATACCTAATACACTTTTTGAGTAACACCCCCAAACCACCCAGACCAACCGTCTGGACACGCTATTCAGACGCTAATGACTGCGTGCACATGAGCATTAGGACTGGGTTGGATTTCTCCGTTACTGGCGGGTGGTCTCTCGTCCAATCCGAGTGCACATGAGACTCGCCCAATCAGATTCAGATCAGCGACCTGGCCGGCTCTGCAACGCTAGGTGACGCTGTGGTCCAACTACTTCCAGGTGATGGCTACTCACTATGAAAACAGTTTGATGGAGCAGTTTGGAAGTTCGTATGAATGAACAAACAGCGTTTTTAGTTTCGTTAATACGACACGAACTGCGTTTAGTGGCGTTTGATATTACAAGCAATTGAGGTCAACGAAAATTACTTGTTGAGAGCAGAAGCGTTGCTACAGCACGGAATGCCTAGGATTTGCTGAAGCTAGCTCGCTGCTTTGGGGCAAAATTTAGGACATTTGACCCACTTGGTTCCGTGTAGCTGCGATTAAGTGGTTGTGAACGGGAGTAGGGTAAAAACAGCATCCATAGCAGGCGGGTTAAGTTGTCGAAAATTACTTTTGCCATTACTTTTGCTATGCTCCGCCTCTGTCCCCTCCGAGCGCAGCGCTAAATCCTGGGCATTTCGTCCCCATTAAATAACATGGGAATCATCATCTGGGATTAAACCACTATTTTTCCATTAATACAGGAGACTGTGATGGCCCCCATAGTCTAAAAACAACTTATAAAAGAACACATTGGTCAAAAACTGATGGTTATAGATTAAATATAGCTACTAAGTGACATTTAAAGCAACATAAACTGAATGAAGTAGAAGAATGACTTTATTGACCTCACACAGGAGAAATTCATCTTCTAAACACAGACACACACACACACACAACAATGTGCAGGACACAAAAAGATTACATACACACACACTTGCACACACACACACAAAACACGCACCGCAGAGACACCAACTTCCGCTTCTGGTTACTTGACGCTGAAAAGTTTGCCATTTACCTGGATTTTGTGGTCGGATTGCGTTAAAAACACGAGCCGCCTTATTTATACATGAAACTAACCCGTTCGGGCTAAAACTTGAAAGCGGACGGTCTGTTGAGAGTCAGCGAAGCATTTGAGCAGCGATCGATAAACTAGCGGCTGAGCTAACAGCTGATCGGCGTGGAGAGGCTGACAGCTGTCACTCAAAGCAACAAGTCCATGCAGACATGTGTTTAATGTGTCCGATGGAGACATCGGACACATTAAAGTGTCACTCGATTTGTCACATCGAGGCGTGAGAAAGGTGCTTCAGGGAGATGATTAAAGCACTAGACACAGATATGTTGTACCAAGTCAAGTTTACTGCAGTAATTATTCTCTAAATTATTAGGAAATGGGGTTAACACTCTCTATAACACTTCTCTATAATTTCACAGACTGCGTGCACATGGAAGGATTGGATCAGGATTGGGTTGGTTTTTTCACACTTGCTCGGCGGGTGGTCTGTCGTCCAATCCGAGTGCACATGCATGTCGCGCAATCAGATTCAGGTCAGCGACCTGGCCGGCTCCGCAACGCTATGTGGCGCTGTAGTCCAACTACTTCCGGGTGATGGCTACTCAATAAAAACACAACACAGCTATCTGGCAGTATACTGCGATGGCTTTTCGAGGAGTTTGACAGAGCGGCAGTGGCGTACTTGTTGTGCATTCTGCAGAGTTTGGTTGTTCGACACGAACTGTGTTGTCGGCGTTTGATATTACAAGCAATCGAGGACAACGAAAATTACGAGGACTGGGAGCTATAGCGCACGTTTTAATCATGTTCTGCCTTGTTTTTTGTTGCGTGCATCTTTTGTGCCACAAATAAAGGCATTAAATTTGTAGCTATGGGTTTATCGTTCATTTATGTAAGGTCTGGGGAAAATTACACAACCACACTTTCATTTTGTATGTCTTTGTAATGCTTATCTTATATTCTGTTGTCTCTTCCACTCTCTGTTTTGTCCTGTCTGAGTGAACAACTTAAGTAAATTTCCACACTGATTTTAATATTTACATTTTTAATATTTAAGTTATACAACAGTTTAAAAAAAACACACTCTCTTCTGATACTATGAGGTCACAATAGATAACTCAAAATGTTTGTAAAAGTGCCCTGTGCGTTATTTCAAAAGTTCAAAACTCCATGCACAGCTTCCAGGTGCTGGTAACAACAGGAACATTGAATAATCCCAGAAAAAGACGAAAGTTACCGCATACTCTTATTCCTTTATCGGGCTTTGAGCAAACAACGCGTTTCGATTCTACGTTATGTTCGTAGTCCCGAAATGGCACCCCCTACCACTCCTACAGCTTCCGGGTGACATTCCTGACATTCCTGAATTTCTGGCGCGCCCATGCGCAGTATGCTAATCCAATCCAAAATCGTTCACATGACGACTCCAAGTGGTTTGCTATCGGCCTAGGCCAGGGGTTCCTGGGGGATGGGGCAAACCAATCCCAATCCAAACCAATCCCTGTGCACATGCAGCCGTTACGACCCCAATCAGTTTGCAATCGGTTTGGAGTTTTCCATGTGCACGCAGTCACAGACAACTCCCTCTCTACATAATACGTATTTGAGTACCACCCCCAAGCTAAACCACCCAGACAAAGCATCTGGACATTTCACATGCTAATCAAATCTCCCTAATCCCTGGGTGTGAATGACAATATCCGACTTGCACTATACAAATCCAGTATTCTGAGTCGTTATAGTGAGTGGGCTACCCCACCAACCCAAACATGCTCCATAGGTAGGGTCCTCCGGCCTGGGTTTTCACCAAGTCTAAATAACAAATTCTTGGGGATGGTCCCGGAACCAAATATAGTACAACTTCTCCTGTGTGAGATCAATAAAGTAAATTTTTGATTGACACAAACCCCTGCAAGGCGCTTTGTGTTACATTTTGTATGAAAAGCGCTATATAAATATTGTTTGATTGATTGAATGATTGATGCAATATTGTAATGGTTAGTATATTAATCTATTACAAATTGCTTATCTGTGGACATTGTAAATATAAGTTATATAGTAACACCAGACAAATGTGACGAAGATGGTTTAGGAAACCAGACATTATTAATCCTTAAGCCTATACCTTATAGTAATATTTTCTCTAAAATACTTTATTTTTGAATGAACAGTTACGTTGTCCATAAAACGTGGTATTACTATTTTTTATAATTGTAGTTTGTAGTTATATCGAGTAGAAAATGGTTGTATCAAATTTGATAGTTTGATAGTTTAATCTTAAGTGCATTAAAGAAAAAAAACACGCACCACAGAGACGGGAACTTCCGGGGAAAGGTTTGCTCCAGGGAGCCGGGGAACTCACCCAGCACTTCAATCAATCAATCAATCAAACATTTATAAGGCGCTTTTCATACAAAATTGTAGCACAAAGCGCCCTACAGTGGTCAAGGATTAGAAGATTGACCTTTATTGATCTCGCACAGGAGAAGTTGTTTCTATATTTGACCCGGGGACCATCCCCATGATTTTGTTTTGTTATTTATGCTTTGGTCAGGCCCTAAGCTGGAGGATTTTACCTATGGCGCATGTTTAGGTTGCCCAGGTTTAGGTTGCCCTATGGCGCATGTTTAGGTTGCCCACTTCTGCCCAGGAACGAGCAGCCGTTCCCGGGATGCGGTGCTCGGATATGTGCCACCCGGACCTGGGGGGCCTGGAGCTCTTAGAACTCCAGGGAGCCGGGGGACACGTGATCTCATCCATGTCGTCCGCCTTTGCCATGTTCTTGAACCTTTGAAACACTGACTGCGTGCACATGGGAAACTCCAAACCGATTGGTTTGGTTTTTTCACACTTGCTCGGCGGGTGGTCTGTCGTCCAATCCGTGTGCACATGCATGTCACGCAATCAGATTCAGGTCAGTGACCTGACCGCCCCCGCAACGCTATGTGACGCTGTAGTCCAACTACTTCCGGGTGATGGCTACTCAAATAAAAAAACAACACAGCTATCTGGCAGTATACTGCGATGGCTCTTCGAGGAGTTTGACAGAGCGGCAGTAGCGTACTTGTGCATTCTGCAGAGTTGGGTTGTTCGTATGAACGACAAAACAGCGTTTTTGGTTTCTTTAATACGACACGAACTGTGTCATCGGCGTTTGATATTACAAGCAATCGAGGACAACGAAAACTACGAGGATCGGGAGCTATACCGCACATGTTTTAATCATGTTCTGCCTTGTTTTTTGTTGCGTGCATCTTTTGTGCCACAAATAAAGGCATAACATTTGTAGCTATGGGTTTATCGTTCATTTATGTAAGGTCTGGGGAAAATTACACAACCACACTTTCATTTTGTATGTCTTTGTAATGCTTAGCTTATATTCTGTTGTCTCTTCCACTCTCTGTTTTGTCCTGTCTGAGTGAACAACTTAAGTAAATTTCCACACTGATTTTAATATTTATGTTTTTAATATTTAAGTTATACAACAATAAAAAAAAACACACTCTTCTGATACTATGAGGCCACAATAGATAACTCAAAATGTTTGTAAAAGTACCCTGGGTGTTATTTCAAAAGCTTAAAACTCCGTGCAAAGCTTCCAGGTGGGATGGGGCAGACCAATCCCAATCCAAACCAATCCCTGTGCACATGGGGCCATTACGACCCCAATCAGTTTGCAAATGGTTTGGAGTTTACCATGTGCATGCAGTCAATACCTTTACACAGCAGGTAGCTTTATTCCCAATGATGTGTATTCGCACTGTTTATTTGCACTGTCATTCATTCTGCATAGCCCCCTCTCAAGTGCGTCTGGCTCCCAATGGCCAAGGGCCATCTCATTGATGGCCATCGGCTCCACCACACACACCCCCACACACACACACCCACAAACAGCCTGTGTCTGAATATGGTGGGTTATCGAAAAATAGTGTCATAACTACTGCCAATTCGATTGTTGTAATTTTGCCTTATATTCCATTTTCCTGTAAAACTGCCTATCCATATCTCATTTCATTTATTTATTTATTTCATTCGTTTAAAACAAAACAAAATAACAGATCCAACACAATTGCATCTATACAATTATCACTTAAATATGAATGAAAAGGGAACAGAAAGAAGTATAAGCTTATGATATCTTCCCCTTATCAACTCAAAATTATATTACAACAAAAAAGATATATAACAATAATAATAATGATGATAATAATAATAATAATACAACAATCTTTTTACTGCGCAGTACTACTATATCTTTTCATTAATTCCACTTTCACATTTTTCTTGAAAACTTGAATAGACATTGATGATTTAATTCCGTGTTCAAGATTGTTCCATAGACTGACTCCTTGGATTGTGACACATATTTCCTTTGGTTTTGTTCTGAATACTGACTTAGAATAAATATCAGTTCCTCTTAATTTATAACTAGTGTATATTGTGACCATGAACATTTTCAAGCAAATTAAATGGTAGTTTGGCATAGCGCCACCATATGGTAGGCAAAGCTTAGCCCCCTAAACACAAAGTAGGTCACGGTTAGCCAACCACTTGAGCCAACCACACAAAATTTGGTATAGCCTTGTATATGATAAGAGAAACATTTTTATGCAAATGAACTGCCCCGTATGTCATAGCGCCACCATGCGGTAGACAAGGGAACTGTAAAAAAAAAATGCACTGAAGCTAATGCTGTGCTGTAGATTGACATGACATCTTGTGCGGCTGAAAATGCTTTGTATTGCTGGCATGGAGCATGCCCCCCCACCCCCATAGGCCGCAGGTGCGAGGTCCCGACCAACGCCGCTTGCGGCTTTAATTAGGGACCGAGCCCCGAAGGGGGACGAAGGTCCCTATTGAAGTTGCTCTGTTTCTCTATTATTATTATTCTTGTTCTTGTTCACGCGCTTTTGGGCAATTTTGAGCATGTTCCCATGCTTCAAAACGAACGTGACTTTGCAGGGGCATCACGTAGGGCGGCAGCTACGCCTCCAAAAAGACCCGTCCCCTGGTGACCCCCAGGAGCTCGATAGCGCCCCCTAGCGCGTTGTCTTTCGGGGCTGGCATACCGTTTAAGATAGGCGCACGAAATTCGGTAGGGACGTGTATCTCAATAAGACAAACAAACGCCTCACTGCAATGTCATGTCCACGCCCAACAGGAAGTGAGATAATTGGCCTTTTATGAAATTTGACATACAATGGAATTTGAAACACTTCTCCTACACCGTACCTCAGATGGGCTTAAATTTTGGTGAACATAATCTTAAGATGTTGGAGATGTTAAATTGCGAAGGATTTTCAAATAGGCGGTAATATGACGATACAGCGGATCAATAAATTTAGGTATGAGTTATGAGTTATGGATGGGAATTATTTATTGAATTTGGAGTTTCGTTTAAGATAGGCGCACGAAATTCGGTAGGGACGTGTATCTCAATAAGACGAACAAACGCCTCACTGCAATGTCATGGCCACGCCCAACAGGAAGTGAGATAATTGGCATTTTGTGTGATTTTTGTAATATTGGACAGACAATGGAATTTGAAACACTTCTCCTACACCGAACCTCAGATGGGCTTAAATTTTGGTGAACATAATCTTAAGACATTGGAGATGATAAATTGCGAAGGATTTTCAAATAGGCGGTAATATGACGATACGGCGGATCGATAAACTTAGGTATTTATTGAATGGGAGTTATGAATTATGAATAGGAGGTTTTTATTGAATTTGGAGTTCTTCCTCAGACTAAAACTTCACAGGGTAATGTAGATGAGGACTACCAAGATTTTCATGCCAAATAACTGGCAGTCTGACATAGCGCCCCCATATGACAGGCCAGTGAACTGTCAGAAAATGTACAGCAAATGAGCGTTTTAACACAAAGAGGATCGTGGGTGGCATACGATTTCAGCCAGACACACGAAAGTTGGTATGGGTGTGTATCTCACTAAGATGAACAAAATTGTAATTACAATGTCATGGCCACGCCCAACAGGAAGTGAGATAAGAAGACTTGTATTGCGATTTTGTGTGATATGACATAAAATGGATTTTAAAACACTCCTCCTACACCGTACATCGGATGGGTGTATATTTTGGTGTACATGAGCTCAAGACATTGGAGATGTTAAATTGTGAAGGGATTTTTGATATCTTGTAAGATGACAAAATGGCGGCCTGATGAATTTTGCTACCATTTGAAAGTGCCAAATTCAATAGGAGGTGTGTCACCACTTCATTTAGCAGACACTTCTCCTACAACGTACCTCAGATGGGCTTAAATTTTGGTGAACATAATCTTAAGACGTTGGAGATGTTAAATTGCGAAGGATTTTCAAATAGGCGGTAATATGACGATACGGCGGATCGATAAACTTAGGTATTTATTGAATGGGAGTTATGAGTTATGAATAGGAGGTTTTTATTGAATTTGGAGTTCTTCCTCAGACTAAAACTTCACAGGGTAATGTAGATGAGGACTACCAAGATTTTCATGCCAAATAACTGGCAGTTTGACATAGCGCCCCCATATGACAGGCCAGTGAACTGTCAGAAATCTACCGCTAGCTGAGCCCCTAACAGGAAAAATTGTCCGATATGGCTTACCATTTTTGCCAGGCACACGAAATTCGGTATGGGTGTGCGTCTCAGTAAGACGAACAAACGCAGGTGCGAGGTCCCGACCAACGCCGCTTGCGGCTTTAATTAGGGACCGAGCCCGAAGGGGCACGAAGGTCCCTATTGAAGTTGCTCTGTTTCTCTATTATTAGGGACCGAGCCCGAAGGGGCACGAAGGTCCCTATTGAAGTTGCTCTGTTTCTCTATTATTAGGGACCGAGCCCGAAGGGGCACGAGGTCCCTATTGTTCTCGCTCTGTTTCTCTATTATTATTATTATTCTTGGGACACTTTTTTTAACACGCTTTTGGGCAATTTTGAACATGTTCCCATGCTTCAAAACGAACGAAACTTTGCACGGGCATCACGTAGGGCGGCAGCTACGCCTCCAAAAAGACCCGTCCCCCGGTGACCCCCAGGAGCTTGATAGCGCCCCCTAGCGTGTTGTTTTTCGGGGCTGGCGCGTTGTCTTTCGGGGCTGGCATACCGTTTAAGATAGGCGCACGAAATTTGGTAGGGACGTGTATCTCAATAAGACGAACAAACGCTTCACTGCAATGTCATGTCCACATCCAACAGGAAGTGAGATAATTGGCCTTTTGTGTGATTTTTGTAATATTTGACATTCAATGGAATTTGAAACACTTCTCCTACAACGTACCTCAGATGGGCTTAAATTTTGGTGAACATAATCTTAAGACGTTGGAGATGTTAAATTGCGAAGGATTTTCAAATAGGCGGTAATATGACGATACGGCGGATCGATAAACTTAGGTATTTATTGAATGGGAATTATGAGTTATGAATAGGAGGCATTTATTGAATTTGGAGTTCTTCCTCAGACTAAAACTTCACAGGGTAATGTAGATGAGGACTACCAAGATTTTCATGCCAAATAACTGGCAGTCTGACATAGCGCCCCCATATGACAGGCCAGTGAACTGTCAGAAAATGTACCGCAAATGAGCACTTTAACACAAAGAGGATCGTGGGTGGCATACGATTTCAGCCAGACACACGAAAGTTGGTATGGGTGTGTATCTCACTAAGATGAACAAAATTGTAATTACAATGTCATGGCCACGCCCAACAGGAAGTGAGATAAGAAGACTTGTATTGCAATTTTCTGTGATATGACATAGAATAGATTTTAAAACACTCCTCCTACACCGTACATCAGATGGGCGTAAAATTTGGAGTACATGAGCTCAAGACATTGGAGATGTTAAATTGCGAAGGGATTTTTGATATCTTGTAAGATGACAAAATGACAGCCTGATGAATTTTGCTACCATTTGAAAGTGCCAAATGCAATAGGTGTGTCACCACTTCATTTAGCAGACATTTCTCCTACACCGTACCTCAGATGGGCTTAAATTTTGGTGAACATAATCTTAAGACGTTGGAGATGTTAAATTGCGAAGGATTTTCAAATAGGTGGTAATATGACGATACGGCGGATCGATAAACTTAGGTATTTATTGAATGGGAGTTATGAGTTATGAATGGGAGGTTTTTATTGAATTTGGAGTTCTTCCTCAGACTAAAACTTCACAGGGTAATGTAGATGAGGACTACCAAGATTTTCATGCCAAATAACTGGCAGTCTGACATAGCGCCCCCATTTGACAGGCCAGTGAACTGTCAGAAATCTACAGCTAGCTGAGCCCCTAACAGGAAAAATTGTCCGATATGGCTTACCATTTTTGCCAGGCACACGAAATTCGGTATGGGTGTGCGTCTCAGTAAGACGAACAAACGCAGGTGCGAGGTCCCGACCAACGCCGCTTGCGGCTTTAATTATTATTTTTTTTGTTCTTGTTCACACGCTTTTGGGCAATTTGGAGCATGTTCCCATGCTTCAAAACGAACAAAACTTTGCACGGGCATCACGTAGGGCGGCAGCTACGCCTCCAAAAAGTCCCGTCCCCCGGTGACCCCCAGGAGCTCGATAGCGCCCCCTAGCGCGTTGTCTTTCGGGGCTGGCATACCGTTTAAGATAGGCGCACGAAATTCGGTAGGGACGTGTATCTCAATAAGACGAACAAACGCCTCACTGCAATGTCATGTCCACGCCCAACAGGAAGTGAGATAATTGGCTTTTTGTGAAATTTGACATACAATGGAATTTGAAACACTTCTCCTACACCGTACCTCAGATGGGCTTAAATTTTGGTGAACATAATCTTAAGATGTTGGAGATGTTAAATTGCGAAGGATTTTCAAATAGGCGGTAATATGACGATACAGCGGATCGATAAAATTAGGTATGAGTTATGAGTTATGGATGGGAGTTATTTATTGAATTTGGAGTTCCGTTTAAGATAGGCGCACGGAATTCGGTAGGGACGTGTATCTCAATAAGACGAACAAACGCCTCACTGCAATGTCATGGCCACGCCCAACAGGAAGTGAGATAATTGGCATTTTGTGTGATTTTGTAATATTGGACAGACAATGGAATTTGAAACACTTCTCCTACACCGAACCTCAGATGGGCTTAAATTTTGGTGAACATAATCTTAAGACATTGGAGATGATAAATTGCGAAGGATTTTCAAATAGGCGGTAATATGACGATACGGCGGATCGATAAACTTAGGTATTTATTGAATGGGAGTTATGAATTATGAATAGGAGGTTTTTATTGAATTTGGAGTTCTTCCTCAGACTAAAACTTCACAGGGTAATGTAGATGAGGACTACCAAGATTTTCATGCCAAATAACTGGCAGTCTGACATAGCGCCCCCATATGACAGGCCAGTGAACTGTCAGAAAATGTACCGCAAATGAGCACTTTAACACAAAGAGGATCGTGGGTGGCATACGATTTCAGCCAGACACACGAAAGTTGGTATGGGTGTGTATCTCACTAAGATGAACAAAATTGTAATTACAATGTCATGGCCACGCCCAACAGGAAGTGAGATAATAAGACTTGTATTGCGATTTTGTGTGATAAGACATACAATGGATTTTAAAACACTCCTCCTACACCGTACATCAGATGGGCGTAAATTTTGGTGTACATGAGCTCAAGACAATGGAGATGTTAAATTGCGAAGGGATTTTTGATATCTTGTAAGATGACAAAATGGCGGCCTGATGAATTTTGCTACCATTTGAAAGTGCCAAATTCAATAGGAAGTGTGTCACCACTTCATTTTGAAACACTTCTCCTACAACGTACATCAGATGGGCATAAATTTTGGTGTACATAAGCTCAAGACATTGGAGATGTTAAATTGCGAAGGGATTTTTGATATCTTGTAAGATGACAAAATGGCGGCCTGATGAATTTTGCTACCATTTGAAAGTGCCAAATTCAATAGGAGGTGTGTCACCACTTCATTTAGCAGACACTTCTCCTACAACGTACCTCAGATGGGCTTAAATTTTGGTGAACATAATCTTAAGACGTTGGAGATGTTAAATTGCGAAGGATTTTCAAATAGGCGATAATATGACGATACGGCGGATCGATAAAATTAGGTATTTATTAAATGGGAGTTATGAATGGGAGGTTTTTATTGAATTTGGAGTTCTTCCTCAGACTAAAACTTCACAGGGTAATGTAGATGAGGACTACCAAGATTTTCATGCCAAATAACTGGCAGTCTGACATAGCGCCCCCATATGACAGGCCAGGGAACTGTCAGAAATCTACCGCTAGCTGAGCCCCTAACAGGATAAATTGTCCGATATGGCTTACCATTTTTGCCAGGCACACGAAATTCGGTATGGGTGTGCGTCTCAGTGAGACGAACAAACGCAGGTGCGAGGTCCCGACCAACGCCGCTTGCGGCTTTAATTTTTTTTTTTGTTCTTGTTCACACGCTTTTGGGCAATTTGGAGCATGTTCCCATGCTTCAAAACGAACAAAACTTTGCACGGGCATCACGTAGGGCGGCAGCTACGCCTCCAAAAAGTCCCGTCCCCCGGTGACCCCCAGGAGCTCGATAGCGCCCCCTAGCGCGTTGTCTTTCGGGGCTGGCATACCGTTTAAGATAGGCACACGAAATTCGGTAGGGACGTGTATCTCAATAAGACGAACAAACGCCTCACTGCAATGTCATGTCCACGCCCAACAGGAAGTGAGATAATTGGCTTTTTGTGAAATTTGACATACAATGGAATTTGAAACACTTCTCCTACACCGTACCTCAGATGGGCTTAAATTTTGGTGAACATAATCTTAAGAGGTTGGAGATGTTAAATTGCGAAGGATTTTCAAATAGGCGGTAATATGACGATACAGCGGATCGATAAAGTTAGGTATGAGTTATGAGTTATGGATGGGAGTTATTTATTGAATTTGGAGATCCGTTTAAGATAGGCGCACGAAATTCGGTAGGGACGTGTATCTCAATAAGACGAACAAACGCTTCACTGCAATGTCATGGCCACGCCCAACAGGAAGTGAGATAATTGGCATTTTGTGTGATTTTGTAATATTGGACAGACAATGGAATTTGAAACACTTCTCCTACACCGAACCTCAGATGGGCTTAAATTTTGGTGAACATAATCTTAAGACGTTGGAGATGATAAATTGCGAAGGATTTTCAAATAGGCGGTAATATGACGATACGGCGGATCGATAAACTTAGGTATTTATTGAATGGGAGTTATGAATTATGAATAGGAGGTTTTTATTGAATTTGGAGTTCTTCCTCAGACTAAAACTTCACAGGGTAATGTAAATGAGGACTACCAAGATTTTCATGCCAAATAACTGGCAGTCTGACATAGCGCACCCATATGACAGGCCAGTGAACTGTCAGAAAATGTACAGCAAATGAGCGTTTTAACACAAAGAGGATCGTGGGTGGCATACGATTTCAGCCAGACACACGAAAGTTGGTATGGGTGTGTATCTCATTAAGATGAACAAAATTGTAATTACAATGTCATGGCCACGCCCAACAGGAAGTGAGATAAAAAGACTTGTATTGCGATTTTGTGTGATAAGACATACAATGGATTTTAAAACACTCCTCCTACACCGTACATCAGATGGGCGTAAATTTTGGTGTACATGAGCTCAAGACAATGGAGATGTTAAATTGCGAAGGGATTTTTGATATCTTATAAGATGACAAAATGGCGGCCTGATGAATTTTGCTACCATTTGAAAGTGCCAAATTCAATAGGAAGTGTGTCACCACTTCATTTTGAAACACTTCTCCTACACCGTACCTCAGATGGGCTTAAATTTTGGTGAACATAATCTTAAGACGTTGGAGATGTTAAATTGCGAAGGATTTTCAAATAGGCGGTAATATGACGATACGGCGGATCGATAAACTTAGGTATTTATTGAATGGGAGTTATGAATGGGAGATATTTATTGAATTTGGAGTTCTTCCTCAGACTAAAACTTCACAGGGTAATGTAGATGAGGACTACCAAGATTTTCATGCCAAATAACTGGCAGTCTGACATAGCGCCCCCATATGTCAGGCCAGTGAACTGTCAGAAATCTACCGCTAGCTGAGCCCCTAACAGGAAAAATTGTCCGATACGGCTTACCATTTTTGCCAGGCACACGAAATTCGGTATGGGTGTGCGTCTCAGTAAGACGAACAAACGCAGGTGCGAGGTCCCGACCAACGCCGCTTGCGGCTTTAATTATTATTATTATTATTATTCTTGGGACACTTTTTTTTAACACGCTTTTGGGCAATTTTGAGCATGTTCCCATGCTTCAAAACGAACGAAACTTTGCACGGGCATCACGTAGGGCGGCAGCTACGCCTCTAAAAAGACCCGTCCCCCGGTGACCCCCAGGAGCTTGATAGCGCCCCCTAGCGCGTTGTTTTTCGGGGCTGGCGCGTTGTCTTTCGGGGCTGGCATACCGTTTAAGATAGGCACACAAAATTTGGTAGGGACGTGTATCTCAATAAGACGAACAAACGCCTCACTGCAATGTCATGGCCACGCCCAACAGAAAGTGAGATAATTGGCCTTTTGTGTGATTTTTGTAATATTTGACATTCAATGGAATTTGAAACACTTCTCCTACAATGTACCTCAGATGGCCTTAAATTTTGGTGAACATAATCTTAAGACGTTGGAGATGTTAAATTGCGAAGGATTTTCAAATAGGCGGTAATATGACAATACGGCGGATCGATAAACATAGGTATTTATTGAATGTGAGTTATGAGTTATGAATGCGCGTTGTCTTTCAGGGCTGGCATACCGTTTAAGATAGGCGCACAAAATTCGGTAGGGACGTGTATCTCAATAAGACGAACAAACGCCTCACTGCAATGTCATGGCCACGCCCAACAGGAAGTGAGATAATTGGCCTTTTGTGTGATTTTGTGGATATTGGACATACAATGGAATTTGAAACACTTCTCCTACACCGTACCTCAGATGGGCTTAAATTTTGGTGAACATAATCTTAAGACGTTGGAGATGTTAAATTGCGAAGGATTTTCAAATAGGCGGTAATATGACGATACGGCGGATCGATAAACTTAGGTATTTATTGAATCAGAGTTATGAATTATGAATAGGAGGTTTTTATTGAATTTGGAGTTCTTCCTCAGACTAAAACTTCACAGGGTAATGTAGATGAGGACTACCAAGATTTTCATGCCAAATAACTGGCAGTCTGACATAGCGCCCCCATATGACAGGCCAGTGAACTGTCAGAAAATGTACAGCAAATGAGCACTTTAACACAAAGACGATCGTGGGTGGCATACGATTTCAGCCAGACACACGAAAGTTGGTATGGGTGTGTATCTCACTAAAATGAACAAAATTGTAATTACAATGTCATGGCCACGCCCAACAGGAAGTGAGATAAAAAGACTTGTATTGCGATTTTGTGTGATAAGACATACAATGGATTTTAAAACACTCCTCCTACACCGTACATCAGATGGGCATAAAATTTGGTGTACATGAGCTCAAGACAATGAAGATGTTAAATTGCGAAGGGATTTTTGATATCTTGTAAGATGACAAAATGGCGGCCTGATGAATTTTGCTACCATTTGAAAGTGCCAAATTCAATAGGAGGTGTGTCACCACTTCATTTAGCAGACACTTCTCCTACACCGTACCTCAGATGGGCTTAAATTTTGGTGAACATAATCTTAAGACGTTGGAGATGTTAAATTGCGAAGGATTTTCAAGTAGGCGGTAATATGACGATACGGCGGATCGATAAATTTAGGTATTTATTGAATCGGAGTTATGAGTTATGGATGGGAGTTATTTATTGAATTTGGAGTTTCGTTTAAGATAGGCGCACGAAATTCGGTAGGGACGTGTATCTCAATAAGACGAACAAACGCCTCACTGCAATGTCATGGCCACGCCCAACAGGAAGTGAGATAATTGGCCTTTTGTGTGATTTTTGTAATATTTGACATTCAATGGAATTTGAAACACTTCTCCTACAATGTACCTCAGATGGCCTTAAATTTTGGTGAACATAATCTTAAGATGTGGTAGATGTTAAATTGCGAAGGATTTTCAAGTAGGCGGTAATATGACGATACGGCGGATCGATAAATTTAGGTATTTATTGAATCGGAGTTATGAGTTATGGATGGGAGTTATTTATTGAATTTGGAGTTTCGTTTAAGATAGGCGCACGAAATTCGGTAGGGACGTGTATCTCAATAAGACGAACAAACGCCTCACTGCAATGTCATGGCCACGCCCAACAGGAAGTGAGATAATTGGCCTTTTGTGTGATTTTGTGGATATTGGACATACAATGGAATTTGAAACACTTCTCCTACACTGTACCTGAGATGGGCTTAAATTTTGGTGAACATAATCGTAAGACATTGGAGATGTTAAATTGCGAAGGATTTTCAAATAGGCGATAATATGACGATACAGCGGATCAATAAAGTTAGGTATTTATTGAATGTGAATTATGAGTTATGAATGGGAGATTTTTATTAAATTTGGAGTTCTTCCTCAGACTAAAACTTCACAGGGTAATGTAGATGAGGACTACCAAGATTTTCATGCCAAATAACTGGCAGTCTGACATAGCGCCCCCATATGACAGGCCAGTGAACTGTCAGAAAATGTATAGCAAATGAGCATTTTAACACAAAGAGGATCATGGGTGGCATACGATTTCAGCCAGACACACGAAAGTTGGTATGGGTGTGTATCTCACTAAGATGAACAAAATTGTAATTACAATGTCATGGCCACGCCCAACAGGAAGTGAGATAAAAAGACTTGTATTGCGATTTTGTGTGATAAGACATACAATGGATTTTAAAACACTCCTCCTACACCGTACATCAGATGGGCATAAATTTTAATGGACATTAGCTCAAGACAATGGAGATGTTAAATTGCGAAGGGATTTTTGATATCTTGTAAGATGACAAAATGGCACCCTTATGAATTTTGCTACCATTTGAAAGTGCCAAATGCAATAGGAGGTGTGTCACCACTTCATTTAGCAGACACTTCTCCTACACCGTACCTCAGATGGGCTTAAATTTTGGTGAACATAATCTTAAGACGTTGGAGATGTTAAATTGCGAAGGATTTTCAAATAGACGGTAATATGACGATACGGCGGATCGATAAACTTAGGGATTTATTGTTATGAGTTATGAATGGGAGGTTTTTATTGAATTTGGAGTTCTTCCTCAGACTAAAACTTCACAGGTTAATGTAGATGAGGACTACCAAGATTTTCATGCCAAATAACTGGCAGTCTGACATAGCGCCCCCATATGTCAGGCCAGTGAACTGTCAGAAATCTACCGCTAGCTGAGCCCCTAACAGGAAAAATTGTCCGATATGGCTTACCATTTTTGCCAGGCACACGAAATTCAGTATGGGTGTGCGTCTCAGTAAGACGAACAAACGCAGGTGCGAGGTCCCGACCAACGCCGCTTGCGGCTTTAATTATTATTATTCTTGTTCTTGTTCACACTCGCTGGGGCAATTTTGAGCATGTTCCCATGCTTCAAAACGAACGAAACTTTGCACGGGCATCACAAAGTGCTGCCAGTACGACCACACAAAGTCCCGTCCCCCAGTGACCCCCAGGAGCTCGATAGCGCCCCCTAGCGTGTTGTCTTTCGGGGCTGGCATACCGTTTAAGATAGGCGCACGAAATTCGGTAGGGACGTGTATCTCAATAAGACGAACAAACGCCTCACTGCAATGTCATGGCCACGCCCAACAGGAAGTGAGATAATTGGGCTTTTGTGTGATTTTTGGGTATTGGACATAGAATGGAATTTGAAACACTTCTCCTACACCGTACCTCAGATGGGCTTAAATTTTGGTGAACATAATCTTAAGACGTTGGAGATGTTAAATTGCGAAGGATTTTCAAATAGGCGGTAATATGACGATACGGCGGATCGATAAAGTTAGGTATGGAATTTGAAACACTTCTCCTACACCGTACCTCAGATAGGCTTAAATTTTGGTGAACATAATCTTAAGACGTTGGAGATGTTAAATTGCGAAGGATTTTCAAATAGGCGGTAATATGACGATACGGCGGATCGATAAAATTAGGTATTTATTGAATGGGAGTGATGAGTTATGAATGGGAGGTATTTGTTGCTAGGCAACGCCCTGATCAAAGGTCTTTGATCTTTGTACCTTTGATCTGATATAGCTGCAAGCAGCAATGTGGGGACAAGCATCGAAGGTTCATGTAGGCCTCAGCATGTAGGCCACATGCAGGGTCTGACAGGGTCTGACAGAGTCTGACAGGGTCTAACAGAGTCTGACAGGGTCTGACAGGGTCTGACAGGGTCTGACAGGGTCTGTTCTGACAGGGTATCTACAATGTCATGGCCACGCCCAACAGGAAGTGAGATAATTGTGCCAGGCACACGAAATTTCGTATGGCTGTGCGTCTCAGTAAGACGAACAAACGCAGGTGCGAGGTCCCGACCAACGCCGCTTGCGGCTTTAATTATTATTATTATTATTATTATTATTATTATTATTATTATTATTATTCTTGTTCTTGTTCACACTCGCTGGGGCAATTTTGAGCATGTTCCCATGCTTCAAAACGAACGAAACTTTGCACGGGCATCACAAAGTGCTGCCAGTACGACCACAAAAAGTCCCGTCCCCCGGGGACCCCCAGGAGCTCGATAGCGCCCCCTAGCGCGTTGTCTTTCGGGGCTGGCATACCGTTTAAGATAGGCGCACGAAATTCGGTAGGGACGTGTATCTCAATAAGACGAACAAACGCCTCACTGCAATGTCATGGCCACGCCCAACAGGAAGTGAGATAATTGGCCTTTTGTGTGATTTTGGGGTATTTGACATAGAATTTGAAACACTTCTCCTACACCGTACCTCAGATGGGCTTAAATTTTGGTGAACATAATCTTAAGACGTTGGAGATCTTAAATTGCGAAGGATTTTCAAATAGGCGGTAATATGACGATACGGCGGATCAATAAAATTAGGTATTTATTGAATGGGAGTGATGAGTTATGAATGGGAGGTATTTGTTGCTAGGCAACGCCCTGATCAAAGGTCTTTGATCTTTGTACCTTTGATCTGATATAGCTGCATCGAAGGTTCATGTAGGCCTCAGCATGTAGGCCACATGCAGGGTCTGACAGGGTCTGACAGGGTCTGACAGGGTCTGTTCTGACAGGGTATCTACAATGTCATGGCCACGCCCAACAGGAAGTGAGATAATTGTCCCAGGCACACGAAATTTCGTATGGCTGTGCGTCTCAGTAAGACGAACAAACGCAGGTGCGAGGTCCCGACCAACGCCGCTTGCGGCTTTAATTAGGGACCGAGCCCCGAAGGGGGACGAAGGTCCCTATTGTTGTTGCTTTGTTTCCCTATTATTATTATTATTAGGGACCGAGCCCGAAGGGGGACGAAGGTCCCTATTGTTGTTGCTTCGTTTCCGTATTATTATTATTATTATTATTATTATTCTTGTTCATACACGCTGGGGCAATTTTGAGCATGTTCCCATGCTTCAAAACGAACGAAACTTTGCACGGGCATCACAAAGTCCTGCCAGTACGACCACACAAAGTCCCGTCCCCCGGGGACCCCCAGGAGCTCGATAGCGCCCCCTAGTGCGTTGTCTTTCGGGGCTGGCATACCGTTTAAGATAGGCGCACGAAATTCGGTAGGGACGTGTATCTCAATAAGACGAACAAATGCCTCACTGCAATGTCATGGCCACGCCCAACAGGAAGTGAGATAATTGGCATTTTGTGTGATTTTGGGGTATTGGACATAGAATGGAATTTGAAACACTTCTCCTACACCGTACCTCAGATGGGCTTAAATTTTGGTGAACATAATCTTAAGACGTTGGAGATGTTAAATTGCGAAGGATTTTCAAATAGGCGGTAATATGACGATACGGCGGATCGATAAAGTTAGGTATGGAATTTGAAACACTTCTCCTACACCGTACCTCAGATAGGCTTAAATTTTGGTGAACATAATCTTAAGACGTTGGAGATGTTAAATTGCGAAGGATTTTCAAATAGGCGGTAATATGACGATACGGCGGATCGATAAAGTTAGGTATTTATTGAATGGGAGTGATGAGTTATGAATGGGAGGTATTTGTTGCTAGGCAACGCCCTGATCAAAGGTCTTTGATCTTTGTACCTTTGATCTGATATAGCTGCAAGCAGCAATGTGGGGACAAGCATCGAAGGTTCATGTAGGCCTCAGCATGTAGGCCACATGCAGGGTCTGACAGGGTCTAACAGAGTCTGACAGGGTCTAACAGAGTCTGACAGGGTCTGACAGGGTCTGACAGGGTCTGTTCTGACAGGGTATCTACAATGTCATGGCCACGCCCAACAGAAAGTGAGATAATTGTGCCAGGCACACGAAATTTGGTATGGCTGTGCGTCTCAGTAAGACGAACAAACGCAGGTGCGAGGTCCCGACCAACGCCGCTTGCGGCTTTAATTATTATTATTCTTGTTCTTGTTCACACTCGCTGGGGCAATTTTGAGCATGTTCCCATGCTTCAAAACGAACGAAACTTTGCACGGGCATCACAAAGTGCTGCCAGTACGACCACACAAAGTCCCGTCCCCCAGTGACCCCCAGGAGCTCGATAGCGCCCCCTAGCATGTTGTCTTTCGGGGCTGGCATACCGTTTAAGATAGGCGCACGAAATTCGGTAGGGACGTGTATCTCAATAAGACGAACAAACGCCTCACTGCAATGTCATGGCCACGCCCAACAGGAAGTGAGATAATTGGGCTTTTGTGTGATTTTTGGGTATTGGACATAGAATGGAATTTGAAACACTTCTCCTACACCGTACCTCAGATGGGCTTAAATTTTGGTGAACATAATCTTAAGACGTTGGAGATGTTAAATTGCGAAGGATTTTCAAATAGGCGGTAATATGACGATACGGCGGATCGATAAAGTTAGGTATGGAATTTGAAACACTTCTCCTACACCGTACCTCAGATAGGCTTAAATTTTGGTGAACATAATCTTAAGACGTTGGAGATGTTAAATTGCGAAGGATTTTCAAATAGGCGGTAATATGACGATACGGCGGATCGATAAAGTTAGGTATTTATTGAATGGGAGTGATGAGTTATGAATGGGAGGTATTTGTTGCTAGGCAACGCCCTGATCAAAGGTCTTTGATCTTTGTACCTTTGATCTGATATAGCTGCAAGCAGCAATGTGGGGACAAGCATCGAAGGTTCATGTAGGCCTCAGCATGGAGGCCACATGCAGGGTCTGACAGGGTCTAACAGAGTCTGACAGGGTCTGACAGGGTCTGACAGGGTCTGACAGGGTCTGACAGGGTCTGTTCTGACAGGGTATCTACAATGTCATGGCCACGCCCAACAGGAAGTGAGATAATTGTGCCAGGCACACGAAATTTGGTATGGCTGTGCGTCTCAGTAAGACGAACAAACACAGGTGCGAGGTCCCGACCAACGCCGCTTGCGGCTTTAATTATTATTATTCTTGTTCTTGTTCACACTCGCTGGGGCAATTTTGAGCATGTTCCCATGCTTCAAAACGAACGAAACTTTGCACGGGCATCACAAAGTGCTGCCAGTACGACCACACAAAGTCCCGTCCCCCAGTGACCCCCAGGAGCTCGATAGCGCCCCCTAGCGCGTTGTCTTTCGGGGCTAGCATACCGTTTAAGATAGGCGCACGAAATTCGGTAGGGACGTGTATCTCAATAAGACGAACAAACGCCTCACTGCAATGTCATGGCCACGCCCAACAGGAAGTGAGATAATTGGGCTTTTGTGTGATTTTTGGGTATTGGACATAGAATGGAATTTGAAACACTTCTCCTACACCGTACCTCAGATGGGCTTAAATTTTGGTGAACATAATCTTAAGACGTTGGAGATGTTAAATTGCGAAGGATTTTCAAATAGGCGGTAATATGACGATACGGCGGATCGATAAAGTTAGGTATGGAATTTGAAACACTTCTCCTACACCGTACCTCAGATAGGCTTAAATTTTGGTGAACATAATCTTAAGACGTTGGAGATGTTAAATTGCGAAGGATTTTCAAATAGGCGGTAATATGACGATACGGCGGATCGATAAAATTAGGTATTTATTGAATGGGAGTGATGAGTTATGAATGGGAGGTATTTGTTGCTAGGCAACGCCCTGATCAAAGGTCTTTGATCTTTGTACCTTTGATCTGATATAGCTGCAAGCAGCAATGTGGGAACAAGCATCGAAGGTTCATGTAGGCCTCAGCATGTAGGCCACATGCAGGGTCTGACAGGGTCTGACAGAGTCTGACAGGGTCTAACAGAGTCTGACAGGGTCTGACAGGGTCTGACAGGGTCTGACAGGGTCTGACAGGGTCTGTTCTGACAGGGTATCTACAATGTCATGGCCACGCCCAACAGGAAGTGAGATAATTGTGCCAGGCACACGAAATTTCGTATGGCTGTGCGTCTCAGTAAGACGAACAAACGCAGGTGCGAGGTCCCGACCAACGCCGCTTGCGGCTTTAATTATTATTATTCTTGTTCTTGTTCACACTCGCTGGGGCAATTTTGAGCATGTTCCCATGCTTCAAAACGAACGAAACTTTGCACGGGCATCACAAAGTGCTGCCAGTACGACCACACAAAGTCCCGTCCCCCAGTGACCCCCAGGAGCTCGATAGCGCCCCCTAGCGCGTTGTCTTTCGGGGCTGGCATACCGTTTAAGATAGGAGCATGAAATTCGGTAGGGACGTGTATCTCAATAAGACAAACAAATGCCTCACTGCAATGTCATGGCTACGCCCAACAGGAAGTGAGATAATTGGCCTTTTGTGTGATTTTGGGGTATTTGACATAGAATGGAATTTGAAACACTTCTCCTACACCGTACCTCAGATGGGCTTAAATTTTAGTGAACATAATCTTAAGACGTTGGAGATGTTAAATTGCGAAGGATTTTCAAATAGGCTGTAATATGACGATACGGCGGATCAATAAAGTTAGGTATTTATTGAATGGGAGTGATGAGTTATGAATGGGAGGTATTTGTTGCTAGGCAACGCCCTGATCAAAGGTCTTTGATCTTTGTACCTTTGATCTGATATAGCTGCAATCAGCAATGTGGGGACAAGCATCGAAGGTTCATGTAGGCCTCAGCATGTAGGCCACATGCAGGGTCTGACAGGGTCTGACAGGGTCTGACAGGGTCTGACAGGGTCTGTTCTGACAGGGTATCTACAATGTCATGGCCACGCCCAACAGGAAGTGAGATAATTGTCCCAGGCACACGAAATTTGGTATGGCTGTGCGTCTCAGTAAGACGAACAAACGCAGGTGCGAGGTCCCGACCAACGCCGCTTGCGGCTTTAATTATTATTATTATTATTATTATTATTAGGGACCGAGCCCCGAAGGGGGACGAAGGTCCCTATTGTTGTTGCTTTGTTTCCCTATTATTATTATTATTATTAGGGACCGAGCCCCGAAGGGGGACGAAGGTCCCTATTGTTGTTGCTTTGTTTCCCTATTATTATTATTATTAGGGACCGAGCCCCGAAGGGGGACGAAGGTCCCTATTGTTGTTGCTTTGTTTCCCTATTATTATTATTCTTGTTCTTGTTCACACTCGCTGGGGCAATTTTGAGCATGTTCCCATGCTTCAAAACGAACGAAACTTTGCACGGGCATCACAAAGTGCTGCCAGTACGACCACACAAAGTCCCGTCCCCCAGTGACCCCCAGGAGCTCGATAGCGCCCCCTAGCGCGTCGTCTTTCGGGGCTGGCATACCGTTTAAGATAGGCACACGAAATTAGGTAGGGACGTGTATCTCAATAAGACGAACAAACGCCTCACTGCAATGTCATGGCCACGCCCAACAGGAAGTGAGATAATTGGTCTTTTGTGTGATTTTTGGGTATTGGACATAGAATGGAATTTGAAACACTTCTCCTACACCGTACCTTAGATGGGCTTAAATTTTGGTGAACATAATCTTAAGACGTTGGAGATGTTAAATTGCGAAGGATTTTCAAATAGGCGGTAATATGACGATACGGCGGATCGATAAAGTTAGGTATGGAATTTGAAACACTTCTCCTACACCGTACCTCAGATAGGCTTAAATTTTGGTGAACATAATCTTAAGACGTTGGAGATGTAAAATTGCGAAGGATTTTCAAATAGGCGGTAATATGACGATACGGCGGATCGATAAAATTAGGTATTTATTGAATGGGAGTGATGAGTTATGAATGGGAGGTATTTGTTGCTAGGCAACGCCCTGATCAAAGATCTTTGATCTTTGTACCTTTGATCTGATATAGCTGCAAGCAGCAATGTGGGGACAAGCATCGAAGGTTCATGTAGGCCTCAGCATGTAGGCCACATGCAGGGTCTGACAGGGTCTGACAGAGTCTGACAGGGTCTGACAGGGTCTGACAGGGTCTGACAGGGTCTGTTCTGACAGGGTATCTACAATGTCATGGCCACGCCCAACAGGAAGTGAGATAATTGTCCCAGGCACACGAAATTTGGTATGGCTGTGCGTCTCAGTAAGACGAACAAACGCAGGTGCGAGGTCCCGACCAACGCCGCTTGCGGCTTTAATTAGGGACCGAGCCCCGAAGGGGGACGAAGGTCCCTATTGTTGTTGCTTTGTTTCCCTATTATTATTATTAGGGACCGAGCCCCGAAGGGGGACGAAGGTCCCTATTGTTGTTGCTTTGTTTCCCTATTATTATTATTATTATTATTATTATTATTATTATTATTCTTGTTCTTGTTCACACTCGCTGGGGCAATTTTGAGCATGTTCCCATGCTTCAAAACGAACGAAACTTTGCACGGGCATCACAAAGTGCTGCCAGTACGACCACACAAAGTCCCGTCCCCCAGTGACCCCCAGGAGCTCGATAGCGCCCCCTAGCGCGTTGTCTTTCGGGGCTGGCATACCGTTTAAGATAGGCGCACGAAATTCGGTAGGGACGTGTATCTCAATAAGACGAACAAACGCCTCACTGCAATGTCATGGCCACGCCCAACAGGAAGTGAGATAATTGGGCTTTTGTGTGATTTTTGGGTATTGGACATAGAATGGAATTTGAAACACTTCTCCTACACCGTACCTCAGATGGGCTTAAATTTTGGTGAACATAATCTTAAGACGTTGGAGATGTTAAATTGCGAAGGATTTTCAAATAGGCGGTAATATGACGATACGGCGGATCGATAAAGTTAGGTATGGAATTTGAAACACTTCTCCTACACCGTACCTCAGATAGGCTTAAATTTTGGTGAACATAATCTTAAGACGTTGGAGATGTTAAATTGCGAAGGATTTTCAAATAGGCGGTAATATGACGATACGGCGGATCGATAAAATTAGGTATTTATTGAATGGGAGTGATGAGTTATGAATGGGAGGGATTTGTTGCTAGGCAACGCCCTGATCAAAGGTCTTTGATCTTTGTACCTTTGATCTGATATAGCTGCAAGCAGCAATGTGGGGACAAGCATCGAAGGTTCATGTAGGCCTCAGCATGTAGGCCACATGCAGGGTCTGACAGGGTCTGACAGGGTCTGACAGAGTCTGACAGGGTCTAACAGAGTCTGACAGGGTCTGACAGGGTCTGTTCTGACAGGGTATCTACAATGTCATGGCCACGCCCAACAGGAAGTGAGATAATTGTGCCAGGCACACGAAATTTCGTATGGCTGTGCGTCTCAGTAAGACGAACAAACGCAGGTGCGAGGTCCCGACCAACGCCGCTTGCGGCTTTAATTATTATTATTCTTGTTCTTGTTCACACTCGCTGGGGCAATTTTGAGCATGTTCCCATGCTTCAAAACGAACGAAACTTTGCACGGGCATCACAAAGTGCTGCCAGTACGACCACACAAAGTCCCGTCCCCCAGTGACCCCCAGGAGCTCGATAGCGCCCCCTAGCGCGTTGTCTTTCGGGGCTGGCATACCGTTTAAGATAGGCGCACGAAATTCGGTAGGGACGTGTATCTCAATAAGACGAACAAACGCCTCACTGCAATGTCATGGCCACGCCCAACAGGAAGTGAGATAATTGGGCTTTTGTGTGATTTTTGGGTATTGGACATAGAATGGAATTTGAAACACTTCTCCTACACCGTACCTCAGATGGGCTTAAATTTTGGTGAACATAATCTTAAGACGTTGGAGATGTTAAATTGCGAAGGATTTTCAAATAGGCGGTAATATGACGATACGGCGGATCGATAAAGTTAGGTATGGAATTTGAAACACTTCTCCTACACCGTACCTCAGATAGGCTTAAATTTTGGTGAACATAATCTTAAGACGTTGGAGATGTTAAATTGCGAAGGATTTTCAAATAGGCGGTAATATGACGATACGGCGGATCGATAAAATTAGGTATTTATTGAATGGGAGTGATGAGTTATGAATGGGAGGTATTTGTTGCTAGGCAACGCCCTGATCAAAGGTCTTTGATCTTTGTACCTTTGATCTGATATAGCTGCAAGCAGCAATGTGGGGACAAGCATCGAAGGTTCATGTAGGCCATCGAAGGTTCATGTAGGCCTACATGCTGAGGCATGTAGGCCACATGCAGAGTCTGACAGGGTCTAACAGAGTCTGACAGGGTCTGACAGGGTCTGACAGGGTCTGACAGGGTCTGTTCTGACAGGGTATCTACAATGTCATGGCCACGCCCAACAGGAAGTGAGATAATTGTGCCAGGCACACGAAATTTGGTATGGCTGTGCGTCTCAGTAAGACGAACAAACGCAGGTGCGAGGTCCCGACCAACGCCGCTTGCGGCTTTAATTAGGGACCGAGCCCCGAAGGGGGACGAAGGTCCCTATTGTTGTTGCTTTGTTTCCCTATTATTATTATTATTATTATTATTATTCTTGTTCTTGTTCACACTCGCTGGGGCAATTTTGAGCATGTTCCCATGCTTCAAAACGAACGAAACTTTTGCATGGGCATCACAAAGTGCTGCCAGTACGACCACACAAAGTCCCGTCCCCCAGTGACCCCCAGGAGCTCGATAGCGCCCCCTAGCGCGTTGTCTTTCGGGGCTGGCATACCGTTTAAGATAGGCGCACGAAATTCGGTAGGGACGTGTATCTCAATAAGACGAACAAATGCCTCACTGCAATGTCATGGCCACGCCCAACAGGAAGTGAGATAATTGGGCTTTTGTGTGATTTTTGGGTATTGGACATAGAATGGAATTTGAAACACTTCTCCTACACCGTACCTCAGATGGGCTTAAATTTTGGTGAACATAATCTTAAGACGTTGGAGATGTTAAATTGCGAAGGATTTTCAAATAGGCGGTAATATGACGATACGGCGGATCGATAAAGTTAGGTATGGAATTTGAAACACTTCTCCTACACCGTACCTCAGATAGGCTTAAATTTTGGTGAACATAATCTTAAGACGTTGGAGATGTTAAATTGCGAAGGATTTTCAAATAGGCGGTAATATGACGATACGGCGGATCGATAAAATTAGGTATTTATTGAATGGGAGTGATGAGTTATGAATGGGAGGTATTTGTTGCTAGGCAACGCCCTGATCAAAGGTCTTTGATCTTTGTACCTTTGATCTGATATAGCTGCAAGCAGCAATGTGGGGACAAGCATCGAAGGTTCATGTAGGCCTCAGCATGTAGGCCACATGCAGGGTCTGACAGGGTCTGACAGGGTCTGACAGGGTCTAACAGAGTCTGACAGGGTCTGACAGGGTCTGACAGGGTCTGTTCTGACAGGGTATCTACAATGTCATGGCCACGCCCAACAGGAAGTGAGATAATTGTGCCAGGCACACGAAATTTCGTATGGCTGTGCGTCTCAGTAAGACGAACAAACGCAGGTGCGAGGTCCCGACCAACGCCGCTTGCGGCTTTAATTATTATTATTCTTGTTCTTGTTCACACTCGCTGGGGCAATTTTGAGCATGTTCCCATGCTTCAAAACGAACGAAACTTTGCACGGGCATCACAAAGTGCTGCCAGTACGACCACAAAAAGTCCCGTCCCCCGGGGACCCCCAGGAGCTCGATAGCGCCCCCTAGCGCGTTGTCTTTCGGGGCTGGCATACCGTTTAAGATAGGCGCACGAAATTCGGTAGGGACGTGTATCTCAATAAGACGAACAAACGCCTCACTGCAATGTCATGGCCACGCCCAACAGGAAGTGAGATAATTGACCTTTTGTGTGATTTTGGGGTATTTGACATAGAATGGAATTTGAAACACTTCTCCTACACCGTACCTCAGATGGGCTTAAATTTTGGTGAACATAATCTTAAGACGTTGGAGATGTTAAATTGCGAAGGATTTTCAAATAGGCGGTAATATGACGATACGGCGGATCGATAAAGTTAGGTATTTATTGAATGGGAGTTATGAGTTATGAATGGGAGGTATCTGTTGCTAGGCAACGCCCTGATCAAAGATCTTTGATCTTTGTACCTTTGATCTGATATAGCTGCAAGCAGCAATGTGGGGACAAGCATCGAAGGTTCATGTAGGCCTCAGCATGTAGGCCACATGCAGGGTCTGACAGGGTCTAACAGAGTCTGACAGGGTCTGACCTGGTCTGACAGGGTCTGTTCTGACAGGGTATCTACAACGTCATGGCCACGCCCAACAGGAAGTGAGATAATTGTGCCAGGCACACGAAATTTGGTATGGCTGTGCGTCTCAGTAAGACGAACAAACGCAGGTGCGAGGTCCCGACCAACGCCGCTTGCGGCTTTAATTATTATTATTATTATTATTCTTGTTCTTGTTCACACTCGCTGGGGCAATTTTGAGCATGTTCCCATGCTTCAAAACGAACGAAACTTTGCACGGGCATCACAAAGTGCTGCCAGTACGACCACACAAAGTCCCGTCCTCCAGTGACCCCCAGGAGCTCGATAGCGCCCCCTAGCGCGTTGTCTTTCGGGGCTGGCATACCGTTTAAGATAGGCGCACGAAATTCGGTAGGGACGTGTATCTCAATAAGACGAACAAACGCCTCACTGCAATGTCATGGCCACGCCCAACAGGAAGTGAGATAATTGGGCTTTTGTGTGATTTTTGGGTATTGGACATAGAATGGAATTTGAAACACTTCTCCTACACCGTACCTCAGATGGGCTTCAATTTTGGTGAACATAATCTTAAGACGTTGGAGATGTTAAATTGCGAAGGATTTTCAAATAGGCGGTAATATGACGATACGGCGGATCGATAAAGTTAGGTATGGAATTTGAAACACTTCTCCTACACCGTACGTCAGATAGGCTTAAATTTTGGTGAACATAATCTTAAGACGTTGGAGATGTTAAATTGCGAAGGATTTTCAAATAGGCGGTAATATGACGATACGGCGGATCGATAAAATTAGGTATTTATTGAATGGGAGTGATGAGTTATGAATGGGAGGTATTTGTTGCTAGGCAACGCCCTGATCAAAGGTCTTTGATCTTTGTACCTTTGATCTGATATAGCTGCAAGCAGCAATGTGGGGACAAGCATCGAAGGTTCATGTAGGCCTCAGCATGTAGGCCACATGCAGGGTCTGACAGGGTCTGACAGAGTCTGACAGGGTCTAACAGAGTCTGACAGGGTCTGACAGGGTCTGACAGGGTCTGACAGGGTCTGTTCTGACAGGGTATCTACAATGTCATGGCCACGCCCAACAGGAAGTGAGATAATTGTGCCAGGCACACGAAATTTCGTATGGCTGTGCGTCTCAGTAAGACGAACAAACGCAGGTGCGAGGTCCCGACCAACGCCGCTTGCGGCTTTAATTATTATTATTATTATTCTTGTTCTTGTTCACACTCGCTGGGGCAATTTTGAGCATGTTCCCATGCTTCAAAACGAACGAAACTTTGCACGGGCATCACAAAGTGCTGCCAGTACAACCACACAAAGTCCCGTCCCCCAGTGACCCCCAGGAGCTCGATAGCGCCCCCTAGCGCGTTGTCTTTCGGGGCTGGCATACCGTTTAAGATAGGTGCACGAAATTCGGTAGGGACGTGTATCTCAATAAGATGAACAAACGCCTCACTGCAATGTCATGGCCACGCCCAACAGGAAGTGAGATAATTGGGCTTTTGTGTGATTTTTGGGTATTGGACATAGAATGGAATTTGAAACACTTCTCCTACACCGTACCTCAGATGGGCTTAAATTTTGGTGAACATAATCTTAAGACGTTGGAGATGTTAAATTGCGAAGGATTTTCAAATAGGCGGTAATATGACGATACGGCGGATCGATAAAGTTAGGTATGGAATTTGAAACACTTCTCCTACACCGTACCTCAGATAGGCTTAAATTTTGGTGAACATAATCTTAAGACGTTGGAGATGTTAAATTGCGAAGGATTTTCAAATAGGCGGTAATATGACGATACGGCGGATCGATAAAATTAGGTATTTATTGAATGGGAGTGATGAGTTATGAATGGGAGGTATTTGTTGCTAGGCAACGCCCTGATCAAAGGTCTTTGATCTTTGTACCTTTGATCTGATATAGCTGCAAGCAGCAATGTGGGGACAAGCATCGAAGGTTCATGTAGGCCTCAGCATGTAGGCCACATGCAGGGTCTGACAGGGTCTGACAGAGTCTGACAGGGTCTAACAGAGTCTGACAGGGTCTGACAGGGTCTGACAGGGTCTGACAGGGTCTGTTCTGACAGGGTATCTACAATGTCATGGCCACGCCCAACAGGAAGTGAGATAATTGTGCCAGGCACACGAAATTTCGTATGGCTGTGCGTGTCAGTAAGACGAACAAACACAGGCGCGAGGTCCCGACCAACGCCGCTTGCGGCTTTAATTATTATTATTATTAGGGACCGAGCCCCGAAGGGGGACGAAGGTCCCTATTGTTGTTGCTTTGTTTCCCTATTATTAGGGACCGAGCCCCGAAGGGGGACGAAGGTCCCTATTGTTGTTGCTTTGTTTCCCTATTATTATTATTAGGGACCGAGCCCCGAAGGGGGACGAAGGTCCCTATTGTTGTTGCTTTGTTTCCCTATTATTATTATTATTATTATTATTATTATTAGGGACCGAGCCCGAAGGGGGACGAAGGTCCCTATTGTTGTTGCTTCGTTTCCGTATTATTATTATTATTATTCTTGTTCATACACGCTGGGGCAATTTTGAGCATGTTCCCATGCTTCAAAACGAACAAAACTTTGCACGGGCATCACAAAGTGCTGCCAGTACGACCACAAAAAGTCCCGTCCCCCGGGGACCCCCAGGAGCTCGATAGCGCCCCCTAGCGCGTTGTCTTTCGGGGCTGGCATACCGTTTAAGATAGGCGCACGAAATTCGGTAGGGACGTGTATCTCAATAAGACGAACAAACGCCTCACTGCAATGTCATGGCCACGCCCAACAGGAAGTGAGATAATTGGCCTTTTGTGTGATTTTGGGGTATTTGACATAGAATGGAATTTGAAACACTTCTCCTACACCGTACCTCAGATGGGCTTAAATTTTAGTGAACATAATCTTAAGACGTTGGAGATGTTAAATTGCGAAGGATTTTCAAATAGGCGGTAATATGACGATACGGCGGATCGATAAAGTTAGGTATGGAATTTGAAACACTTCTCCTACACCGTACCTCAGATAGGCTTAAATTTTGGTGAACATAATCTTAAGATGTTGGAGATGTTAAATTGCGAAGGATTTTCAAATAGGCGGTAATATGACGATACGGCGGATCAATAAAGTTAGGTATTTATTGAATGGGAGTGATGAGTTATGAATGGGAGGTATTTGTTGCTAGGCAACGCCCTGATCAAAGGTCTTTGATCTTTGTACCTTTGATCTGATATAGCTGCAAGCAGCAATGTGGGGACAAGCATCGAAGGTTCATGTAGGCCTCAGCATGTAGGCCACATGCAGGGTCTGACAGGGTCTGACAGGGTCTGACAGGGTCTGACAGGGTCTGACAGGGTCTGTTCTGACAGGGTATCTACAATGTCATGGCCACGCCCAACAGGAAGTGAGATAATTGTGCCAGGCACACGAAATTCAGTATGGGTGTGCGTCTCAGTAAGACGAACAAACGCAGGTGCGAGGTCCCGACCAACGCCGCTTGCGGCTTTAATTATTATTATTCTTGTTCTTGTTCACACTCGCTGGGGCAATTTTGAGCATGTTCCCATGCTTCAAAACGAACAAAACTTTGCACGGGCATCACAAAGTGCTGCCAGTACGACCACACAAAGTCCCGTCCCCCAGTGACCCCCAGGAGCTCGATAGCGCCCCCTAGCGCGTTGTCTTTCGGGGCTGGCATACCGTTTAAGATAGGCGCACGAAATTCGGTAGGGACGTGTATCTCAATAAGACGAACAAACGCCTCACTGCAATGTCATGGCCACGCCCAACAGGAAGTGAGATAATTGGGCTTTTGTGTGATTTTTGGGTATTGGACATAGAATGGAATTTGAAACACTTCTCCTACACCGTACCTCAGATGGGCTTAAATTTTGGTGAACATAATCTTAAGACGTTGGAGATGTTAAATTGCGAAGGATTTTCAAATAGGCGGTAATATGACGATACGGCGGATCGATAAAGTTAGGTATGGAATTTGAAACACTTCTCCTACACCGTACCTCAGATAGGCTTAAATTTTGGTGAACATAATCTTAAGACGTTGGAGATGTTAAATTGCGAAGGATTTTCAAATAGGCGGTAATATGACGATACGGCGGATCGATAAAATTAGGTATTTATTGAATGGGAGTGATGAGTTATGAATGGGAGGTATTTGTTGCTAGGCAACTCCCTGATCAAAGGTCTTTGATCTTTGTACCTTTGATCTGATATAGCTGCAAGCAGCAATGTGGGGACAAGCATCGAAGGTTCATGTAGGCCTCAGCATGTAGGCCACATGCAGGGTCTGACAGGGTCTGACAGAGTCTGACAGGGTCTAACAGAGTCTGACAGGGTCTGACAGGGTCTGACAGGGTCTGTTCTGACAGGGTATCTACAATGTCATGGCCACGCCCAACAGGAAGTGAGATAATTGTGCCAGGCACACGAAATTTGGTATGGCTGTGCGTCTCAGTAAGACGAACAAACGCAGGTGCGAGGTCCCGACCAACGCCGCTTGCGGCTTTAATTATTCTTGTTCTTGTTCACACTCGCTGGGGCAATTTTGAGCATGTTCCCATGCTTCAAAACGAACAAAACTTTGCACGGGCATCACAAAGTGCTGCCAGTACGACCACACAAAGTCCCGTCCCCCAGTGACCCCCAGGAGCTCGATAGCGCCCCCTAGCGCGTTGTCTTTCGGGGCTGGCATACCGTTTAAGATAGGCGCACGAAATTCGGTAGGGACGTGTATCTCAATAAGACGAACAAACGCCTCACTGCAATGTCATGTCCACGCCCAACAGGAAGTGAGATAATTGGGCTTTTGTGTGATTTTTGGGTATTGGACATAGAATGGAATTTGAAACACTTCTCCTACACCGTACCTCAGATGGGCTTAAATTTTGGTGAACATAATCTTAAGACGTTGGAGATGTTAAATTGCGAAGGATTTTCAAATAGGCGGTAATATGACGATACGGCGGATCGATAAAGTTAGGTATTTATTGAATGGGAGTGATGAGTTATGAATGGGAGGTATTTGTTGCTAGGCAACGCCCTGATCAAAGGTCTTTGATCTTTGTACCTTTGATCTGATATAGCTGCAAGCAGCAATGTGGGGACAAGCATCGAAGGTTCATGTAGGCCTCAGCATGTAGGCCACATGCAGGGTCTGACAGGGTCTAACAGAGTCTGACAGGGTCTGACAGGGTCTGACAGGGTCTGACAGGGTCTGTTCTGACAGGGTATCTACAATGTCATGGCCACACCCAACAGGAAGTGAGATAATTGTGCCAGGCACACGAAATTTGGTATGGGTGTGCGTCTCAGTAAGACGAACCAACGCAGGTGCGAGGTCCCGACCGACGCCGCTTGCGGCTTTAATTAGGGACCGAGCCCCGAAGGGGGACGAAGGTCCCTATTGTTGTTGCTTTGTTTCCCTATTATTAGGGACCGAGCCCCGAAGGGGGACGAAGGTCCCTATTGTTGTTGCTTTGTTTCCCTATTATTATTATTATTATTCTTGTTCTTGTTCACACTCGCTTGGGCAATTTTGAGCATGTTCCCATGCTTCAAAACGAACGAAACTTTGCACGGGCATCACAAAGTGCTGCCAGTACGGCCACACAAAGTCCCGTCCCCCAGTGACCCCCAGGAGCTCGATAGCGCCCCCTAGCGCGTTGTCTTTCGGGGCTGGCATACCGTTTAAGATAGGCGCACGAAATTCGGTAGGGACGTGTATCTCAATAAGACGAACAAACGCCTCACTGCAATGTCATGGCCACGCCCAACAGGAAGTGAGATAATTGGGCTTTTGAGTGATTTTTGGGTATTGGACATAGAATGGAATTTGAAACACTTCTCCTACACCGTACCTCAGATGGGCTTAAATTTTGGTGAACATAATCTTAAGACGTTGGAGATGTTAAATTGCGAAGGATTTTCAAATAGGCGGTAATATGACGATACGGCGGATCGATAAAATTAGGTATGGAATTTGAAACACTTCTCCTACACCGTACCTCAGATAGGCTTAAATTTTGGTGAACATAATCTTAAGACGTTGGAGATGTTAAATTGCGAAGGATTTTCAAATAGGCGGTAATATGACGATACGGCGGATCGATAAAATTAGGTATTTATTGAATGGGAGTGATGAGTTATGAATGGGAGGTATTTGTTGCTAGGCAACGCCCTGATCAAAGGTCTTTGATCTTTGTACCTTTGATCTGATATAGCTGCAAGCAGCAATGTGGGGACAAGCGTCGAAGGTTCATGTAGGCCTCAGCATGTAGGCCACATGCAGGGTCTGACAGGGTCTGACAGAGTCTGACAGGGTCTGACAGGGTCTGACAGGGTCTGACAGGGTCTGTTCTGACAGGGTATCTACAATGTCATGGCCACGCCCAACAGGAAGTGAGATAATTGTGCCAGGCACACGAAATTTCGTATGGCTGTGCATCTCAGTAAGACGAACAAACGCAGGTGCGAGGTCCCGACCAACGCCGCTTGCGGCTTTAATTATTATTATTATTCTTGTTCTTGTTCACACTCGCTGGGGCAATTTTGAGCATGCTCCCATGCTTCAAAACGAACGAAACTTTGCACGGGCATCACAAAGTGCTGCCAGTACGACCACACAAAGTCCCGTCCCCCAGTGACCCCCAGGAGCTCGATAGCGCCCCCTAGCGCGTTGTCTTTCGGGGCTGGCATACCGTTTAAGATAGGCGCACGAAATTCGGTAGGGACGTGTATCTCAATAAGACGAACAAACGCCTCACTGCAATGTCATGGCCACGCCCAACAGGAAGTGAGATAATTGGGCTTTTGTGTGATTTTTGGGTATTGGACATAGAATGGAATTTGAAACACTTCTCCTACACCGTACCTCAGATGGGCTTAAATTTTGGTGAACATAATCTTAAGACGTTGGAGATGTTAAATTGCGAAGGATTTTCAAATAGGTGGTAATATGACGATACGGCGGATCGATAAAATTAGGTATTTATTGAATGGGAGTGATGAGTTATGAATGGGAGGTATTTGTTGCTAGGCAACGCCCTGATCAAAGGTCTTTGATCTTTGTACCTTTGATCTGATATAGCTGCAAGCAGCAATGTGGGGACAAGCATCGAAGGTTCATGTAGGCCTCAGCATGGAGGCCACATGCAGGGTCTGACAGGGTCTAACAGAGTCTGACAGGGTCTGACAGGGTCTGACAGGGTCTGACAGGGTCTGACAGAGTCTGACAGGGTCTGACAGGGTCTAACAGAGTCTGACAGGGTCTGACAGGGTCTGTTCTGACAGGGTATCTACAATGTCATGGCCACGCCCAACAGGAAGTGAGATAATTGTGCCAGGCACACGAAATTTGGTATGGGTGTGCGTCTCAGTAAGACGAACAAACGCAGGTGCGAGGTCCCGACCAACGCCGCTTGCGGCTTTAATTATTATTATTATTATTATTAGGGACCGAGCCCCGAAGGGGGACGAAGGTCCCTATTGTTGTTGCTTTGTTTCCCTATTATTATTATTATTATTATTAGGGACCGAGCCCGAAGGGGGACGAAGGTCCCTATTGTTGTTGCTTTGTTTCCGTATTATTAGGGACCGAGCCCCGAAGGGGGACGAAGGTCCCTATTGTTGTTGCTTTGTTTCCCTATTATTATTATTATTATTATTCTTGTTCTTGTTCACACTCGCTGGGGCAATTTTGAGCATGTTCCCATGCTTCAAAACGAACGAAACTTTGCACGGGCATCACAAAGTGCTGCCAGTACGACCACACAAAGTCCCGTCCCCCAGTGACCCCCAGGAGCTCGATAGCGCCCCCTAGCGCGTTGTCTTTCGGGGCTGGCATACCGTTTAAGATAGGCGCACGAAATTCGGTAGGGACGTGTATCTCAATAAGACGAACAAACGCCTCACTGCAATGTCATGGCCACGCCCAACAGGAAGTGAGATAATTGGGCTTTTGTGTGATTTTTGGGTATTGGACATAGAATGGAATTTGAAACACTTCTCCTACACCGTACCTCAGATGGGCTTAAATTTTGGTGAACATAATCTTAAGACGTTGGAGATGTTAAATTGCGAAGGATTTTCAAATAGGCGGTAATATGACGATACGGCGGATCGATAAAGTTAGGTATGGAATTTGAAACACTTCTCCTACACCGTACCTCAGATAGGCTTAAATTTTGGTGAACATAATCTTAAGACGTTGGAGATGTTAAATTGCGAAGGATTTTCAAATAGGCGGTAATATGACGATACGGCGGATCGATAAAATTAGGTATTTATTGAATGGGAGTGATGAGTTATGAATGGGAGGTATTTGTTGCTAGGCAACGCCCTGATCAAAGGTCTTTGATCTTTGTACCTTTGATCTGATATAGCTGCAAGCAGCAATGTGGGGACAAGCATCGAAGGTTCATGTAGGCCTCAGCATGGAGGCCACATGCAGGGTCTGACAGGGTCTAACAGAGTCTGACAGGGTCTGTTCTGACAGGGTATCTACAATGTCATGGCCACGCCCAACAGGAAGTGAGATAATTGTGCCAGGCACACGAAATTTCGTATGGCTGTGCGTCTCAGTAAGACGAACAAACGCAGGTGCGAGGTCCCGACCAACGCCGCTTGCGGCTTTAATTATTATTATTATTATTATTATTATTCTTGTTCATACACGCTGGGGCAATTTTGAGCATGTTCCCATGCTTCAAAACAAACGAAACTTTGCACGGGCATCACAAAGTGCTGCCAGTACGACCACACAAAGTCTCGTCCCTGGGGGACCTGGGGGTCCCTGGGAGACCCCCCACTGGGGGACCCCCAGTGGGGGGTCTCCTAGACCGTACCTCAGATGGGCATAAATTTTGGTAAGCATAATCTTAAGACGTTGGAGATGTTAAATTGCGAAGGATTTTCAAATAGGCGGTAATATGACGATACGGCGGATCGATAAAGTTAGGTATGGAATTTGAAACACTTCTCCTACACCGTACCTCAGATAGGCTTAAATTTTGGTGAACATAATCTTAAGACGTTGGAGATGTTAAATTGCGAAGGATTTTCAAATAGGCGGTAATATGACGATACGGCGGATCGATAAAATTAGGTATTTATTGAATGGGAGTGATGAGTTATGAATGGGAGGTATTTGTTGCTAGGCAACGCCCTGATCAAAGGTCTTTGATCTTTGTACCTTTGATCTGATATAGCTGCAAGCAGCAATGTGGGGACAAGCATCGAAGGTTCATGTAGGCCTCAGCATGTAGGCCACATGCAGGGTCTGACAGGGTCTGACAGAGTCTGACAGGGTCTAACAGAGTCTGACAGGGTCTGACAGGGTCTGACAGGGTCTGTTCTGACAGGGTATCTACAATGTCATGGCCACGCCCAACAGGAAGTGAGATAATTGTGCCAGGCACACGAAATTTCGTATGGCTGTGCGTCTCAGTAAGACGAACAAACGCAGGTGCGAGGTCCCGACCAACGCCGCTTGCGGCTTTAATTATTATTAGGCCCGAGCGCTGAAGAGCGCATAGGGCCTTTTGTAACTGTTCTGCGGTGCGAAGCACTGCAGAACCAGCGTGGAACGTGTGAAACGCGCTGGTAGGTGTCAATGGACCCCACGGGTGGGTTACTGGACGTGCGCCCTTTCCATTGATATATTTTGTGTTACCATTCGTGGCACTATATTGTTACTGTTCTGGTTTTTCTTATTAGGGGGCCAAGCACCGAAGGTGCTGGGCACCCTATAGGAATTGTATTCCGTTGCCTAGGCAAGTTGCCTAGTAACCCTTTGATCTTTCCTTTGATGTTCTGGTCTCAGGATTATTATTATTATTCTTCTCTTCTATAGGAAGTCTATGGCAGCCCCTAGAACCGTTTGGTAAAAAGTTGTGAAATTTGGCATGCACATTCCAGCCAGTCTCCTCATTACCCACAGCAATTTATAGGCCCCCAGCCCCAACCGTCTAGTGGCACCAGCAGGTCAAAGTTGCAGGTACATTTCGGCTTGTAAGTTTTGAACCGTACGTCCGATTTTCTAAAACTTGGCCTCCCTGGACTCCTTGGGGCAAGACGAATCCAACGCATTCTGTGACGTCATTTTCGGCGTGTAAGATTTTCCGCCATTTTGAATTTTATGAAAAAAATTCAAAATGCTTCTCCTCCCTCAATTTTGGAGCAATTTTGCTCAAATTTGGTCCATAGCATCTTTGGACTGAGCCTCATCAGAGACGTACCCGTTTTTTTGATATCTCTTATCGTTTTGACGTGACAGCCAATCAAACGTGTCCGAAAAGTCGCCAAATAGGAAGTGAGCTCATATCTCGGGAACCGTTTATAGGATTATTTTCAAACTTTTCACAGATGTTCGTGTCCTTCCCAGGATTCCCCACAAAAAATTACAGGTCCCCACCTCAAACCCTCTAGCGCCACCAACAGGTCAAAATTTTAGGGACATTTCTGCTTGTAACTTTTGAACCGTAAGTCCGATTTTCAAAAAATTGGTATCCCTGGGATCCTTAGGCGAAGACTGATCCAACGCATCCTATGACGTCATGTCTGCCGGAATAGAATGTCCGCCATCTTGGATTTTTTTGAAAATCAATAAAATTCTTCTGTTTCTACAACTTAACTTGTAATTTCCACAACAAATGGTGTGCAACCACATTGTAGACAGTCTCATGATGCCCTTCAACAAATTTTACGTCCCCACCCCCAACCCTCTAGCGCCACCAGCAGGTCAAAGTTGCAGGTACATTTCGGCTTGTAAGTTTTGAACCGTACGTCCGATTTTCTAAAACTTGGCCTCCCTGGACTCCTTGGGGCAAGACGAATCCAACGCATTCTGTGACGTCATTTTCGGCGTGTAAGATTTTCCGCCATTTTGAATTTTATGAAAAAAATTCAAAATGCTTCTCCTCCCTCAATTTTGGAGCAATTTTGCTCAAATTTGGTCCATAGCATCTTTGGACTGAGCCTCATCAGAGACGTACCCGGTTTTTTGATATCTCTTATCGTTTTGATGTGACAGCCAATCAAACGTGTCCGAAAAGTCGCCAAACAGGAAGTGAGCTCATATCTTGGGAACCGTTTATAGGATTATTTTCAAACTTTTCACAGATGTTCGTGTCCTTCCCAGGATTCCCCACAAAAAATTACAGGTCCCCACCTCAAACCCTCTAGCGCCACCAACAGGTCAAAATTTGAGGGACATTTCTGCTTGTAATTTTTGAACCGTAAATCAGATTTTCAAAAACTTGGTATCCCGGGGATCGCTGGGTCAAGTCGAATCAAATGCACACCATGACGTCATGTCAGCCGGAATAGAATGTCCGCCATTTTGAATTTTATGAAAAACACTCAAAATGCTTCTCCTCACTCAATTTTGGACCAATTTTGCTCTAATTTGGTACAGAGCATCTTTGGACTGAGCCTCATCACAAACTTGCCTGGAGCTTTGATATCTCTTATCGTTTTGTCGTGAGAGCCAATCAAACGCGTCCTAAAAGTCGCCAAACAGGAAGTGAGCTCATATCTCGGGATCCCTTCATAGGATTATTTTCAAACTTTTCAGACTTATTCTAGTCTGTCCCAGGATTCCACACAAAAAATTACAGGGCCTCAGGTCAAATCCTCTAGCGCCACCAACGGGTCAAAATTTGAGGGACTTTTCTGCTTGTAACTTTTAAAGCGTAAGTCCGATAGAAAGAAATTTATAGGTCCCCAGCTCCAACCGTCTAGTGGCACCAGCAGGTCAAAGTTGCAGAAATTTGTCAACTGCCTAGCAACGCACCTAGCAACCTTTGATCTGTCTTTGATGTGTCTGTTCTGGCAGGTTTAGACCCTGACCCTGTCAGACCCTGTCAGACTCTGTTAGATCCTGTCAGACCTTGTTAGACCCTGTCAAACGGTGCTTGGCCCCCGCATTGCTGCTTGCAGCTATATTTATTCTTATTATTATTTTCCCGACCACTTTTTCAGGTTTCGGGTACTTCCCATGGACGAAAACTCACGAAATTTTGCGCAAAATTCAAGAACGCCAAAAAAGGAATTTACAAATAATCTGTATTAAAAAATCTTTAAAAATGGCTCCACAGCGCCACCTCAAAAATCAAAATACATTGCGCCTATGGCTATACCCGATAAATGAACTTTGTCGTAGATAAACGAAATTCGGGTGGTGGATAGGTCATGTCGTTACGAACCAAAAAATATATTATGGCGTTGCTAGGCGACCAACAGGAAGTCAGCTATATTGGGCCGAGCACGCGACCCGGCACCGAGGGTGCATTTTCCTGTCTTCGTATTTTAACGAACTCCTCCTAGGGTTTTTGACCCAGACTCACCAGAATCGTGCTGTATCATCTAGACAAGTGGGACATTAAAAGTTGTTAAAAGCGTTCTAAAAGAGTGAACGGTGTTTCCGTGACAACGCCACAAATTTCGGGTTCGTTTTTGCGGCTCGCCAGCAAATTTCAACGAGCGATAATTCGCGCATTCTTTGGCCGATATCACTCAAACTTTAATCGTTCGTTGACACCCCGGCCCTGAACAGATTGATATAAGAAAATCTGAAATAGGTGCTATAGCGCCACCTAGGGAGATTGCATGGAAGCGCAAAATTTTACTTTGTCGTAGACATACCAAATTTGGTACACATATTCGTGACGGGGTATCGATCAAAAAACTTAATGACGTCAACACGCCATGTCCCATCGTGTTGCCATGGCAACAGGCCAAACATCTGTCATCGCCAATGGGACGCCCGGCATAAACTTTGTCGTAGCCATACCAAATTTGGTACACAGATGCATCACGGGATAAGGAACAAAAAAGTATATTATGCGGTTGCTAAGCGACCAACAGGAAGTCGGCCATTTTGGATCGAGCACGTGACCTGGCACCGAGGGTGCATTTTCCTGTCCTCGTATTTTAACGAAGTCCTCCTAGGGTTTTTGACCCAGACTCACCAGAATCGTGCTCTATCATCTAGACAAGTGGGACATTAAAAGTTGTTAAAAGCGTTCTAAAAGAGTGAACGGTGTTTCCGTGACAACGCCACAAATTTCAGGTTCGTTTTTGTGGCTCGCCATCAAATTCGACGAGTGATAATTCGCACATACTTTGGCCGATTTTACTCAAACTTTAATCGTTGGTGAACACCCCGGCCCTGAACAGATCAATGTAAGAACATTTTAAATGGACGCTATAGCGCCACCTAGGGAGATTGCATGGAAGTGCAAAATTGTATTTTATTGTAGACATACCAAATTTGGTACACACATTCGTGACAGGGTCTCGATCAAAAATCTCAATGATGACCCCGGGCATCTCCCATCGTGTTGCCATGGCAACAGGCCAAACATCTGTCCTTATCATTAGGATTCTCTGGAAAAACTTTGGTGTAGTCAAACAAAATTTGCATCATGGGAAGATAAACAAAAAGTATACTATACCGTTGCTAGGCAACCAAACAGCCATTTTGGATAGACCATGTGACCTGGTGGCGAAGGCGCCATTTCCTGTCAAACTTCGACGAGTGATAATTTGCACATACTTTGGCCGATTTTACTCGAACTTGAATCGTTGGTGGACACCCCGGCCCTACACAGATTGATATAAGAAAATCTCAATTGGCCGTAATAGCGCCCCCTAGGGAGATTGCATGGAACAGAAAAATTTTACTTTGCCGTAGACACACCAAATTTGGACCACACATTCGTGACATGGTCTCGATCAAAAAACACAGTGACACCCCCACTCCATCTCACATCATGTTGCCATGGTAACAGGCCAAACATCTGTCCCTGCCATTAGGATGCCCGGCAAAAACTTTGGTGTAGCCACACCTAATTTGGTACATAGATGGTTCATGGGAAGAGGAAAATGGTGCGTTAGCAGGGGCCTGCGAGTGCAAGCGAGGGCCGATCATCGCCGCTTGCGGCTATATTTATTATTATTCTTGTTCTTGTTCACACTCGCTGGGGCAATTTTGAGCATGTTCCCATGCTTCAAAACGAACGAAACTTTGCACGGGCATCACAACGTGCTGCCAGTACGCCCACACAAAGTCCCGTCCCCCAGTGACCCCCAGGAGCTCGATAGCGCCCCCTAGCGCGTTGTCTTTCGGGGCTGGCATACCGTTTAAGATAGGCGCACGAAATTCGGTAGGGACGTGTATCTCAATAAGACGAATAAACGCCTCACTGCAATGTCATGGCCACGCCCAACAGGAAGTGAGATAATTGGGCTTTTGTGTGATTTTTGGGTATTGGACATAGAATGGAATTTGAAACACTTCTCCTACACCGTACCTCAGATGGGCTTAAATTTTGGTGAACATAATCTTAAGACGTTGGAGATGTTAAATTGCGAAGGATTTTTAAATAGGCGGTAATATGACGATACGGCGGATCGATAAAGTTAGGTATGGAATTTGAAACATTTCTCCTACACCGTACCTCAGATAGGCTTAAATTTTGGTGAACATAATCTTAAGACGTTGGAGATGTTAAATTGCGAAGGATTTTCAAATAGGCGGTAATATGACAATACGGCGGATCGATAAAGTTAGGTATTTATTGAATGGGAGTGATGAGTTATGAATGGGAGGTATTTGTTGCTAGGCAACGCCCTGATCAAAGGTCTTTGATCTTTGTACCTTTGATCTGATATAGCTGCAAGCAGCAATGTGGGAACAAGCATCGAAGGTTCATGTAGGCCTCAGCATGTAGGCCACATGCAGGGTCTGACAGGGTCTGACAGGGTCTGACCGGGTCTGACAGGGTCTGTTCTGACAGGGTATCTACAACGTCATGGCCACGCCCAACAGGAAGTGAGATAATTGTGCCAGGCACACGAAATTTGGTATGGCTGTGCGTCTCAGTAAGACGAACAAACGCAGGTGCGAGGTCCCGACCAACGCCGCTTGCGGCTTTAATTAGGGACCGAGCCCCGAAGGGGGACGAAGGTCCCTATTGTTGTTGCTTTGTTTCCCTATTATTATTATTATTATTATTATTATTCTTGTTCTTGTTCACACTCGCTGGGGCAATTTTGAGCATGTTCCCATGCTTCAAAACGAACGAAACTTTGCACGGGCATCACAAAGTGCTGCCAGTACGACCACACAAAGTCCCGTCCCCCAGTGACCCCCAGGAGCTCGATAGCGCCCCCTAGCGCGTTGTCTTTCGGGGCTGGCATACCGTTTAAGATAGGCGCACGAAATTCGGTAGGGACGTGTATCTCAATAAGACGAACAAACGCCTCACTGCAATGTCATGGCCACGCCCAACAGGAAGTGAGATAATTGGGCTTTTGTGTGATTTTTGGGTATTGGACATAGAATGGAATTTGAAACACTTCTCCTACACCGTACCTCAGATGGGCTTAAATTTTGGTGAACATAATCTTAAGACGTTGGAGATGTTAAATTGCGAAGGATTTTCAAATAGGCGGTAATATGACGATACAGCGGATCGATAAAGTTAGGTATGGAATTTGAAACACTTCTCCTACACCGTACCTCAGATAGGCTTAAATTTTGGTGAACATAATCTTAAGACGTTGGAGATGTTAAATTGCGAAGGATTTTCAAATAGGCGGTAATATGACGATACGGCGGATCGATAAAATTAGGTATTTATTGAATGGGAGTGATGAGTTATGAATGGGAGGTATTTGTTGCTAGGCAACGCCCTGATCAAAGGTCTTTGATCTTTGTACCTTTGATCTGATATAGCTGCAAGCAGCAATGTGGGGACAAGCATCGAAGGTTCATGTAGGCCTCAGCATGTAGGCCACATGCAGGGTCTGACAGGGTCTGACAGAGTCTGACAGGGTCTAACAGAGTCTGACAGGGTCTGACAGGGTCTGACAGGGTCTGACAGGGTCTGTTCTGACAGGGTATCTACAATGTCATGGCCACGCCCAACAGGAAGTGAGATAATTGTGCCAGGCACACGAAATTTCGTATGGCTGTGCGTCTCAGTAAGACGAACAAACGCAGGTGCGAGGTCCCGACCAACGCCGCTTGCGGCTTTAATTATTATTATTCTTGTTCTTGTTCACACTCGCCGGGGCAATTTTGAGCATGTTCCCATGCTTCAAAACGAACGAAACTTTGCACGGGCATCACAAAGTGCTGCCAGTACGACCACACAAAGTCCCGTCCCCCAGTGACCCCCAGGAGCTCGATAGCGCCCCTAGCGCGTTGTCTTTCGGGGCTGGCATACCGTTTAAGATAGGCGCACGAAATTCGGTAGGGACGTGTATCTCAATAAGACGAACAAACGCCTCACTGCAATGTCATGGCCACGCCCAACAGGAAGTGAGATAATTGGGCTTTTGTGTGATTTTTGGGTATTGGACATAGAATGGAATTTGAAACACTTCTCCTACACCGTACCTCAGATGGGCTTAAATTTTGGTGAACATAATCTTAAGACGTTGGAGATGTTAAATTGCGAAGGATTTTCAAATAGGCGGTAATATGACGATACGGCGGATCGATAAAGTTAGGTATGGGATTTGAAACACTTCTCCTACACCGTACCTCAGATAGGCTTAAATTTTGGTGAACATAATCTTAAGACGTTGGAGATGTTAAATTGCGAAGGATTTTCAAATAGGCGGTAATATGACGATACGGCGGATCGATAAAATTAGGTATTTATTGAATGGGAGTGATGAGTTATGAATGGGAGGTATTTGTTGCTAGGCAACGCCCTGATCAAAGGTCTTTGATCTTTGTACCTTTGATCTGATATAGCTGCAAGCAGCAATGTGGGGACAAGCATCGAAGGTTCATGTAGGCCTCAGCATGTAGGCCACATGCAGGGTCTGACAGGGTCTGACAGAGTCTGACAGGGTCTGACAGGGTCTGACAGGGTCTGACAGGGTCTGTTCTGACAGGGTATCTACAATGTCATGGCCACGCCCAACAGGAAGTGAGATAATTGTGCCAGGCACACGAAATTTGGTATGGCTGTGCGTCTCAGTAAGACGAACAAACGCAGGTGCGAGGTCCCGACCAACGCCGCTTGCGGCTTTAATGTTATATTGTAATATAATATCATATATTATATTATATTATATTATGTTATATTATGTTATATTATACTATATTATATTATATTATATTTATTATATTGTATTGTATTGTATTATATTACATCATATTGTATTATATTGTATTGTATTATATTATTATATTATATATATATTATAATAGCTGTCAATATGGAATGTGTGAGAATATGGAGCCGGAGTAAATAAGTTTATACTTCCACCTGCTCCATTTTGAGCAAAAGGAACTGCAGAGACATGTGACATAAGTTTGTATTTGTTTGTATTTTGAGTCTGTATTTGTGAAATTTTACTTAAGTGGAACCTGCAAGTTGCTCAAATAAACATAAACATAAACATAAGAATTTATTCCACTCCTGGTGCAAGAACTGAAGTAGCTCAGCTTTGTGTTTGTTTGTGTGTGTGTGTGTTTTTTTATCCAAAAGTCCTATCCTAAACCACCCACTTAAGATTAATCCCGTTATTCTATAGACACAGCCCTAAAAATAAACTAGAGTAGACAGGCAGTACAAGTTCAAATATGAGCACCCTGGTCTCAGTCGGGGCATCACAGAACCGCCATGCACACCACATCCGCTTATCACCACTAAAGTCTAACATTCATAAAGGAAAAGAAAGGCAAGACGAGTTTATTTGTATAGCACAATTTGTACAGAAAGTAATTCAAAGTGCTTTACACAATAAGAGCGACACAATAAAAAGCAAATCAACAAAATCATGAGGCGGCAGTAGATCTAGGGCGGCACTAAACGGTAAGAGCGTTTATCCACTGGTCCGATAGTTGGTGGTTCGAATTCTGCTCTAGACATAAACATCATTGGTTGAGTGGTCAGATCCACTGACCCACTGGTTGGGGGTGTGATTCCAGCTCCCACAGATGAATGCTGTCTTTGTATCCTTGGGCAAGACACTTAACCCACCTTGCCCCTAGTGTCTGCGTACACTGGTGTGTGAATGAGTGAGCGGTTCCTTGTTGTAAAGCTCTTTGAATGCCTTGAAGGTGGAAAAGCACTAAATAAGAATTTTACCATTTACCATAAAAGAGAAGAGTGCAGAAAGAAACAACAACAACCTTTCAGTCATACGCACAGCTAATCAGAACTGTTTTGAGTCTGGATTTAAACCTAGACAAAGTAGACAAGCATCAGACAGAAATGAACTGCACATAAAAAAAATGACATGATGAATTTACAATAGTTCCTGAGCTTATATATTCTATTTCTGAAGTATTTGGTCAGTAAAATGTTATGGCAAAACACCTATGTCAAATATTGCAAGGTCACAGAGTAGAGAAAAAAATGATACAAGTGAATCTGTTTCCACAAGGTTAAACAGCTACTTCTGTCAATTTAGGAGCAGTGCCTCAGGGCCTCAGCTCCGTTTGGATGATTGAAAAAATGTATAAAGGTGGTATAGAATCATGCTGTCTAATGTATAATTGACATCACCGCTCCCTCACGAATTTGAGCTTCCATATTGAGGTGTAGTGACTCAAGTATAACTGTTAAACATTACTTTTTTAACATGTTACATATTAAGTTAGGTAAATCAATTATGTTTAGGAGACTGAGAGACTGAAAGATAGAGGTGACTTATAATATAAGATAAGATAACCTTTTTTGTCACACAATTTCACTAATTCCAGAAATTCAAGAGCTCCAATGCAAAGAATTAGAACAGCAGGAAAGTAGCAAAAATGCAATAAAAATAAAGAGAAATAGACTAGTGTAGTAATACCCTACACTATGAAAGTGGTATGTGCGTGAGTGTTAATGGTCAATTGGTCAGGGCAATTAGACTGGCTTGTCAAAGCCTGATCCTGTCAGATCTCAGAAGCTAAGCAAGGCTGGGCCTGGTTAGTACTTGGATGGGAGACCGCTGGGACTTCCAGGTGCCACGGGGGGCGCCAGTGTCATTATGTCCTTAGGCAAGACACTTCACCCACATTGCCTAGTAAGACAGTGGAGTGTGAGTGTTGGTAGTGGTCGGAGGGGCCAATGGTGCAGATTGGCAGCCTCACTTCAGTTGTGGCTACAATAGTAGCTTGCCATCACTGAGTGTGGCGTGAATGAACAATGAACTGTAAAGCATTTTGGGTGTCTTGAAAGGCACTATGTAAATGCAGTGATTAATTAATTAGTGAATTCTGTCAGTCTGCCCCAGAGCAGCTATGTCTATAGTAGCTTACCACCACCACGTGTGGAGTGAATGAATAATACACGAAAATAAGAAAGAAAGCGATGCCTTTATTAGTCCCACAGTGGGGAAATTCCAGTTTTGCATTTGACCCATCCTGTTATTAGGAGCAGTGAGCAGCACATTACTGCGCCCGGGGACCATCTCCATGATCTTCTTGCTTCGGCTTGGTCAGGACCTAAGCTATGGTGCATGTTTTGGGTTGGTGGGGGAAACCGGAGTGCCCGGAGCAAACCCACCCAGACACGGGGAGAATATGCAAACTCCACACAGAAAGGCCCAGGCGACCTGGGGATCAAACCCGGAACCTTCTTGCTGTGAAGCATGAGCGCTACCAACTCAGCCACCGTGCCGCCAAATATAAACTTACACTTAGACAAACTTTATTGATCCACATTTATTTGTGGCACAGTTTGTACGTACAGGTTGTATAGGTCAAAACAGTGAGACAAATATTATGATATTGGAAACTGCAGCAGAACACCTTTCGCATTGTCTCTCACCCGTGTATGCGGTGAGATAGTGCTTTGGGGCAGGTGGTCATTAGGAAAAACTAAAGTTGAAGCTTGAGATGGATCGCTGTGTGGGTTCTAGCAGAGCGGCAGTAAACAGGTCAGACCCATGGCACCCTCGTGGCAAGCTGCACTTACAGGTCCACTCCCACAGTAATCATGATTAATATAAACTTTAAGAGGAAGAAATTAGTATGTCTGCCTCCTAACCTCCCACTATTATTCACTATTGCATCATTTGATTCCTATCTCAGCCAGGTGCAAATGAACACTGACAGTGAAAAAGCTGAATGTATAAAAGAGCTACCATTTTCCATTATACCTTGTGTTATAAATACATTTGTTAATAGGTATTGCAATGCAGTGCTCAATGGTGCCATAAGCTTAGCAGATGTCAGGATTAGAAAATTTGCCAGAAAATATAAAATAATAATTATTACAATTATTATTCTGTACCAGGTATGGTGCTTTGTAGGCTACAAAGTTCTAAAATGCTTAACAATACTTTTCACCAACCACAATACCACAGCAACTGCAAAAGACAATTAGATCTACTGCTACTATTTGTTTTGTTCCATAAAGCACAGTTTAAAAGCATCCGGTGGTTTTGTTCTCTAAAAGAATTCACAGTAAAAGTTTGTCTCCAGACTGCTGGCAAATCTTTGCACAGACTGACATGTTGCCAAACCACAATAATATACGCACAACTTGTGAACTGCTCAATATTTGGATTCTGTGTTGACAGAGCTTTGAAACACATTTGAATAGCTAAGGACATCTTTATAAAATAGTCTCTGAAGGTAATGCGATTATTCCAGTATGGAGTGTGATTTGACACTGAATTGTTGATTTATCTTATGTAATTTTGTTGTACCACGTCAATCATTCTCCATAAGGATATGAGGTATCAGATCATCAAACGTTTCCAGTAATGTCCAGTCCCACCAGCCCTGTGAGCTACTTGCATGTTTTATTCATTTCACTTGTTTTTGTGTTATTTGGGCAGATGAAGTGATTGTGACACCACCATGAATCATTTCCTGACTCCATGGAGGGATTTTGGACCTCTGAGTCAGCTCTGAGTATACAAGGCTAACACTGATCCCATACATTTTACTTACTAGCGCTCCTGGATAAAGAGACACAATACAGCAGTAAGATTTAAAATCTGTTGTAAAATTGTGTATTTTACATCCTTTATATTCAAACCATTTTAGTGATAGTTAAAAAAAAAGAAATGTACTAAAGTCCTAGTTGCTCAGTATGTGACCCCATCATCAGTATAAGGTAAAGTAAAAAGAGTTGATCAAAATTAAATTAAAGGAGCCAGGACACAGTTTTTCATGTAATAGGAACACTTGTTTTGCCCCAGTACAGATATAATATAAAACATCTTATGGTCAAAATAAGACCACTGCATATAAAGTGTTATAAAGGAAGTACAGCTGGTGTGTTGTTAGCATGCATGTGACGGGAAAACTGTACTCTGGCTTATAGAAGTCTTCAAATGTATTTATACATTTCAAGACTTACCTTGAATAATGTACTTGTACATGGTGAATAATAAGAATGTTAGGATGGTTAGGAGTACATTCTTTAGCTGGAGGAGAAACTGGGCAGCTGTATGGCAATCTTGAGCTCGGTATGGTCATTCGTGCCGTCTAGTTGCAAAGCACTGAGAAAAACCCGAAACATAACTTGGGCTACGTTCAGACTGCAGCCTGAAGTGACCCAAATCAGATTTTTTTTTGCCCCTATGCGACCTGTATGTGATCTTTTAATAACTGAATGGCCAGGTCGCATTCATCTGACCTACACGTCATCAACAAATGAGAGTGGTACAAGTAGGCGCTCACAAATGTACACAAACGTTCTTCTCGTCAAAATTATGTATGAAGTCCATGTCAGTGAAGAAGCAAAGCACATAGCAATCCCACCACTCTCAGCACCAACACGTTCCTTTCTACGGATGTTGCTTCCACTGCCCCAGAAAAGGCCAAGGCCAAAAACCTCGTCCTTCTCAATCTCTTCCTTAAAACAAAGAAGCTGTACATGTTCTGGCTCTGGTACGACAGCAACTTTAAAATCGCTCAATGCTCAATGCTAGTGTCCATGTTAAGACGACTTCCATAAACACTCGCTCGCTGTATGTGACCTCGTCGTGTCCTCCAAGGCGCATACGGGACACTTTTGGGGCATTTAAAGTTCACACTGGAGATCACATACAAGTCGGAAATGTGAACGACCTCGCAAAAAAAAAATCGGATTTCATAAAAAAATCCGAATTGCGCTTTAAGCCCTGCAGTCTGAACCTAGCCATAGTTATCTGCACATGGATCAATTATGTTTGGTGTTCCAAAGCAGGTGTAAAAAGGAAATCCTCACACGTTCATCCTCTATTGTTTCCTGATCTGTGCAATATTGATTTGAGCAAAAATAAGCAGCTATGTAAGTTCAATTATAAAATCTATGTCTTGTGCTGCTTGATGTTCTTTGATCCCACCTTCCTCCTCTCTCACTCAGGGGATGACCGCAGCTCATTAGCACAGATGATAAGCAATGATGTATGGATCAGAACCTAAAGTGCATTTAAAATTCTTAGAGAAGCAGAATATGATATCCACACATCCATGATAAAAAAGTGCATCTTTTCTGATCTGATGAGTAATGGTGAGGGCTGATGTAGGAGTATCTGGAAAAAACAAATGCTTGTGAGAAGAAGAAAATTGTGATGAAGATACAGAGATATGAGATGTGGAGGTATGTGATTGTAGGGACAATATCTTCAGCTTTTCAGTGCCTCCTGTGTTTAATAAAACTGGCATTTGTCTGAATCCTGAATGATAATGTCATGAATATACTGCTGCTTTTACTGCTGCATAAAACTGCTGTTTCAACTTTTGGGACTTTCTCTTAACATGAATGACTCAAACATGTGTCATATTGATCATGCAACAGACACTTCAAGGCTGAATCCCATTACTCTGTCTTACCCCTTCCCCTACCCCTTTATCTACATCTTTGTCTTGCCCCTCAATACCGAGCTGAGAGGGCTCGGGGTACGAATGTTCCCCTAAGAAATGGGACACCACTCGATTACCGTTTGCGTCATAATCCCTTGCCTCTACCTGGCTGCTACGTCTACAGAGGCGACAACATCTGACGCAAACAAACGTAAACAAATGATTATCGAGTACCTCAGCTCGACAAAAAAAACAGCTTGTTTATACATGAAAGTTCAATGAAAACGATAACTTCGGCTAAACAGACCCCGCAACAACAGTTCACTAAAAGTAACATAGAACATAAGCGTCATAATTGTAAACCATGCTAAACTGTTAATCAATAATTACAACTGCTGAAAATGCTTACATTTGAGACTCCTTGGCTGGTCGATGTGACGCTGCCATCCTGGTCCCAAAACCTGCCTGAGCTTCTAAGCATACCCCTTCGTTCCAAGTCTGGTCGAGAGCTTACTTCTTTTCAAGGGGTATGTAGCCCTCCGTCGTGGCCCTAGCCCAGGGGTCAGCAACCTTTACCACTCAAAGAGCCATTTGCACCCGTTTCACACAGTAAAGAAAACACTGGGAGCCACAAAACCCTTTTGAAATTTAAAATGAAATAACACTGCATATATTTACCTTTGTGCCATAGAATTACATTTTGAATATGAACGAACTAAAATAAAATACATTTTAAAGGGATATGCCACCCCCAGGTCAAACTTGGGCATCTCCCCACAGTCCAGAGACTAAAATAAGTGGTGGAAAGCGTTTTCCTGGTGACGCAGCCATTGTCCGAGTCTGTCAGCACTGACCGCCGCGGTATCTGCAGCTACTCCGCGTTAGACTGGAGTCTAACGGCGCCAGAGAAAGATTTTGGCTAAAAGGAATTAATTTGCTCGATACGTTTCCCAATTACTTTCTGTGTAGTGCGCATTCATATCAAGTGCAAATAAATGTACAAATCAACACGGAGAGCTTGCCTTGGTCATTTTGGGTGGGAACTATAACTACACGCTGCCAGGGGAATCCCTGTTACGCACCAGGAAGGGAGTTCCCCTGTTGCGCAGCATGGTGTGTGCTTCGGCTTTCTTTTTCCGCACTGAAAAATAGTTCCCACCCAAAATGACCAAGTCAAGCTGTCCGTGTTGATTTGTACATTTATTTGCACTCGATATGAATGCGCACTACACCGAAAGTAATTGGGAAACGCATCGAGCAAATTAACTCCTTTTGGCCGAAATCTTTCTCTGGCGCCATTAGACTCCAGTCTAACGCGGAGTAGCTGCAGATACCGCGGCGGTCAGTGCTGACAGACTCGGACAATGGCTGCGTCACCAGGAAAACGCTTTCCACCACTTATTTTAGTCTCTGGACTGTGGGGAGATGCCCAAGTTTGACCTGGGGGTGGCATATCCCTTTAATTAAATACAGTGGTCCCTCGCTGTTTCGCTGATTTTTTTTATAGTGTATCAACATGTATTGTGTTCTGCATCCTGATTGGCCTGATAGACCTTTGCCGATCCGTCAGACATTCTCCTCCGTGTCTCCTGTACAGAATGCGTTCAGTTTGCCAGATTTATTTAAATGTTCGATCACGAGCAGTGTGACTCTGAAGCAGTGACGGACTGAGCGGTCTGGCATTTGAGCACATGGGCCGAGGCCGTGCTCTATTACGGATTTGACCACGTGTCCGCGCGCACACTTCTCCCAGTGGTCAATGCGCATCGGAAAGTAGCGGCAGTGTTTCCGCATAACGAACTGGTGGAACCTGGAGTCCAGGCGGCGGAACCAGTCCTGAGAGCGCATGGATGCGTTCTCACTGCAGTTCTGTGTTTGGTGCAGAGATGTAGAACCTCTCCCTCCCGTTCCACAGACTACGGGGCCGCTTGTAGGTGTAAATTGCCAGGGCCGATGATCACAGTCCGTCACTGCTCTGAAGTGCTGTATGTTTGCAAGTTTTCTCCCCAACAAAACCTGCAACAGCGCAGTGGCGCCAGGCGCCTCGGTCAGAGGAACTGTGAAATACACCCATATTTATACACGCATTATAAAGCTGACTACTTCACGGATTTTGCCTATCGTGGGTTATTTCTACAATGTAACCCCCACGATAAACGAGGGACCACTGCACTGAGCCGCATCAGAGGGATCAAAGAGCCGCATGCGGCTCCCGAGCCACGGGTTGTCGACCCCTGCCCTAGTCCTTAATCAAAATTAGAATCGGGACACCCCTTGCCTTCACATGAACGTGCAAAATCAAGGGGTAGGGGTAAGACAAAGGGGTAAGACAGAGAAATGGGACGCAGCCTAAACCTGGGAACATGGTCGGCTACACAGCGATTTACAAAATTATGACTTCCATCTTTTAGTAATTCCAGTGTAGTTTTTTTCTAGGTTATACTGATTTTTCTATATATTGCTTTTCTGCCTTCAAGGCATTCAAAGCGCTTCAAGGAACCACTCACAGGTTCACACACATTCACACCTTTTAGGCAGACACTGGGGGCAAGGTGGGTTAAGTGTCTTGCCCAAGGACACAAAAACAGTATTCATCTATTCAGTGGCTCGAGCTGCTCTAACAATGACGTTTACACCAGAAGGAGTCGAACAGTCAACTTTTGGATCAGAGGATGACCACTGAGCTACTGTTGCTGGACCTGTCAGCTAAAACAGTAATGTACCAGCACAATTATTTTCTCATTTTCATCATATATCATCATATCATCTCATTTTCTCAATTTCTCTTGTGAGGCAGAACAGTAGATAGATTGGACTAGATCGGGGTCGGCAACCCGCGGCTCTTTGATCACTCCGATGCGGCTCAGTACAGCGGTCCCTCGTTTATCATGGGGGTTACGTTGTAGAAATAACCCACGATAGGCAAAATCCGTGAAGTAGTCAGTTTTAAATATGCGTGTATTTCACAGTTCCTCTGACCGAGGCGCCTGGCGCCGCTGCGCTGTTGCGGGTTTTGTTGGGGAGAAAACTTGCAAACATACAGCACTTCAGAGCAGTGACAGACTGGGATCATCGGCCCTGGCAATTTACACCTACAAGCGGCCCCGTAGTCTGTGGAACGGGAGGGAGAGGTTCTACAGCTCTGCACCAAACACAGAACTGTAGTGAGAACGCATCCGTGCGCTCTCAGGACTGGTTCCGCCGCCTGGACTCCAGGTTCCGCCAGTTCGTGATGCGCAAACATTGCCGCTACTTCCCGATGCGCATTGACCACCCGGAGAAGTGTGCACGCGGTCAAATCCGTAATAGAGCACGGCCTTGGCCCTTCTGGCATGTGCTCAAATGCCAGACCGCTCAGTCTTCAGAGTCACACTGCTCGTGATCGAACATTTAAATAAATTTGGCAAACTGAACACATTCTGTACAGGAGACATGGAGGAGACTGACAAAGACAAAGGTCTACAGTCCTTTAGCCAATCAGGATGCAGAACACAATACGCGTTGATACACTATAAAAAATCAAAAAAATCAGCGAAACAGCGAGGGACCACTGTATTTAATTAAAATGTATTTTATTTTAGTTCGTTCATATTCAAAATGTAATTCTGTGTCACAAAGGTTAAAAAAAAAGCCGTTATATGCAGTGTTATTTCATTTTAAATTTCAAAAGGGTTTTGCGGCTCCCAGTGTTTTCTTTACTGTGTGAAACGGGTCCAAATGGCTCTTTGAGCGGTAAAGGTTGCCGACCCCTGGACTAGATCACTGGAGAGCTCTGTAATAAAGGAATCTCGCATACGAAATTTGCTGTTATCTGCAGTAGGTGGACATTGTTACATTGATGGGCCCATCAGAGCTGAGCTGAGGGGCATGTCTAAAGCCAGTGGGGGCTGCCTCTGAACCTCTGCTCCGTCCTCTTTTGTGCTTCTCTTTTTAGTAAACTCATGCTGTAGACAGAGACAGCTTTGTCCCGCTCGTGCCTGTCGGGGGAAGACATAGCCCTGATAAGGTTCTCTCCACTGAGGGACCAGTGAAAAGGCAAAGTAATGGCTTTATTATAAGCTTGTATGAAATTACTTGAAACTTGCACATGCACTAAGTAACAAGTTTAATTGATGATTTAATTGAATAACTGAGAGAATAATTGGTTTATTGTGACATATAAGCAACTATTAGAGACATTTCAAGCCATCATGTTAATTCCCTGGGGACAATTATCCATTTGCTGTATTCTGTTGAGTGTTGAGCGTGTATCGTATTCTTTGCATGTTTGTAGTACCGCAAAGCGATGCTCCTAGTGGATGGAAAGTGAAATGACACGAAGTGAGTCGCCCGTAGTGACCAGGGACACTCGCCATAATGTAGGAAAAAAAGGAATATTGTTCTTGCATTAGAATATTCTTTCACGGTGTAGGTGCACGCGCTAAAAATATTATTAGGCCCGAGTGCCAAGGGTGGCATAGGGCCTATTGGGATTGTTCAGCAGTGCACAGTGCATAGTGGCACTCATGTCAATGACTGGTGCCCGCTGACATGGCACGGAGGCATCGCCCTTGGCCACAATAGCGTCTTAATTGTAATTGTTCACCCCAATCGTCCACAATGTCGCATATTGCATAGACCATGTGACCTGGTAGTGAAGACAACATTTCCTGTCCTCGTATTTTAACAAACTCGTCCTAGGTTTTTTGAGCCAGACTCACCAGAATCAATTTGTATCATCTAGACAAGCGGGACATTAAAAGTTGTTGAAAGCTTTTTAAAAAATCAAATGGTGTTGCTGTGGCAACGGTGCAAATTTCAGGTTTGATTTTGCAGCTCGCCATCAAATTGTGATAAGTGATAATTCGCACATACTTTGGCCGATTTCAGTCAAACTTTAATCTTTGGTGGACACCTAGGGCGTTCACCTGAATGAGTTCAAATTCGGTTCACATTATCTCAAGGGGTGGGACATCAAAAGTCATCAAATGTGAAGCGGCAAAAAATGCACACAATTTTGGAGATTTTGGATATTTACAAATTGCTCCCATTTGCACAAACAAACTCCAATTTCAAGGAAATTTGAAACAGTTGTTAAACTCCCTGACCTAAAGCTACTGAATGTGAACACATTTTATTTGGCGCATTAACGCTCCCTACAGAATGAAATAAAAGTTAATGTGGGTGAAAAAAATATATTTTTTTCAAAAATGTCTGGAATTTTGCACAAAATTCCATTTTGCCATCCTAATCCAAATAGTCATGACACCCATGTCATATTTTTTATGGCGTCGCCATAGAGATGACATAAATTCTCCATGTTATTCCAATGGTAAAATCACCAAATTGCACAAACTTTGGCCATTTTCACAGACCTGCCAGGCGTGCATCCCCCGTTTTAGTGCTGACAACAGTGCTCACTAATGCTGCAACTTCATGTTAACCGCACAGACAGCAGAGCTTTCTGCACTCAGGCTGCACACACACATCCACTGAGTTCATAAACTAATATAATAATTTGGATTAGGATGGCAAAATGGAATTTTGTCCATTTGTTACCCGCATTGTTGTATAAGACGCTGGGTTCAAAGTGTGAGAAAAAAGTAGTGGCTTAAAGTCCGGAAATTACGATGTATATATGGGCTAATCTTAATGTTCAAGCAATAGGGCTATGCTATAGGCTAGTATTGATTTTTACAATCAGACAACCAGCCTGTCCAAAACTTTATACCCATTTCACCTAACTGCCTGTCTTCTAGATGACTGAATCAACGACAGTGACAACTTGAGTGAAACGGACTAAATGCAAGAGCCATATGTATTAGAAGTACTAGTACTAGAACAACAAAGCGTACAAGCATAGAATGAGGTCAAAATGCGTGCCCGTTACGCAAAATGCGTACATGCTGGCAGGTCTGTTTTAACTGAAATTTTAATCATGGGTGCACACCTCGACCCTGAACAGATTGATGTAAGAAAATTAAAAAAAATTGTGCAATCGCACCCCCTAGGCAATTTGTATGGAACAAAAACATTTAATTTGTCATAGATATACAAAATTTGGTACGCACATTTTTGGTTTGGTCTTGATCAAAAACGTGATGCTCACACCCCAGCTCACATTAGTTTGCCATGGCAACAAGCCAAGACCTGTCTTCGCCAATGGGATGTGCTAACAAAAGCTTTGGTGTAGCCAAACCAAATTTGGTAGCCAGATGCATCATGGCAATAGGAACACAGGCATAGGCACACGTGAGGGCCGATCATTGCTGCTTGCGGATATATTTGGGGCCAAGCACCGAAGGTGCGAGGCACCATAGTGTTTCTACTGATTCTTATACATTATTCTTCTACCCATGGGAGTCTATGGCAACCCCTAGAACCGTCTGGTAAAAAGTTGTGAAATTTTGCATGCACATTCCGGCCAGTCTCCTCATTACCCACAGCAATTTATAGGCCCCCACCCCCAACCATCTAGTGCCACCAGCAGGTCAAATTTGCAGGAATTTTCAGGAATTTTCAGGAATTTTCTGCGTTGCTAGGCAATGCAGAAATGTACCTTTGATCTGTCTTTGATGTGTCTTTGATCTAGCCGAAGTGAGCTCATATCCCGGGAACCCTTCATAGGAAGCCTGGGAGCCTGGGAAGGCTGGCTAACAGACCCTGATAGACCCTGTTAGACCCTGTTAGACCCTGTTAGACCCTGTCAGATTCTGTTAGACCCTGTCAGACTCAGTTAGACCCTGTCAGACCCTGTTAGACCCTGTCAGACTCTGTTAGACCCTGTCAGACTCTGTTAGACCCTGTCAGACTCTGTTAGACCCTGTCAGACTCTGTTAGACCCTGTTAGACCCTGTCAGACCCTGTATAACTTTTCTGCTTGTGACCAAGACGGGTAGAGCGGCTGGATTGCAGTGAGTTCCACAAACAGATACTGGAGGCAGGGTTGACGTGGTCCACAGTTTTTTTAAATGTTTTTCAGTTTGCACAAAAAATATAAAGTGCTCACGTGCAAAGTGCAGTGCAAAATAAATTAAGGTGCAAGGAGGATAGGAGCGTGGTTCTTCTCCAGCAGCAGAGCAATCAATGATAGGACACAGGTGGCTTAAATACGGCTGGGTAAAACCATAAAAACTCCAAGGGGTGTATAATTAACATTAGCTGTTTAAAACTAAGTTAAAATCCTCCAATAAAATACCCATCATCAAATAAACCATATAAAACCCACATACAAAAATAAACTCTTAGAAACCAACACCTAATAAAGTATAAAATGAATAAACCCAATTAAAATAGGTGGCATTTCCTCCCCCCGATGTCCGCTGTCTTGAGCTGGCCCGGAACTCTTAAATGGTGTCTGGTCCCCCGGGGAATCTTTTGGCCAGACACCTGGACATGAGACACAGGTAAGTAAAACCACAACTCAACCCACGCATACCACTTTCACACTTTAAAATATCCACATCCCACACACGCAAACACACACAAGACACAACTAATTTAAAAAGTGGCACATATTGCACATTGATTGTTGTTGTTTGTCTCCACAGACCGGCGGCCACCATTACCGGAAGCACCCGCCCGACCGGACTCCGTGACAAACGCTAAAAATGTTTTCAATAAATACTTTAAAACAATACAAATGTGTGCAATCTTATATGTGCAAATTAGCGTATCTTGTAAGTGCTCCGTGCTCTAAAGGTGCAATGTAAATATATATAAAGTGCAAAGTCTATGAAAGTGCATGTGTGGATACTCATTCCGTAACGAACGGCCTGTTCGTTACATTTCCCCCTCCCTCTCCTAAGGCGCAGCCTCCTCCTCAGCACTCCTGGAGAGACAGTCCGCTACCATGTTATCTCTTCCGGGCCGGTACTGGACTGTAAAGTTGTATGGCTGCAAGGAGAGGTACCTTCCAGTGATGCGGTTGTTGGCATCCTTCATTTTATGCAGCCATTGGAGAGCGCGATGGTCTGTCTCCAACAGGTCATCTATCCGAGGCATTGGATAGGGATCAAAATTAGATCTCGCGTTGAGATACCTAAAGTCAATACAAAAGCGCAAAGAGCCATCTTTCTTAGGTACCAGTACAATAGGACTGCACCATTCACTACTTGACACTTCAATTATTCCTAGCGCCAACATTAGCTTGATTTCCTTTTGCAACACAGGGACCAACCGCTCAGGGATCCTGTAGCTCCTCTGGCGTTGTTGCATCCATACCGTTAAGACTGATGCTGGTAAAACCCAACTCTTTACCTAATAGATTCCTATCAATGTCAGTAACAACCTGGTCATTTCTGCTACGACCAGTATGCAGCTTGCCTGCAGGAGCACCAATTAGCTCCTTCAATCGTCTCTCATTAGCAGGATGAATATCTTCATCTTCAGGTTTAATCACAAAAATGCCTTTGCTCCCTTCACTTTTTGATAATTGTTGGAGTGGCGAATGTCCAGTTGCACAAAAGCGCTGCGTGCCTTGCCAGTCAATAGGGGGACAAGGCGGACCGCCCACTCTTCCTTTGGCCAATGACAAACTTGGGCCATCCGCTCAAATGCAATTAAAAAATGTTCAATGTCATCTTCTGGGGTCAAGATTGGCAGTTTGGGCTCCCTCTGCGGTCTGTAGCCATAGCCGCCAGGGTCCGGGCCATAATCTTCACCACCATCATCCTCATCATAGTCACCTGATGGCTCATTTTGTCCTTGCACATACAACTCAGAGTGCTCGGACCTCCTCTGCTGCTGCTGGATTTGCTGGAACTGCCGCTGCATGGCCTTCCAGCGCTGCTCCTGTTGAAGCTGGTCTTTCTCCTGCTTCCTCTCTCTGGCATCTTGCCTCTCGATCAATGCTTTCACGAGAGCAGTCAACTCCTCCACTTTATCATGGGACCCACTTGTGCCCTCTTGGGGGTCAGATGTTACAGCATTTCCTTCATCTGGCTCCTCAGCTTTTCTTCCTCCTCTTAGCATCATGTTAATTTGCGGACTCACTGTGGCGGGGCAGCACTTCTGACACCAAATGTGACTACTGTGGCGGGGTCCCACTTCTGACACCAAATGCGACCAAGACGGGTAGAGCGGCTGGATTGCAGTGAGTTCCACAAACAGATACTGGAGGCAGGGTTGACGTGGTCCACAGTTTTTTTAATGTTTTTCAGTTTGCACAAAAAATATAAAGTGCTCACGTGCAAAGTGCAGTGCAAAATAAATTAAGGTGCAAGGAGGATAGGAGCGTGGTTCTTCTCCAGCAGCAGAGCAATCAATGATAGGACACAGGTGGCTTAAATACGGCTGGGTAAAACCATAAAAACTCCAAGGGGTGTATAATTAACATTAGCTGTTTAAAACTAAGTTAAAATCCTCCAATAAAATACCCATCATCAAATAAACCATATAAAACCCACATACAAAAATAAACTCTTAGAAACCAACACCTAATAAAGTATAAAATGAATAAACCCAATTAAAATAGGTGGCATTTCCCTCCCCGATGTCCGCTGTCTTGAGCTGGCCCGGAACTCTTAAATGGTGTCTGGTCCCCCGGGGAATCTTTTGGCCAGACACCTGGACATGAGACACAGGTAAGTAAAACCACAACTCAACCCACGCATACCACTTTCACACTTTAAAATATCCACATCCCACACACGCAAACACACACAAGACACAACTAATTTAAAAAGTGGCACATATTGCACATTGATTGTTGTTGTTTGTCTCCACAGACCGGCGGCCACCATTACCGGAAGCACCCGCCCGACCGGACTCCGTGACAAACGCTAAAAATGTTTTCAATAAATACTTTAAAACAATACAAATGTGTGCAATCTTATATGTGCAAATTAGCGTATCTTGTAAGTGCTCCGTGCTCTAAAGGTGCAATGTAAATATATATAAAGTGCAAAGTCTATGAAAGTGCATGTGTGGATACTCATTCCGTAACGAACGGCCTGTTCGTTACACTGCTTATAACGTAGCGTTTGATTGGCTGTCATGACAAAATGATAATACATGCTGAGGCCTACATGCACCTTCGGTGCTTGGCCCCACATTGCTGCTTGCAGCTATATTTTTATATTATATTTTGATGGAGTGGTAAGTTGAGACCAAAGAGACCAAATATATTATTTAGGAGTAAAACTTAGCTTTTACTTAGTGGAAAATCACTTGTGTCAGGCTGAATCAGACAATTTCCAATTGTAAATGGTTGACTCTGCGCTCTGCCCTGATGCCGGTGCTGCACCACCCTTGCCTTTTGTTACATTTAGAGCAGAGGTTGAAAAACTATTTTCTATGGTTTATGGGTACCCAGATTAGAATAAGGTAAACTCACATGGTAGTAATTCCAAGCAATTACTTATTTCTTTGTGACCTTTACCATTCAGTGTAGCACGAATTCATTTCCAAATGAAACTGCCAAAGCGTGTATATGTCAAATAACCTTCAATTCCTATAAGGGCTTGTCTGTGGTGTCTAACAAGCACAGTGCATCTCATACTTCATACTTCAAGAGCCATGCAGATAAACAGATACGCATGCTGTCAGTCTGTCTAGATATCACATATTGTTCAGTTTTATAGTAGGGGTCCCTGGCAGAATAAATTACATAGTAGTCTGTCTTGTTTTTTTTAAAAGTTACCTTAGCATGCCTTTTAAAGGGCAGGAAGTTGCTTGTGAGACTTGACTTTGCCGTCAGGTGAAAATAACTCCAGTCTGTGACTAAAATGGCTGCACTTTTATCTAACAGTCCGTGATGACTGTAAACTCTTGAAAGTCTTCAACAGCAGATCTCCACTTCAGAGGCTCCTGATAACCTGAGGACACACACTTCTTCTGTGTTTCCTGTGATCACTTGACCATTCACACAACCAGGAGGGCAGTTTGTTGACAACAGCTCTCTTTACTCCTGCTCCTTGGCCCCTTGCTCATTCAGTGTCTCTCGCTCTCAGTTTCTCACTTTGTAATGAGCTCATCTGTGCTTGTTCAAAACCACCACAGTCCATGTTCTAAAGGTTTTTAGCGAGAGGTAGAGGACTTTTCAGCCATGAGTTAGGGATTGGTTTTCAATTACAAGCTTTCTCATTGCAGCTCTAAGATGGCAGAAATAGCATATATTTTAACAATATATTTTAACATAAACTTTTAAATATATATCTGTAAGTTATTCTTATTCTTATTTTTATTTTACCATGACCATAAATTAATCCTAAAAAGTGATCCACAAAATTCTGGTAAAACAAAAAAAGCAAAACAAACTAGTGCCTTAAACTCTTTTCTTTAAACCTGTAGCCTATGCCAGCAGACTAGTGCAGACAGTCTTCTCCTTCATTCACAGGGCACTCTTAAAACCAAGGGAATGTTTGTCAGTGGTGTTAAAGTGACAGAAATTCTACTTTTGTGTATGAAAGGGCATGTGTTTGATAGTTTAATAGAAATGCAGGCAGCCAAGCATAGTACTTTAAGCTGTCAAAACGAATAACGATATCTGATAGTTACTTCTCAAATAAAAATCAATTGTCTTTGCTTCACTGCTCCAGCACTTGGAGTATGTCCTTATCTTTTTATGTTTATCCACAGATGGCTAGCTGACATGTGTAACCACTTTATTCTTATCTTTTCATTGCAGTGATTGGCAATAAGGGTTGTGATAGTGCGTGTTATTGCATGAGTGTAGCGGGGTGGGTTCACGTGGTCTAGTCCTGCTGTGGAGGTCTATCATGCTGGTAGATGAACAGACAGGCTGACCTTTGAGTTAGTGTGCTGTTTGGGAGCCAGCCGAGCACTGCCAGGGAACGTGCTCAAGCTTTTATACCCACAGTACACATGAATAACAATGTGCCCATAGCCTGCCCTGCTGAAAAAGGCCACAGGGAGGAGATGAATACTTTTTATACACATATGATATCACAGGTGTGTTTGTGTTTGTATGTATGTGTTGAGATCAAATGAATTTTTACCTTTAGGAGGATTTTCAGGTGTTCTGAAGAGTTTATGGATATTAATGATGGATTGATGATGTATTGATGGTGTTTTTTACACCATGATGTAATAAAACTTAAATAAGAGATTTTCTTTCCCCCCTCTGGTAGTTGTATTGAATTATACTATATTATATACTATATATTGTCATTTTGTATTTTATTGATTGTAAATCACTATATTGATCTGGTGGAGCCATTACCTCAGCGGGAGCTCTGGGAGCATCCCTCGCTAAAGGTTAAATGTAGCATACAGATATACGGCTTTGACCGTGCTCATGGTTGTCATTTCATTTGAAAATACAACCTATTTAGAGCACGCATTCATTAAACCCAACAGGTAATGCATCAAGCCATATATCAAAACCTACTCTCATCATCCTGTTGGAGAAATTATGTGAACTTCAAATCGCCTGCATGTTTTTGAGTACCACACATCAGTCAAAGCATTGGGTGCTAAAAAAGCCAAGGCTGAAACCTACCAGGCGTGGGAGGAGAAGCCCGTCCACTGGGAGACCAGTTCTCATGCACCAGAGGCACAGTGTGAACTGGACAGAGGTGGGCTCACTGCAACATTAGAGCAGCACCGTACTGGTACTGGGTCCTGAGGGTTACGAAGTGGAGCACACCTCCAGATGGCGGCTGGGTCTCACCAGCAAACATTAACTGATTAAACTTTTAACTGATGAAAATGTGAAGCTGAAGTCACTCTTAACAACAGACCCATCACATCACAAGTTCCCAATGACTAACACTTATTCATCTACCCACACTCACACAGATTATAATGCTGATACATTTGTTTAGTGAACTTATCACACATACGAGAGAAAAGGAACAGGTGTTAACTTTTTTTTTTACAAAGCAAGCCATTCTTTAAGAGTAAATCACATGCAACACACCTCCACAGATTATGTGTTATTTTTCAGTTTGCAATTGTAATTTTAGACCAAGAGGTATATAACAGTACCCCCACCCCCCACCCTATGAAGATATCTATTGATTTGTTCAGATTGGTCTGGTAATACATACACATTCAGCCTTAGAGATATAGAACATCAAGCCAAACGTAGGAGTAGAGGACGCCATCATCTACTTGCTGCAGCGGGCGCTCACCCACCTAGAGACCGCCGGGAATGCTGTGAGAGTCATGTTCTTTGACTTCTCCAGCGCCTTCAACACCATCAGGCCGGCGCTGCTGCGGGGGAAGCTGGAGGATGCGGGAGTTGATGGACATCTCGCTGCCTGGACCATCGACTACCTCAATGACCGTCCACAGTACGCACAGATCAGCTCAGATGACCACAGGAGAGTCCACAATTACTTACACTTATCCTCAGCTTCACTTATAAAAAGCACATATCAAGAAAATGGGGTGTTGATACTGTACAAAAAAACTATAGTTTATAGTTTGCATTTGTACAAGTATATTTCTGTTCTCAAAATTATGTGACTAGCCCTTGAGTAAAGGAGATACAGACTTTCCAAGCCCAGAAGAATTAAGTTTTATAAATTCTTGTATTACGTAATATGTCCACACTCTTACAATTACTCTTACTTGTGTAGTAGTTTTCTTGAATACTTTTTTATTCTTAACCAAAAAGACCTCATGGACAACTGTAATAATAATAATAATATTTTGAAATGATTTTAAAGGTCTAGTCACATTTTCCCTTATTTAACTTGTTCCTTTTTTCATAACATTTTTTCACCTTTGAAAAGCATGGTACATTATTACATTCCACATCTGTAGTTTTATTCCTTTGAACAGAAACCTGAGCTTTGAGCCAAATGAGAGTCCAGCTAATATCAGCCCCCGGTCCTCTTCTCATGTACAGTGCTTTCTCAAGGTCGTGTCCAGGCTTTAGAGCTGTGATAGGCTGCTTATCTCGTCCTCAGGCCAGACCGGGCCAGTCCATTTATCAGCCCATGTTAGTTACAGCCGCAGCCTGCTCCAAACGCACAAGGCGAGGTTTGTTTCAGCATGTAAACATATGCACATACATTGTAGTACATAAGATTCACGGCCCTGAATAATGAATGAGGAGCAAATGATCTGTTTGAATGGAGAGCGATTTTGACACTTACTGAGGAAATTATAGGAATGGTCAGGTATGGTCTTTTTACTGAGTTTGTGTTGACAAAAATCTAGTGTTAATAGGTGGTCACAATATACCACAAAAGCATGGTATAAATTTAAATTTTATTTAGTGAGAATCCCAGGAATAATTGTATTTTAATGAAGATTAAGATAATGAGATTAAGAAATAACATTACTGCTTAATGCTTTCAAATTTTTCAAAACAATAAAACATGCACTTAGTATGTATATTTTAGTTTTCTGTGTACATTAAAATGAAAATCTTTAAATGCCTTATATTATGCAAAATTGATGTTAGGATGTTGTTACCTCATCAAAACATACCTGGAGTTGTGTTTTGTTTCATTCATGTTTGAGTTACTGTATTATTACTACATCTACATACACTAGTCTACATCTCAAAAGCTCAAATTGCTCTGTTCCACCTTGTGATGTCATGAAGCGATAAGTTAGCAGCCATACCTTTTAAATTTGGTTTAACAGCAATTGGCAATTCCAGGGGTGAAATGATCCAAATGATTCTAGCGAAGGTGTATGGAGTTTACCAACACAGTGTAGCACTTCCTGTACCACCACATGACACCACAACGTGGAACAGAGCCTAAATATTCCGGGTGTGCGTGAATGAAACAAAACAAAACTCCAGGTATGTTTGTGGTGAGGAAACAACATTATAACATGGATCAAAAATAGTGTAATATGGGCCTTTTAAACTAAATGCATTTTGCAAGTTGAATGGCAAGATGAAAATTATGTTTGAGCATAACCTATGCCTGTGTACTTTTACTTTTTATGTTCAATAGCTGTTTCTGATGTTAACTCCACTCAGTATTCACCATTAAAAATATGGTAGAAGTGACATTTTCCTATCTCATAAAATTCAGTGTGTCTTTAGGAGGAAAAGCAAGGGCAGAGTATATGTGGGTGAATCATCAGTAGCATCAGCAATCCCCTGTAAGCCACATAGGGTCCTGGAACAAGATAAATGATGAAGAGAGGAGCTTGGTTACATTCATCGACAACACAATTGCCCAACTCTACCCCGTCCCGGCTGCTCCCTCTGTCACTGTCTCCAGGTGTAATGTACTGTATAATGGGGCTTGCTGCACTAAGCCTCTTTTTATTAGTTTTCTTTTTATAGAGTGTGATTTGCACAAATAATTTCCCAGTCTCCATACGTTTGACATGGGCCACTGCTTCGGGTTTTCACACTCAAATTAGCACTTGAGCATGAAAGCACTGCCTCTTGTAGGATCATGTATAAAAAATCCTATTATTTTTTGAGGACTTCCGCTGTAGATGAGAGGCATGTATGTGACTTTTGGCAATAGCATTTTGTGTGTAATTTCAAACAATATCACACAACCCACTCTTATAGTACAGGGTTCCTAATAGAAGGAGTACATTTAAAGGGCCAATATTATGCTATTTTCTGATTTATACAGTATGTTGTTTCCTCATCACAAATATACCTGGAGTTGTGTTTTGTTTCATTCACACGTTTGACACACACGTACATACACAATGCATATGTAGGCTAAGTTCTTCTCTCAAACAGAAAACAGTTCCACCTTGAGATGGGGTAATACAGGAAATGCTCCACTGCATTCCAACTAGAATCATTTGGATCATTTCACGCCTGGAATTGCCAATCTCTACTGAATTAAAATGTATAAGGTTGCTGTTACAGTGAAAACTACCACTACATGACATGTAAGAGCCATTTCGTACATTCTGTATGTGGGGGAGCCATTTTGGTATGTGTTCTAAATATTCTGTTTTCAAAATGGCTTCCTGTCCCGCCTTGATGTACAGGAAATGCATTCTGATTGGTTCACTTTGATCTTTATTCTTTTATCTAAACCCCCTGACTCTCTGCCCAACCACCTGTATTCCACTGATTTTTGCAATTCTCTCATGTCTTTCTTTGTCTCCAAGATCACAACCATCCACCAACACCTGACAAATGGAGCTGCAGTCTCTGGAGTGGACACCTTCTTCCCGCACTCACCTCTGTCACCATTTTCAAGTTTTTCCCTTCCTTCTGTCCAAGTCGTCTCTGAGCTCATTCTTAACTCCAAACCCTCTACCTCCCAACTTGACCCTATCCCTACAACCCTTGTTAAATCCTGTCTCTCCTCTCTTGCCCCCATCATCACTAACATCATTCACTCTTCCCTGGTCTCTGGTACGGTTCCTTCATCTCTCAAAACTGCCTCTGTTACTCCCATTCTGAAAAAACCCGGTCTAGATCCCAACAACTTCAATAACCTCCGTCCTATTTCCAACCTGCCCTTCATTGCCAAAATTCTCGAAAAAACTGTTGCCTCTCAACTCCACACTCATCTCACCACTAACAATATCTACGAACAATTTCAATCCGGTTTCCGCCCACTCCATAGCACAGAAACTGCACTTCTCAAAATCACCAACGACCTCCTGTTAGCTTCTGATTCCGGTTTACTTTCTATCCTCATCCTCCTCGATCTGACAGCAGCTTTTGACACAATCTCCCACAACATCCTCATTCACAGACTTCAGTCCATTGGTATTTCTCACATTCCTCTCTCCTGGTTCATTTCATATCTCTCTGATCGCAGTCAATTCATCCAATTCAAATCTTGCAAATCCAACACTTTCCCTGTCACTGCTGGTGTTCCCCAAGGCTCTGTCTTAGGTCCCCTTCTTTTTATCATTTACATCCTTCCACTTGGCTTTCTGTTCCGTAAACACAACATTCTTTTTCACTGTTACGCGGATGACACCCAGCTCTACATTTCTACCAAACCTTCCTCATCTCTCCCTCCAACCTCTCTTACCCTCTGTCTACAAGAAATCCATTCCTGGTTCTCCTCCAACTTTCTCAAACTTAACAGCTCTAAAACTGAAGTCCTCCTAGTAGGCACCCCCTCCACTATCTCCAAATCCAGCAGTTTCTCTATATCTATCCATGATTCCACTGTCCTTCCTTCCCCTCAGATCAAGAGTCTGGGTGTCATCCTTGACAGCACACTTTCTTTTCAATCCCACATTAATAACATCACCCGCTCCGCCTACTTTCACCTCCGCAATATCTCTCGTCTCCGCCCCTCTCTCACTCCTCACACCACTGCCATACTCGTTCACAGCCTTGTTACTTCCCGGATTGACTATTGCAACTCCCTCCTCTTTGGTCTCCCCAATAAATCCCTCCAGAAACTGCAGCTTCTCCAAAATTCCGCTGCCCGCATCATCACCAGGACCCCCTCCTCCCACCACATCACCCCCATCCTCCAACAACTACACTGGCTTCCCATAAAACAAAGAATTCACTTTAAAATTCTCCTAACCACATTCAAAGCAATCCATAACCTGGCCCCACCTTACATCACTGACCTCCTCCACATCTCCATTCCTTCTCGCTCCCTCCGCTCCTCCTCCTCTCTCCAGCTCTCTGTCCCCTCTGCTCGTCTCATCACCATGGGGGGCAGAGCCTTCAGCCGCTCTGCTCCCCTGCTCTGGAACTCTCTCCCTCCTGACCTCCGCAATATTGACTCTCTTCCCATTTTCAAATCCAGACTCAAAACACACCTGTTCAGACAATCCTACACCACATAACAGTCACTTTCACCATCTTCCAGTTTTTGTATTTGTATTTTATTATCTTTGTATTTTAAGTATTTTTATGTTTTAACTTTGTTTTGTACAGTGTCCTTGGGTGTCTTGAAAGGCGCTTTTAAATAAAATGTATTATTATTATTATTATTATTATCTTTGATGCTATCTACTATAAGTTCACCACACACAGACAGAGGTCTCAGTCACGAAGAGAGAAGACGGAAGGAGCGCACGGAAGACACCACACCAAGACACATATTCACACACAAGGGGAAACGACTACGCTACGTAGGTAGTGTGGATAAGAAGCCGCGGTCTGGTGGCCAGGAGGATACCCCGAGACCATAGAGTATCGGATGAGCCGAGATGACGGGGTATTAGGACGTCCTGGACCACAGAAGCTACACAGTCTTTTGAGCGTCACGTGTGGACGTCACGTAGGGAAGTCAAGAATGACGTTAGGTAGCGCATGAGGACGTCATGAGGTCGTCATGTAACGCCGCGTAATAGTCACGTAAGAGTGTAACATCGGACGTCTCCCGGGTGACAGACGGGATACGCACCGCTACAAGGCACATACGGACAGCAAGGAAGGACGTCGAATAGCATCGTCAACAACGCAACATAGGGTGAGTCCTGTCGGGAGTCAAGAAGTACAAGGAAGCCCGGTCTCCCAGTGACAGGCAGGAGCTCACCACTATACGACACGCAAAGACGTCAAGAAGGACATCACAACACATACAGAGCCTTACACAACACGCATAGGAAAACCACAAGCCTCAGAAATTCATCTTTCCATCTCGTTCCTTATTCACCTTATTTGTATCCACTCTGTATGACCTTCACTTTAGTAAAGATAGAAAAGACAAACCTTTTGATTCAAGACTCTTTATTTACATTACGTTACGCGTTGGAAAGAAACTTCAAGAAACACCAAGGCCGAGGCTAGTGAGGCGGCTCGCTGCACTCACATGACATTACAAGGTGGAATAGAGCATTTTGAGCTTTGGAGACAGACTAATAATAAAGGGCTGCTTAAACATGTGAGAATAAAACACAACTCCTATGTTTTTGATGAAGTAACACCATTCTAAGCTCATAAGAGTCAATTTTGGGTAATGTAGGACCTTTAATTATACTGTGAGCGATATTAAATTCAATGGTTGCTATAGACTACTTTTACAATATTTTGATTTGGGTCAGCATACAAAGCAATATTCAGGTCTATTCAGGTCTAATATTAGATCCATTTGAGGAACACAGACAGTGCATTAGGCATTTCTGTAGACCTGGTGTCTATATTGAGATCAATGTACTTTTGATAAGATTTTGAATGTGCACTCATGGGGCTACATTACCCAACCTCCTGCTGCTGTAAAAGCTGAAGTTTGACTGCTACAGGCTGCCTTCATCTTGAAAAAATATATTGCAAACTTGTAAGAAGCCACATGCCTTACTGTATGATGATATGAAATGGGAGATAACTGACTGGGTGGTCCACCTTGTTTTACCTTTCCCTCTGAAAAAGCTGTTCTAAAGATGTAGTGGTGGACAAGAAGTTTGTGCATGCTAACAGGTGTGTGAGAGCAAGGAACACATTCTCTCACGGAAAAATCAGATACCCAAACTTTATTGTACTGCACAACCTGATGACCAAATGTTCAATATTTGTCAGAGAAAATATCTGTCAGACAGAATTTGGGTGGATTGAAACAACAAGTGTATGCAATATAGTGTTTTTTTTATTGTTTTCATCATGAAAACCTGGTCTGAAAACTTTAGACTTAGACTTACAGTTAAACAAACTTTATTGATCCACAAGGGAAATTGTTTTGGGTACAGTAGCTCACTCATCAAATATAGTGTACAATATCATAATATATAAGATATAGCAGGGTAAGGGTAAAAAGAGGGTAAAAAGAAAAAAACAATAGATGGAATAGCCACCATGGAGCAACATACCTGTGTCAGATGAGACCAGTGGTGAAAGTAGTTTTTATTTCTTACAGGTGCTATAATGTCCAGTGCATCACTTTACCATTTTTTTTAAACACTCGTTTTACCCGTTTTTTTTTTTGTTTTTGTTTTTACGTTTTACACATTTTTCATAGATAAATAACTTTTTTAGTATACTTAATTATTTCATATTTTTTTAGTCAGCATAAACCCTCTCTTACAGGTGCAGGCAGCGCGCCAGCCTTAAATCTTCTACCAGTGCACAGCACCGCCTCGCAATGGTTTAGGCTACTTTCACGACTACAGTCAGATAAGTTTTGACAATCCTTGCTTAACAGACTGCAGATATCTCTGCACGAGAGTTTTGGGTAGCTTTCAGTTATTCTCGAATGGCAGAGTGTGGTTGTTTGTGTTTTCTACTTAAATAGTACACCTTACTTTTTTTTTTCAAATGTGGGTTTTGGCCACCATTAACCATATTCTCTTAGTGGTGCTGCGTACCGACTGTGAATTTTATACCGGTGCTGCGTTCCGGTGTGCATCGCTTTACTTTCACCACTGGATGAGATATAATTATACACATAAAAATAATGATAATAAAATATATATGTACAAATCATATTTAAATAGAAAAGAAGTAGTCAAATATAAAATACGATATCAAGATGTACAATACCAGCTGTATACAGTTGTAGGGAGTATTATCTGTTACATAACGGTGAGTTGTTGTACAGTTGTATGGAGTATGGTATGAATGTAATCCTGTACTTCTCACTGTTTGAGTGGAGCTGTAGGAGCTCCTCTGCCCCTCTATAGTCTGATGCAGTGGGTGAGCAGGCGTGTCCATGATGGAGAGCAGTTTGTCCAGTGAAAAAATTAAAAGAAGCATCTGGTTCAAAAACATTAAAACAATCATTTGTGACACAAAATGGACCCCTTGAGAGTAAATGTCACTCATTAACCATAGTCCAAGTTGTACACTGCCTTGGGCCTATATAGTGTTGACTGACTGCAGTTGCCCAAAGCCAAGTGTTATGATGGTGAAAAACAGCGTTACTCTATTTTCTATTCTTAACAATAGTGTCTGTGCATTATGGATGAGCGTGGACTTGCTATTCACCTGGCGTTCACGGGTCTCGCAGTAGCTGAGCACTGAAGGTATGCTTTTGGCATGGAGCTCCTGGCTCTGGTGTGCAGGGCTTTGATCACATCTCCACAATGGCTGCCTGGTGTGATCCTACTTTAAGCTGACAGTGCAAAGCTCAGGCTTGTGTGTGGCTACAGGGAAAAGGCCATAAGAGATGAGGGATGAGGTTTGAATAACACTGGATTAGTGCGATGGATACTACAACCAAGGGACAATGGTGTGGCTATTCAGTGCAATGGTGAATTATGTATGTGGGACTGTTACTTGCACAGTAGTAGTAGTCGACAATAAGCAAAGAAGGATAGCCTACTTCATGAAAACGTCTGCATTGTATTTGATGTGGTCTGATGTACATTCACAGCATTAACAATGGGGAGAAAGTAGTGAAGTTGTAGGCAAAGGCAGCTACAAATTGTTCAACACGCAACATTTTCAATCCCAAATGTATAAGCAGGGGAAAAAAATACCCAGAAAAACAAGCATTCTGACTGTGAGTGGGGTTGCCTCTCCACAGATCTGACCTGCAATTTAATCTGGTTCAGTCTCCATGAAGAGAGAAAGGTTTAATACCATACTGTGAAATATTACAGACAAAGCAATAACATCAGGAAAGCACCAGGAAAGCATTTGACAGAAAAGTTACACAATGCACCTTTAAGCCAAGGAGTTATAATTATATTTCTCATGTGTGACTATAAAAGGATAAAATAACAACAGAAACTTTTATACAAACATTAAACTTCTGTGTCAGAAGTTGCATGCATCAAGGCCTACCAACAGGTCTGCTCTCCCACTGCATAGTGACTGTGTACAATATGCTTTGACTAATTATTCTATTATATTCAAGCAAAACAACAGAAAACCTTTGTCTCCATTCAAAACGCACAAATATCCGTCCTTCAGTGCACAATGCAGGCAGAGAGCAAAAACAAAGGGAGGTAAATCAGAGGGAGCAAGTGGCTGAGTGCGCAGGGAGAGCCAAGGCTGCAGACTCTGAGCTCCATCATAGCTGTCCTTGAGGAGACCTTGGGGGTGTCATGGCCGTGCCCTAATGGAGTGAGTATGTTGCGGTAAAAGCTTTGGCCCCACAGAGGAAAGTCCCTGCCCTGTCAGCTGCAACCTAACAACATCCCCCTTAAAAACCTCGGAAGATTCAGTTGGAAGGAACCTATAATTTGTTTCTATGTAAGTTCTCAGTGTTGATGTCACATGTGTAACCAGGTCACTAGCAGTAGTGCTGTTTTTCCAGTAACACATGCTTTGTTACATATGAGTAAAAGAAAATAAGCTGACAACTAAATAACAGCTACAGTTGTTCATTTTATGGTTTTATCAAATCATTGTAAAATGTCTGTTCAGGTTAATTCCATAGATTACAAGAGAAGCTAGAAGCTAACTAGCAGTTAAAGGGGTGAATTTGGAGCCAAGTTTCATATTAGGAATAGGGATTTATTTAAGAACAAAATGAAATATAAACACCAGGATCACGGAAAAACCAAACACAAGTTGTCCCGGAGGCGTTTTGAGTTATTCACAGATTCTGAAAGTGTACATTTTAAGCTTTCCAATGATGCCTTACACATGGAAATCTGGGAACATTTGAAGAATTCGTGGCCATTTCACAGCAGCACATCTAAAAAGAACGAGCTGAGAAATTCTGCGTTAAAGATTCTCTAACTTCAGGCCTTCAGAACTCATTTCAGATTTCAGATTCAGATTTCAAGTACAGGAGTTGCTCGGGTTACGACGTTGATCCGTTCTTAAAGGGATATGCCACCCCCAGGTCAAACTTGGGCATCTCCCCACAGTCCAGAGACTAAAATAAGTGGTGGAAAGCACACACCACGCTGCGTAACAGGGGAACTCCCTTCCTGGTGCGTAACTGGGATTCCCCTGTCAGTGTGGTGTGTGCTTCGGCTGTCTTTTTCCGCACTGAAAAATAGTTCCCACCCAAAATGACCAAGTCAAGCTCTCCGTGTTGATTTGCACATTTATTTGCACTCGATATGAATGCGCACTACCCAGAAAGTAATTGGGAAACGCATCGAGCAAATTAATTCCTTTTGGCTGAAATCTTTCTCTGGCGACGTTAGACTCCAGTCTAACGCGGAGTAGCTGCAGATACCGCGGCGGTCAGTGCTGACAGACCTGGACAATGGCTGGGTGACCAGAAAAACGCTTTCCAAGTTTGACCTGGGGGTGGCATATCCCCTTAAGACGCGTCGTAACCCGAATTTCGTCGTAAGTCGGATTTTGACTTTGATCTTCCAACCAAAGCACCAATAACCTTTCCATCTCAATAATTAGACCACTACGCTGCTTGGTTATCACTGTCGCTTTCATAGGAGCAGATCAGAGCCCATATCAGGTACTTCCGCCCACATTGGGCACGCACACGAGGCCGTCTTCTTCGCCCTACAACCACAACAAAGCGTATTCTTCCGCCGTGCACTGCGCGCCGTTCGCGTTTGTTTACGTCGTTTACCACGCTAAACCGCGTAAGACGGAATGACGCGTAATATTATAAAAAAAATTTTTATGGTAAGTGGTTTTATCGTAAGTCGAGACCGTCGTAACCCGAGGACCCCCTGTATTTGTCTCCCACCACGGAAGCTGAGGGTGCATGTCGGCATTACAGATTCTCAGGAAATGCGTTTTTGTGTTTGTTTGTTTTTTTTCAAAATTTGTGATTTTCGTTTTTTTGCATAATGTGCTAGTTGAGATCATGAAGAAGCCTCTCCATGTTTCAGATAACAGCATTAGTGACGTTAAAAACATACATTTTTAATTTAAAAAATGCTTGTTTCTGGCGAATGACCCGGGGCATGTATAAATCAACATAATTCCCCAAGATCGCGCGCTCGCCAATCCTGTTGCATAGTGCAGAAGAGGGATTCCCCTGTTCGCCTATCAGCTGTGAAGAGCTCCTGCATATGTAAGCACCACTGCCAGACAATATGGACATGAAGATGGACTTTTAACTTCTACTTGGACACATGACACGTTCGTGAGACCTTCGGGACAGGTTCGGAACACGTCCATTTCTCCGGAGCTCGTGTACAGAGTGCAATTTGGCTCCGAAACACACAATATGCATTTACATTTGAAGATACGCCAAAAACACTGGGGTGAGTCATAATTATGATCATATTTCTGCATCAAATGGACTTTATAGACTTTAGGACATGTTTAAATACTAATTCAGCTGTCGTGGGCGATTACATTGCGCTGTGCTCTGTGAGGACCGCGCAGCTGCTCACTGCATATTGTGGCTCTGCGGATCCTCATTCACAATGCGGCTAAGCTAATGCTAACGGTAGCATTGAAACAATGAGATCAACGTGACTACGAACAGTCTCTTTAGGTTAATTTCCACTCTATTTTTTGTGTTTATATGAAAGCCGAACGTTTTGCCATAGGCTATAGCGGTAGAGAAATACTTTATTTTGATTCAATTTGACCCGTTTCGGTACTTTTGTAACTTTTTTGACTCAGCGCTAATATAGCCATGAGGGTTTGAATGGGACGCGCAGGATTTGAACCTTAAATGTTTTCTTTTTGTAACTTTTTTTTTAAATGAATTAGGCTGCAATGCCAATACTAATTGATTTATTTAATAGAACTTTGAAAGTGCACTTTACTTTGTTTTTGGAATTAAAGCTAGCTTGTTGAAATCATTGAATTGTTGAATCCATTTTAATGTGACCAAAAGTTTATTTATAGATATATGGCATGTATTTTTATTTATTGTTATTTATTTAAAGCATAGTATATTATACTGTGCTATATTATGTGCAATACGAAATTCATTCAAGCAATATTACCTCCTGTGAAATACTCCTTACTCCTTAAATACCCTGTAGTCTCTTTGGGTTAATTTCCACTCTATTTTTGTTTATACAATTATTAAAATTATATTGGTTACTTTGCTATGCTATTAGTACTTCCTGACTATTTTGGTGAGTCAACGGTTCTTCTTGATCCTAGTATTTCATTGCATTATTGTTGGTCTTTTTTATTTTACATTGTATAATAAGATAAGATAATCCTTTATTTGTCCCACAATGGGGAAATTGCAGTGTCACATTGCAAGTTTCAGAAACAGTTGGAAAAAGAGCATGCATCAAAAATTAAGATAAATAATAATAAGAATGCACAATCAACTAAAAAACACAACACTGTAAGGTTAAAAGGCACAGGAACGCTGCACAATAAATGTCTTTGATTCTGAGCAATGAACAAACAGCAGTTAAAGTGACTCCAGTATAGTAATATATACAGTAATATATATATATATATATATATATATATATATATATATATATATATATATATATTAGGACTGTCAAACGATTAATTTTCTTGATCGCAAGTAATCTCAGAAATTGCATAGTTAATCGCGATTAATCGCGATTTATTTTGCATGTTTAAAATTGATATCTTGCAGTAAGACCGTTTGAATCTAAAGTTAAACTCACAATGCAAAGTATTTCTCACCATTTTTTTTATTTCAAAAAAGTGCAGAGAAAGGAAAAAGTAACAATGAACCAGTAATAGTGCTTACTTTGAGAAATTGTAAATAAATGATTGAAGCCCGCTCGAGCTGCCTAGGGATGTAGAAGGAACAAAATACTAGCAAACTCAAAATAGCGCGTTTAACCGACAATGAGTTTAATTAATACAACCAAATGAGCTGCATATGGATGGTAGAATTGCGGAAAATGCTGGCAAACTCTGATCGCGATTAAAAAAATTGTTCGCGATCATAACTCTAATCGCGATTAACGCGTTAATATTCCCAGCCCTAATATATATATATATATATATATATATATATATATATATATATATATATATATATAGTAAAGTGACTCAGATGATTGTGTACAGTGCAGTGATGGACAGTGGTTGTTAAATAAATAAGTAGCAGGTAAAGTGACTTTAAATAATATTGCACATTGTAATTATTACACATTGAGATGACACATGGTTGCTATGGAGAGGAACATGACTAGCATTGATCATTGTACAGTCTGACAGCAGCAGGAAGGAAAGATCTGCGAAATCTCTCTTTAACACAGCGAGGGTGAATCAGTCTGTCACTGATGGTGCTTTCTAGAGCCGACAGAGCGTCCTGCAGGGGGTGACACTCATGGTCCAGCATAGACATGAGTTTAGCCAGGACCCTCTTGTCCCCCACCTGCTGCACCGAGTCTAGAGGACAGCCCAGGAGCTGGACTTCCTGATGACTTTGTCCAGTTTCTTCTTCTCCCTCTCTGTGATGCTACTGCTCCAGCAGACCACACCGTACAGGATGGCTGATGCCACCACAGAGTCATAGAAGGTCCTCAGGAGTGGCCCTCTCACTCCAAAAGACCTGAGTCTCCTCAGGAGATAGAGCTGACTCTGTCCCTTCCTGTACAGTGCATCTGTGTTATGAGTCCAGTCCAGTTTATTGTTCAGATGAACACCAAAGGTACTTGTAAGAGTCCACTCTCTCAATGTCCCTTCCCTGGATGTTGGTAGGGGGGCAGTAGAATGGCGTCTGCGGAAGTCCACCACCATCTCCTCCTACCCGCGTTGATGAGGAGGTGGTTCCGCTGACACCAGTCCACAAAGTCCTGCGTTAGTCCTCTGTACTCCGTGTCATCACCCTCTGTGATGAGACCAATGATGGCGGAGTCATCAGAGAACTTCTGCAGGACACAGCTGTCCGTGTTGTGTCTGAAGTCTGCAGTGTGAAGAGGGTGAAGAGGAAGGGCGCAAGGACTGTGCCCTGGGGCGCCCCCATACTGCAGGTCATGAGGTCAGACACAGTCCCGGGCTCTCACAAACTGGGGCCGGTTTGTGAGGTAGTCCAGGATCCACTCAGCCAGGTCAGTCCACTCCTGCCCACTCCAGTTTTTCCCTCAGGAGCAGCGGCTGGATGGTGTTGAAAGCACTGGAGAAGTCGAAGAACAAGATTCTCCAGAGACTTCATCAGATGAGAATAATACATTGTATAATACATGCAGTACAAAATCGACATATTTTATATATATATATATATATATATATATATATATATATATATATATATATATATATATATATAAAATAATATCACTCCCCCATCACTGACATCACTGTGGTGTGGTGTTTCAGGGCAGGTCAGAATTAGAAGGTACTTTGTTAAAATGGAAATGCTTTTATAACAAAAAGTCCATATAATCATTCATTAATTCAATAATACACAGGATAATATGTTAATATGTCAAAATCACCTGTATCAATTTAATACAATACAAAATAGTATAGGACACTACACACACACACACACACACGCATACACACACACACACACACACACACACACACACCTACACACCTGTCCTGTCCTAGTCCTGTTTTAGTCCTGATTCAGTCCTGTTTTAGTCCTGTTTTAGTCCTGGTTTAGTCGTGGTTTAGTCCTGTTTTAGTCCTGTTTTAGTCCTGGTTTAGTCCTGGTTTAGTCCTGTTTTAGTTCTGTTTTAGTCCTGGTTTAGTCCTGGTTTAGTCCTGGTTTAATCCTGTTTTAGTCCTGTTTTAGTCCTAGTCCTCCGATGTAACTATTTTGCTGTGTTGTCCGATAATTCGTGTATCTCCACGTGTATAAACGTATCACATATATCAATCAATCAATCAATCAAACATTTATAAGGCGCTTTTCATACAAAATTGTAGCACAAAGCGCCTTACAGTGGTCAAGGATTAGAAGATTGACCTTTATTGATCTCGCACAGGAGAAGTTGTTTCTATATTTGACCCGGGGACCATCCCCATGATTTTGTTTTGTTATTTATGCTTTGGTCAGGCCCTAAGCTGGAGGATTTTACCTATGGCGCATGTTTAGGTTGGTGGGGGAAACCGGAGTACCCGGAGGAAACCCACCCAAACACGGGGAGAACATGCAGTCTCCACACAGAAAGGCCCGGGCAACCCGAACCTTCTTGCTGTGAAGCATGAGTGCTAGCCACTCAGCCAGGGAAAAGCAAAAAACAAAAAAAAACAAAAAAAAAACAGCAGCAACAACAGCAGCAACAGCATCAACAACAGCAACAACAGTAGCAGCAGCAACAACGGCAACAACGACAGAACAACAGCAACAACAACAACAACAGCAAGAACAACAGCAACCACAACAACAGCAACAACAACAGCAGCAACAACAACAGCAGCAGCAACAGGAACAGGGGGGTATTCCACGAACGTCGCTAAACTTAGCCGCGACTAAGTGCTAAGTTCTCGCCTGGCTGAGACACAACTTAGACAAAAGCTTGAACCCGTTCCACTAACGCGTTTCAGCTGCGCCTAGTCAGAGCTAAGCTCAGTCTGGCCTAATCAGGCCGGGCCTAGACGCGTGCACGGGGAAGGTAAGAAGCCCTGAACAAGCGACTGTCGAAAACGCGATCATGTCGAAGATTCGGGCCGATTATTTCAGCGCATCAGAACAGAAGTTGCTTTTGGAACTCTACAACACATTTGCAATAACCAAGGCCAGAGACATGGCGTGACAGAAGTTCGCCGAACGCTTAAATACGTAAGTTAAATCCCATAACAGTGCTGGACATTGAGTTTTTTAAGTCTGTTTTTCACCATTGACATCAACGCTGATCTGTGGCACAGGGGTAAAGTTACTGTCTGGAGAGCGGGAGATTGTGAGTTCGATACTCATGGGAGGCAGTTGGTGGCATAATTATTATACATTTGTATAGCAGTCTTGTCAATTGTAATTTATTTTTACTGTGTAAAAGTATTTGCTCCAACTAATACGTTAAATTGTGTTATCTTGTCTTTGAGCAGGAATAATGTGAAGAGGACTGTTTTGCAGATAAAGACAAAGCATAATAACATTTTGCAGAGTGCTAAGTAAGATAATATTAATATTATTATTCAGTGAAATTAGTAATACTGTTGAAATGGTACCTTAATTTAATTTAAAATGAACAGTAGCTACCAAGCCACAGGAGGTGGGAGCCCCCCTCAAAACCTTTCACCTGCAGAGGAGCTGGCACTGGCCCTAAACCGGGGTCACCCACTGGTGGAGGTAACTGAAGGAGGGACCCCATCAAAGATCCTTCCTGCGAGTTCTCCTGAAGAGTATATTCAAGTTACTGAAGATGGCGTACACTTGGACCCTCCTCAGCAGTCCTCCAGCAGTGCCTTGCCTGACCCTCAGCAGTCCTCCAGCAGTGCCTTGCCTGACCCTCAGCAGTCCTCCAGCAGTGCCTTGCCTGACCCTCAGTAGTCCTCCAGCAGTGCCTTGCCTGACCCTCAGCAGTCCTCCAGCAGTGGCCTCACCCCAGAATGTCATACTTAATGTCTTTTATTGTTTTATGCCTATTGATGGAAATTGATAAATAGGATTTCATTAAAGAGGCTTGCACAGCATCTCTTAAGCAAATTTGTTGAATCATTGAAATGTTGCATCATGGAGAGTGCCTGTTATTTAGCTACATTTTGTTTTAAAAGTAAAGGTTTACCTGTAACTGTATTCTTTGATAGAGATGTCACATAAAATATAAAGTGTCAATGTCATCAAGTGAGAGTGATGTTAGGCCCAGCTGATATAATTTGATGTGATGATAAGAGTAATTGTAGGTTAAATTCATTTCCATTTCTGTAATATGTTGCAAATATAAATGCGTGAAAATTTAACTGAAATTTGACGTGGGCATCAATAGGTCAATAGGGGGAATCGAACCCGGCCCGCCCATGCGAGAGTCGAAGCACAAATCCACTCGACCACAGATATTCTTTGAAATACTGCTGGAATTTGTCTATATGTTAATGTCGTAAAGACAGCGGGTGAAAAGCATATGTTTAGATTATCGGAGAATTGTCAAGAACCGAGAACGTAAGGTAATTTGTTTTTTTGCTGATGTTGTTTTCGGACAACACAGATACTCATGCGGGGAGGTGTGCGGAACGGTGTGTTTGACACTCTGTTTACGTCAGGTACGTATTCTCTGCGACACGGCCTAAGTAAGACAGAACTTTAGCCTTGCCGCGACCAGACTATCTGCTAAGACCATGTTGCCCCAGTAACTCAGCGGGAACTAAGTTTAGCGAGCGTCGTGGAACCGAACTCTCACTTAACCTAGCGCCAACTGACGAATAAAGCCGGGCTTTGCGCTTAGTAGCTTTCGTGGAATACCCCCCAGCAGCAACAACAACGACAACAGGAACATCAGCAACAACAACAGCAGCAGCAGCAACAACAGCAGCAACAATGACAGAAACAACAGCAACAACAACAGCAACAACAACAGCAGCAACAACAACAGCAACAACAAGAACAACAGCAGCAACAGGAACAGCAGCAGCAGCAGCAACAGGAGCAGCAGCAACAACGGCAATAGCAACAACAGCAACAGGAACAACAGCAGCAGCAACAACAGTAACAACAGCAGCAACAACAGCAGCAGCAACAACGACAGAAACAACAGCAACAACAGCAGCAGCAGCAACAACAGCAGCAACAACAGCAACACCAACATCAGCAGCAACAGCAACAACAACAGCAACAACAACAGCAACAACGACAGCAACAACAACAAAAGCAACAACAGCAACAACAGGAACAGCAACAACAACAGAACCACAGCGACAACAAAACAATAACAGCAATAACAGGAACAACAACAACAGCAACAACAAAAGCAACGAAAGCAACAGCTACAACAAAAGGAACAACAACAGCAGCAACAACAACAGCAACAACAAAACAACAACAGGAACAACAGGAACAGCAACAACAGCAGCAGCAACAACAGCAGCAGCAACAACAACAGGAACAGCAACAACAAACAAAAGAACAAATAAAAGACAAGCAAACAGACGACCGAAGTCAGTCAAAGGCCAAGCTAAACAGGTGAGTCTTGAGCCCACTCTTAAAAACATGAACGTTCTCTGCAGCCCTGAGGTCCTCCGGCAGGCAGTTCCATAGACGAGGGCCGTAGTACTGAAAAGACGCCTCTCCGTGAGTGTGTGTCCTGACTTTGGGAATGACCAGGAGCCTGCTGCCGGAGGAGCGCAGGGCCCGTGAAGGTTCATAAGGGGAAAGCAGTTCTGAAAGATAAGAAGGCCCAAGACCATTAAGACATTTAAAAACCAGTAAAAGAACTTTAAAATCTATCCTGTAACTCACAGGGAGCCAATGCAGAGATTTTAAGACCGGTGTAATGTGATCCCGCCCTCTGGACCTAGTCAGGACACGTGCTGCTGAATTTTGCAATAATTGCAAACCTGAAATACTCTTTTTGGGAAGACCAGAGAGCAGGGCATTACAGTAGTCTATACGGCTGGTGACAAAAGCATGCATCAGTGTCTCCGTATTGGCCTGAGAGAGAATAGGGCGAACTCTGGCTATGTTTTTTAGGTGATAGAAGCCCATTTTTGTGATGTTCTTGATGTGTGGAATAAAAGTCAGCTCAGAGTCAAAAATGACGCCCAGGTTTTTCACTTGAGGAGATGGATGATGCTTGTAGTTTTGATAAAAGTTTCTCTCTCTGGGCCTCAGGACCGATGACTAAAACCTCCGTTTTGTCCTGGTTAAGCTGGAGAAAGTTTCTTGCCATCCAGGATTTGATATCTAGAATACAGTTAAAAAGAGCATCCATTGGTCTGGTGTCATCAGGAGACACGGAAATGTAAAGCTGTGTATCATCTGCATAGCTGTGGAAATTGATTCCATGTCTCCTGATGACGCCGCCAAGGGGAAGCATGTACAGGTTGAAAAGCACAGGGCCTAAAATGGAGCCCTGGGGGACACCGCATGTGATTTTATGGATCTTGGAGGAGCATGTGTCCATAGTTACCATAAATGTTCTGTCTGTGAGATAGGACGTGAACCATTTGTGAACAGCACCAGAGAGGCCGAGGTGTTTTAGGCGAGTTAAAAGAATCATGTGGTCTACTGTGTCAAAGGCAGCGCTCAGATCCAGCAGAATCAACACAGTCACCTTTTGAGAGTCACAGTTTATTCTAAAGTAATTTAAAATCTTTGCCAAGGCAGTCTCGGTGCTGTGGTTCACCCTAAAACCAGACTGAAATTTTTCCAAAATGTTGTGATCATCTAGAAACTCATTTAATTGGATAGAGACAAGTTTCTCTAGAATCTTGCTTAAAAATGGCAAGTTAGACACTGGTCGGTAGTTGTTAAAATCATTAAAATCTAAATTGCTCTTCTTCAGCAGGGGCCTCACCACCGCCGCTTTGAAGGCAGCGGGAAAGACCCCTGTCTGAAGAGAGCAATTCATCATGACCAAAAGTTCATCCCTAAAAGATCCATAAAAAGACTTAAAAAATGGAGTGGGGATTGGGTCTACGAGACATGTATATGAATATATCCACATTCAGCTAAATTATCCGGCCGCACTCTGTACATGAGCTCCGGAAAAATGGACGTCCGAAAAACAAGGCAATTTCACAGACAAAATGTATGGTTTTAAAGCAACTAATGCTGTTATCTGAAACATGGAGTGGCTTCTTCATTATCTCAAACTAGCACATTCTGCAAAAAAAAAAAAAAAAAAATCACAAATTTTGAAAAAAAAAAAAAAAAACACTTTAAATAATTTCACGAATGCCGAGTTGTAGGGGTTTTTGTCGTGGCGGGTCACATTTTAAGACCAAAATGATGAGGCTCAATGCAGCAGATGTCATGAAGCTGTAGTTTTCATGTTTACAGCTACCTTTTAACTTTTGTTCAGAAGGGTTAGCAGGTCTGAAATGATTGAAATGCTTCTGGTGAAGGTGTATGGAGTTTAAAAACACAGTGGAGCACTTCCTGTATTACCACATGACATCAGAACTCAGGCTAAATATGCAGGATTGTGTGTTAAACATGTCTTAAGCATGTGTGAATGAAACTAAACATAATTCCAGGTATGTTTTTGATGAGGAACCAACATTATAACATAGATCAGAAAACAGTGTAATGTGGGCCTTTTAAAGGTCCCATGGCATGAAATTTTCACTTTCTGAGGTTTTTGAACGTTAATGTGAGCTCCCCTACCCTGTTTTGCCCCCCCATGGTTAAAAGTTGCGAAATGTCTAAACTGAGCATTTGCGATCCTTTTCTGCGTTACAAAAAATCGGAGCTCAAACGGGCGATTTTGAACAAGGCACCTGATTGATGTCAGATCGAAAAAAGAAATGCAAATGCAGTTCCACCCCCGTCTCTCTGTACTCAGCGTCTCTGTAAATCACGCCCAGAGAGTTTGGACTGCGAATGCGCTAGGCAATGCGAAATGCATTTTTTTATTTGCCTGGAGGTACGTCCGAGTGTTTCTAGGCTCGGAAGTCCTTTATCTGAGCCTCTGGACCTTTGACCAGCAGTGGTTTAATTTTATTTTCTGTGGAAATGTGTTTATTTTTCAATGGAACGCTCTCCCCCGTGCAAAAACACGGAAATGGATCAGCTGAGCGCTCAGAGCAGAGAGCGGAGAGTTTGGCCACGCCCCCACCCTCTACTATTGGCCAGCTCTTTTCTCCTCATTTGCATTCAAGCAACAACGCCCATTATGACCTGTTCTGAGGGAGAAAAAATACTCTTTCTCATCTTATCTCTGTTTCTCATGCACTGAGTGTTGATTTTGAAGAAGGATTCATTTACAGTATTAGGGAACCATTAAGGAGCCATATAAAAGCATCAAGAAGTACCATGTCATGGGATCTTTAAACCTGACAATAGTGAATGAGTAGTCATATCTCAAAACACATCTGCTGTATTTAGTTGGAACTCCTTTGTTGAAAATGTAATATAATATAGCTTGGTTGCCTTCACCGTTAAATGACCTTACTGTCTGTGGTGTTTTTGTCCTTGTCAGACGACGTGGTGCCTCTTAGCTCACTCTCCAAGAATAAGCTGTGCATCTGGACTTATATTATGCTAAGAGGCTGCTTGGCTAATCTGGTCCAGCAGATACACACTCACAGCACATGAAATGGGTTTAGGTCCCTTTGTTTACTAAGCTCATCTTGCATCCGAGAGCTCGCACAGTTGGTTTAAAGATCTGTAAGACACTTGGCTACTCGTGGATAACCCAAATCACCAGCGATTAGTAGTCACCGTCAGGAGGCATCACCCAGGGTCTCATCTGTTTGAATAAAATCTAAATTCAGCATGTGGCCCATAAGCCATGCACAGAAATAGCCAATCTGTGAATTGTTCCCAATCTCCAGTCTGCCATTTTGGACCTTTAAAAGAAAACAGTGAGAGCCTCAAAACTCAGTGAAGCAACAGCAACAAAACAGTTGGCAGAATGGGCCAGGGAGCCAGTTGTCATGAGAACACAGCGCCAGCTCAGGAACAAGGAGACTGCCTGCGTTCATTAGCTAAAATAGCGGCGCGGCTTTATGTGGATATAAAGCAGATTAATTGGATTGTGGTGACGTGTTGCTGAAATGTGACACTGTTATGGAGGCTTATGAGCGCAGCTTAACGGCAAAAGCAACGCCAATCCAGTTTACAGAGGAGCCAGAGAGAGCTGACAGGCGCATACAAACAGCAGGTGTGCGACGGTGTAACAGCATTAAGAGTGGCATATAGTTTCATAAGGTTTGCTGAGCTTGAAGGCCAGCATAACTTTACAAAGAAACAGAATTAAGTTTGATCCAAAGAATAAACATGGCATTTGTGTATTAATTAGAGCAACTTGGGACAGTGTTGGTCTTTTCAGGGAGCCAATTTACATTTAGAGCTTAACGCCAAAAATCCAAAACGAAAACAGAACAGTATAAAAAAGTAGACAAAAGAGCTGATAAGATGATGAATCACTGCTGGTAAATATGATTATCACTCTATAGTGTGATGATACTTTTGAATGAGGAATGATGAGGTTTTACATAAACATGATCAGATAACTTAAAATTGTGTGTGTGACAATGTAATCCAGAGTTTCTAGAATCTAGGAGTAGTTTTTGATTAAATGTCTTTATGACACCACTATAAGCCCCCTCTTATTCATTATTTTAGTTATTTATCTATTTATTTTTTTTATTTTTATTTTTATTTTTTTAAAATTTCCATATTCTTTTTTAGTTTTTTTAGTTTTATTTATACATTTCAATAGCAAATTACCAAGTCTCTGTACCAAATATAATATTTGCATTTTTTTTGTTTTGTTTGTTATTTATGTTATGTTTTGTTATTTATCTATTTTTATTTGTTTGTTTTATTTTGTTTATGTTATGACTTAAACGTTAAATGTTATGAGTGTTATGTTGATAACAGTGGGTTTTTTAAATTATTATTATTTGACTGTTCCTTTTTTGAGTGCAATGTTTCCACAATTTGACAATTTCAATTGCTGGCATGTTAAACATTCGAAGATGTAAACAATAAATTACAATCACCAGGGATGAAAGAGTTACGTCTTTTGGCGGATCTCCGCTTTTTTTTCAGCCGCGGGTAATTTTTTTATTTTTTATTTTTTTGTATCTGTGCAAATTCATTGAGAAAGATTTTGGGTGTATATATATATATATATGTATAGTTGTGTTTAGGGTCGCCAACCGTCCCTTGAAAAACAGAATCGTCCCGTATTCAGAACAAAAGTATGTGTATCTCGTATTAAACCTCGTATTAAACTGCGGGCCGCGCGAGCCCGTGTCTGGAGCCGCGGACCGAGCGAGTGAGCGCAGCTCTTTCGCAACAGCGTGTACCATTGCGTGTACACATGTTAATCTTTATAAAACATCCTATACCTCATCCTACCTGCCTGTGCCTCACTTAACGCATCGCTCCTCGCTTTTTCACCTGCGTTTTTTAGCGCGCATAAGCTCCTCCTCAATGCGCTCTGATTAGACGAAGTGCAAAGCAAAAACAAATCCAATATACTGTATATATATATACTACTAGTAGGCCTACCTGTTAATAAAAAATGTTTTTTTTTTGTACTTTTATGTACAGTTTTACTTTATTGCTAACATATAGCATATAGAAATCCAATTTTCATTTGCTTTTTTCATGATTGGCCACTTTCATCCCAATCCCAATCACACAAAAGAACTGAAAAGCAACTTTCCAAATACTACTTTTTCAACATTTCTCAACCTAGAGCAACTGATTCAAAAGTTGAGGAAAAGATGGTAATCCACTCATTCATATCCTTGCAACTAGATTACTTCAACAGTCGTTTTACTTATCTGAGTAAGAAGAAACTGACCAGATGCAAATGACCCCAAAGTCTGCCTTGAGGCTCCTCCTATCACCCCAATTTTAAAGCTTGACTCCTGTCATGTGCATGTCAGTTTTAGAAATAAAAGACTCCAGCCCGGGCCACATTTATTTATTTATTTATTTGACAGGGACAGTGTACATTAATGAACATTCCTGTAAATGTACCAGATTTAGCCAAGAGGCTAGTTTTCATCTGCAGTCCCTGGACAGATGTTAGCACAAACTAGATTACAAAAACACACATACAAGGTTACAAGACTAGGTTACAAAAGTAGTATTTATTTTACAAAAGTATTTTTTTATCCAAGTTTTAAATCATGCAATAATGTTAAACTAAATCATGTACAGAGGGTCCTCGGGTTACGACGGTCTCGGGTTACGACGGTCTCGGGTTACGACGGTCTCGGGTTACGACGTTTCGTGGTTACGAACGCGCCCCCATTAAAAAAAATATGTATATATTACGCGTCATTCCGTCTTACGCGGTTTAGCGTGGTAAGAGATGTAAACAAACACGAACGGCGCGCGGCGCACGGCGCAAGAATACGCTCTGTTGTGGTTGTAGGGAGAAGAAGACGGCCTCGTGTGCGTGTCCAATGTGGGCGGAAGTACCTGATGTGGGCTCTGATCTGCTCCTATGAAAGCGGCAGTGATAACCAAGCAGCGTAGTGGTCTAATTATTGAGATAGAAAGGTTATTGGTGCTTTGGTTGGAAGATCAAAGGCAAAATCCGGTTTACGACAAAATTCGGGTCTTAAGAACGGATCTACGTCGTAACCCGAGGACCCCCTGTATTATAAACATGCAGGATATCGTACATCAAATTAAAACTCATTGCATGCCAGCAGATCCCTCCCATTCTGACATGTACTTTGATTTGATCTTTTCAAGCTGTTTCGCATAAACTTTGGAATTAATGGCCCCTTTATTTGCAAACATTTATAAAACCAGCTGAAAATCTTCCTATTTAAGCAAGCGTCCCTACCCCCATAGTCTCACTGACCACAGTAGACTATGGACCAGTGGACTCAGTCTGCCACTGCATCCAACAGATCAGTGTGTGGATGCAAAAAGCTAAACTCAGACAAGACTTAAGTCACTGTCTTTGGCCTACAGAAATAAAGAAACAGTGTCAGCAGTCACCTTCAGTCTCTCTCTCAAAACCCTTCAGATCAGGCTAGAAATCTAGGACTCAGACATGAACTTTAACAGCCACATCAAATCAATAACATGTGCAGCCTTTTATCATTTAAAAAACATAGGGGGAAAAAAATCAAAGGTACTCTGTCTAATCCAGACTTGGAAAGACTTATCCATGCGTTTGCCTAAAGTAGATTCAACTGTAATGGCCTGCTCACTGGCCTCTCCAAATGAGCTGTGCAATTTAAACCAGGAAGTATGAGCACATAAGTCCTGTGCTCAGGTCTCTTCACTGGCTTCCTGTGGCTGAGAGAATAAACTTTTAAGCAGCTCTGCATGTGTACAAGTCTCTCCATGGCCTAGCACCAAAGTACTCTGACATGTTAGTGCCATATCGACCATCTCACACTCTGAGGACCTCAAGGACCGGTCTCCTGTTGACCAGAGTCAGGACTAAACATGGGGAGTCACATGGGGAGTTTCACTTTTATGCAGCTAAAACCCGGAACACTCTTCTTGAACATGTGAGACAGGCCTCAACTCTGTTTAAATCCAGGCTCAAAACAGTTGTTTAGCTGTGCATATTGATGGAATAATTATCAACTTTTGTGATTCTTTATTCTTAGAAATGAAGTTTTAATTGTGTACGTGACTTGTAATCACATGTTTTTGAGTTGCAGAAATGTCAGATATCTGAGGGCAGAAGTGAGCAGACAGCTCGGCTCCTGCATTCACTATCTAAGTCACAGTGACATTGTCACAGCTGATAGATGCCATATCTGGAATTATCTTACAAGTGTTTTTTGTTTATGTTTTATCACTGTCCTGCCACGTTTCCCCCCACCCCTTTAGGGCAGGGCAGCGGGTTGTAACTAGGGTTGGGAAACTGAATAAATACGCAGCGGAGAGCACAGAGAACCAGAGCGCTCAGAGTGACTGTACCAGAGCACTTGTTATCTGGGTTTTTCTCTCTGATCGTTCTCTGCTTGCAAGTGAAAAAACGAATCTGTCTTGTCTTCCTTTCCTTGTTTACAGTATATGCTAGGTTTACCAGCACCCATCACATATGACTAAAAGGTTTTTAATCTGCACTCTTCTCTCTTATTTTTTAATGTTAATTTTATGATGATTATTTATGTTTTGTTTGTATTTAATGTATGTAATGTTTAATGTAATATAATGTTTGTATGTAATGTATTTCTTGTTCTGTAAAGGACTTTGAATTACTTTGTGTAGACAAATAACCTTGCCTTGCCTAAATGTACTTAAGGTAATTACTAATGTAAATAGCTATAAACTAAATAATGTAGTATCAAACAAAATCATGCAATAATGTCAAACTAAATCATGTATTATAATCATGCAGGATCAGGAATTAAATTAACCCTCGGTCACTATCGCCAGTTGATTTTCACCCGAGCAAAAGTATTTACATGATTTTCAATATGTTGCATTTTCTGAGTGTCATGGGTCCCTGGGGAGCTTCACAATTGTTTTTGACATCTTTGAAGGTGTAGGTGTTTCCCTACCCCAAAGCCCACTTTTTCCTACAGGCTTTTGGGATAAAAGCCTGTAGGCAATAGTGAAAGAGGAATGTAAGAATGTAATGAATTTAATGTAGGCGGATGTAAAAAATAGGTAAGTGAGAGTGGTCCTGGAATGTGTATGTTATCCTTATTTAGTGCAGTGGTTATGAATAAATATCACAAAGTGGTGATTTCAAATGGAATTTTTATGGTGAAAACAATATTTTAGTCAACTGGTCATTTTTACCCACTGAAAAAATACTATTTTTTGTTCCTCTCTCCTGCAACTGTTCGTGTGTCAAGGAGTCTGAGCTTCACCAGGGAAGTCTCACATGTCCCAGGAATGGGTGGACCAAAGACCAAGTTTACGGTATTATTATTATTATTATTATTATTATTATTATTATTATTATTATTATTATTATTATTATTATTATTATTATTATTTTGGAGCATGTTTTTAGGGTCTTCCTATGTTTTTTTCCCCCATTTTGTTACACATACCACAGTTAAAAATAAAAGAAAACCACTCTAATTTATCATGTGTTGTCATATTTTAATCTATTTTTCATGACAAGTACTTTTTGTTGGGTATATTATATCGGTAAAACTTACCTGGCAAAAGTGATGGCATTACTTTTTATAGCGAAAGTGTTCTAGGGTTAAAACCCATATTTGTGCAAGCGGTTCCTGCCCCCATAGACTCAGGGCGACTATAACTAAATGCGCTTAAGGTTATTATTAATGTAAATAGCTGTTTTTACATTTTTTGCCTCTGTGACAGACTGTATGACCTATGTCATAGAAATACACCTACTTACTTTTGAAAGCACTAGCAACAGCAAAAACTTGTTTCAATACAGATTTGGCCAACCAAATAGAGTTATGAGGTGGACTGATGTAATTTTACAATAAAACCAAATGAGCAAGCCTGAAATATATTAGCCAGTATATAGCCAGTAATATATTTAGAAAACATTTTGAATGATGATTGTGGTCCAGCTCTCTTGTGTAACAAATACTTTTTCTGCCTCATTTTCACTAGGCGAAACGTCCAGACATTTCTGAGCATTTTGTTAAAGTCAAACCTCCATACTCCAGACTGTCACCTGTCACTGACTTCACATCAGTACCAGAGCCTGCAGGCCTATGTTCAGTCAAAGGCTCTTCCCACAAACATGGATCGCTCTTCCACATGTCACTTCCCAGTGCGTCTGCTGTCTCCAACTATCACAGTGAGCTTCTAAGCGTTTAAGATTTGAAGATACTGCCAAAAAATAGCCAGACTCTTTAAAAACTCAGTGCCAGTGCATTTCTGTCCCACTGATAACAATAATATAAACAGACTTTCAGGCCACCAGAGCAAATAAACAATTACTTTGACAGTGGAGCTCTGTCTCATATGCAGCCCCATCTGCTCCACACTACTCCATGCACTCATCATCTCCTCATAGCCTCACCTTATGGCACACTGTTTCCTCCTGCCTCAGAAAATCAACAGAAATGATATGCTTGGAAATATTTTCATACTACTACACTATACATTTCAATACTATATATACTGTATCACATAAAGATGCAGTATGTAACTTTCTGAAGCTGGCACATCACTGGCATCTCACATCCCTTTGATCTCTATTTCCATGGAAATAAAAACTCATTCTTTGGGACATGCTAAATAAGAATCAGGTTTGTGGAGATCTAAGCCTGTCTACATTAAGCACACATGTTTTCCCAAGCTTTAAAATTGCCAAACCTCCTTGTCAAAGCCCTGGTCTCGTCAGATCTCAGAAGGTAAGCAAGGGCCTGGTTAGTACTTGGAGGGGAGACCGCTGGGAAAATCAGCTGCCACAGTGGGGTGCCAGGGGCATACTTGTCGCTGTGTCCTTAGGCAAGACACCCTCCCATTGCCTAGTATGAAAGTGGTGTGTGGGTAAATGTTGGTGATGGTCAGAGGAGCTGATAGCACAGATTGGCAGCCTTGCTTCTGTCAGTCTACCCCAGCTTACCACAATTTAGAGTGAATGAAGAATGCATGAAATTGTAAAGTGACTTCGAGCAATATATAAGATGAATGCATTATTATTATTATTATTATTATTATTATTATTATTATTATTATTATTATTATTATTATTATTAGTCCCGAGTGCCAGAAGGTGGCGAAAGCTCTATTAGTATCATAAAGCGATGCTACTAGTGCCTGGGAAGTGAAATTTGACTCGGGCAATTTGACTCGCCCGTAGTGACCAGGGACCCTAGCCATGATGTCGGAATGCTCCAGAGCTTTTCGAAAAAGTATAGCTTGTTAGCTAAAAAAAAAACATTGTTCTTGTATCAAAATATTATTAGGTTCAAGCTCTGACAGGGTGTAGGGCCTATTGCTTTCGCAACGATGAGTGCATGGATGTATGTGAGAGGACGTCGTGCAACTTCTTGTAACCAACTCACCCAATTTTCACCCAGTGAACAAAAAACAACACAAACTCAAAATTTTGTCAACTGTTAAAACTCACACTTCTCTAACTTTTGGCTATTTCCATTTTCCGAAAATAAATAAAATGGCATGTCATTACCCCGAAACAACTGAAAATGCATTAGGGTATGTGAATGAAGGAGAAAAAAAAAAAAATGCACGTAGAATCATGAAATGACAAGACAAGGAAAACATTATTACACCAACGTCGTCCGCTGCACCAGGGGTCAGCAGTTTAAGTTTGCTAAGCATGGCTCAGCGTTTTTTTGTACTTTTACATGCTTCATACTTTTACATGCTCCTCCTAGGGCGTTCATCTGAACACACTCAAATTTGGTAAACATTATCTCAAGGGGTGGGGCATCAAAAGTTAACCAAATTTTTCACACACGTCATGCGATCTCTGAGAGGTGAAGCAACAAATATACACAAAATTTTGGAGATTTGGGATATTTACAAATTGTCCCATTCGCACAAACGAACTATTTCAATGACTCAATTTCTCTTCACCATGATGATAGAAATTTGTATGACCGTTATTAACCTATACCTTCATTTGGGCTTTAAACAAAAACAAAATGAAATGTACTTGCTTGTTCAATTTCAAACTGTTGATCGGAAGTATAGTCAAATAAAGGCACTAACCGTAATAAGGTGATACAAAGCTTAGCTGATATCACGTGGTTGTATTTTGGATATTTTCCCTTCAAAAGCTCAGGCACAGTGCGATAAGTAGCAGCCTGGAGCAGATAGAGTTACACTGGTGTATTTCGCACAGCATTTTCATGGCTAATTTGCTGGGCCGCACTCTGACAGCTGGTTGTTCTAAGTGAATAAAGAGGTGTCTGAGGTGAAGCTTGGAAAACCGCATGACACTTGACACCACTGTGGTCCATGTTGTACACACTTTCTCAGATAATATTCTCCTGTTTAGGTCATGACTGCATTTATTAGTATAATCCTTGGTTTGAAATGGAAATAGTTGGAATATTTTATCATAGGTTTTCAAATGTTTATTTTCTTTTTCAAAGTTGCATGTAATTTTTTTGGTTGGGGGTCTGTCACCTGCTTGTTTCTATGGATATGTCATTCCTCTACCAGGAATGTTCCACAGTATGACATTAAACAGCTCTACCTTACATTTATTCAATTACATGTGGTTTTACAACTCAAAAATACCCAGAACAGTCTCTTCACAGATATTGCTGGTTTGATCTCCATGATGATAGAAAGGTTTAATGCCATACTATGAAACATTCCAGACAAAAAAATAACCATGGAGAAAAGCATTTGACAGACCCTCCACTAAAAAAGGTACACAATGCACCTTTAATTCTTACTGTTTAAAAGCACAGGGTTGTTCTGCTATTGAGGTATTTTATTCATATGTAAGAATAAATAATCATACCTCTCCTTGCCAACATGGAACTTCAGTATAAGTTATGTCATGACATAAATAATTGATTAAAAACAACTCAAAGATTTCTTGATGCTTGGTATTCAGAGCTTTGCATTTTTCAATAAACCAGTCAAAAGCATATTCAAATGAGCTCCTCCATTATAAAACCTGTGGTCTCCTGTTTCATGGGTCTGCTGCATTTACTCTGATCATTTTAACAGACACGGAGTCAAAACTCAACCTTTTACATACAATAAATAAATCTGCTTCACTTACAGCAGTACTGATTCATTTTAACAAATAATGTGCTGGACTAAAACTACAGATGGATTGTGGGGTTGTCTTAAGTTTAATAATAATGAATGGTTTACTTGTTAGAAAAAAACATTTTATAACTCTTTCATATAATGTATTTATACATTTCAGAATGATAAAAGAATGATTACCATTGCCATAACAATTGACAACAAAATAACATATGGGAATTGATAAGATTTTAATGATTCTGATTCCTTTATCGATACTGCTTAACAATCTATCTTTGAATGTTACAGAACGAAAGATAGCCCTATTCGGTTAATTCTTTTAAATACTTGTTTGAAAAGTTTCAACACTTCTTGTGTATTTGATGGCCTAAATGCTTCGTTGGGCAGGAGAGCTGTGATGTTAAATGGGGGAAAGAGGGCAGAGACATTCAGCAAAAATCATGGCCAGGAGCTGACCCATATTCCAGGTGGTAAAAACTGCATATGTGCAATTCCTTAAGCCACTATACCACTGGTGAACAATCAACAACTTCTTATCTTATCTTGCAAAGTACTCTTATGGTTTTGTGAAGTTTAGCTTAGGCCCTGTCCCCACGACAACGTTCCTGTTTTTTTTTTTACCCGGGGTGAAAAAAAGTCTCGTCCAGACACGTGTTGGATCAGAAAACATGCGCGTCAAGATGAGCACGGAGCGCTGAGTGAAAACGATGTAGTACATATGTCACACCGATAAGTGGCGCTGTAAACCGGAAAGAGCCAGAGCCACCAGTAACGCAGGACTACAAAGAGCACATGCGCAGAAAGTCCTTTCTCTTTCATAAACAAGCAAACACGTGTACTTTAGGGACCGTCAACACAAGCGAATATATTTTGTCCCCCTGCTCCACCAATGTAGCAGCGACTCACTCCGGTAATGTGAAAATGCTGACCGTCCCTAACATAGACAGACGCCACAGAACAAAGATTTGCGCTGCGTGAGCAGAGTTTTTGCCTATAAATCGATAGTTAGCATTACTTGCTATCGTTTTATTAGATAGACATTAACAAGTAGAACTCTCGTTAACCTTGGGCGTGTTATTTAGGCAAAATGCTTGTTTGGATCTTACTACGGGAATGTTAAACATACTCGGACATTATGTTGGCTTTTCGGCGAGAATATACAACCGGGGACCATCACCAACGGGCAGCTATATATTTTTGTGTGTGATACTGCATGTGCCTGTTTGTAAAAGGTAAATTTTCATTTAATAAAAAAGACAAGAAATGGTTGCTCTTTCTCTTTATTTACAGCACACAACACACTCAAATTGGTATGTGCTCCTCATTGTCCACTATCTGCCTTTCCAGCGATGGGATCTTTCCAGTTTTAAAATACGTGTTTAGCTTTGCATTGGCAAACACCCGTGCGTCGTGCGTACTGCCCGGCCACTTCACAGTAACGTCCATAAACCGGTACCTGTAGTCACACACCGCTTGTATGTTGAGGGGATGTGTCCCATCGATCGATCCCAAACATTGTGGCATGTCATGCACACGGAGGAAGCCCGAAACAAGCTCCTCTGCCTCCGGTTCCGTGAAAGGCGTAATTGTGCATGGTCCTCTGCTGTTGTCGCAATGCATTGCATATGAACAGAGTTTGATGCAGCAGTGCCAATAAACTTCCAAAAGTCTGCAAAAGATACTGAAGTCCATTGCCCGCCATGGCTGTTGTTATCTGGTTGTTACCTGCTGAAGGCGCCGGGTTCCACCCTCTGGTCACCGGTCACGTGATGATTACGGCAGCGCGACGTCATCATTTTCTCACCTGCCGCGCTTTTTTGCCGCCCACATTCCAACGCAACGGGGGGCGTTCTCCGACTTCTCCACTCTGGAAGCCGTTTTTGAAAAACTCCGTTCTCGCCCCCAAAAACGCCGGCGCCGTCTGGACGGCAGGCCCAAACGCACCCAAACTTCTCCGTTTCCTCCAAAAAACGTTGTCGTGGGGACAGGGCCTTATACTTACAAGGGTTCCAATAACAGCTTTCACAGAAGAGGCAAAGACAGATAACTCATTTCAAGATATTTTAGACCAGCACAAACATTTAAATTAGTGTAAGCCATGTGGGCTACATGCTTTTGAACAAACTCTCCACATACTTTTGTATTCAAAGCTCTGAGAGGGCTGCCCTTTGCTTTGCTGTGCTGTCTGTAGTACAGTGCAAGGAGCGAGACAGTGTGTGTTGACAAAGTCTGAGTGTCTGTCTGCTACAGTGGGGCAGGAGGAAGTGCCTTTGTAGCAGCTGCCAGGCTAATTAGCCGCTCACTGAATTATGCATCAGCAGAAGTGTCATGGTGTGTTAGAAGCAGGAAGGTACAGACAGTGAGAGAGAGAGGCAGAGCTTAGGAGACAGCTGTCATACAAAGTATCTAAAGACTGCACATGCAGCTGCCATATTAAACATCTTAGAAAGCAAAATATCACAAGTGATTTTCACTTCATGATGCATGGACCTATCAACTTGAGAGGAAAAACCCCAAACTCCCCTAAATGTTCAGAAAATTAAACATTCATTCAAATGTATTGTGTATGCAAATGTGATACCATGGCCTTATTATAGGCTACATAACATTCCATTTGCATATTCATTTTGTATTGTCTTAATTATATTACAAAATTACAAATAGGGTAACATGCATTATGTAATAAATAGCTCTGCGTAATTGTAGAGCCATATTGTCTAATAACATTAGCATTTAGTATACTGGTTATTTTACTGTTTGCAAATGGTCTTTATAATATACCTATGTACAATACATATAACAAATGAGTTATGGCTGGACAGAGCTCCTGCTGATGTATCTGCCCCTAAACTAAAATTAATTTAAACATTTTCTGATACTTAGTCATGCATTTTCACATATGAAATTCCTTATTTAACACTGTGTTCATTGTAAACTGCAAAACTGTAAACTGTAATCCTAAAATGAGTAATGAGTAAAACTTAGTAATTAAAACAAGTTTATTGACTTCCTATTCAAACTGCAAAACTGATTCTCTACTGGTCCTCTGGCATTTCACCACAGGTAGCACCAGATTCTCATTCACTGTTTTCATAAAAAAAGAAAAAAGAAAATCCTATGTAGCATTTATTTAATGTATGGCCCCAAGTGTAAATCTTTTGAATAATAGGAAGTACAGAAGTGTAAGTGGGGATAGGGGGTAGGTGAAATAGGACATGTTCTGAGCACTCAAGCCTCAAATGCAGGATATTACATCATTACTCAAACATGCATGAATCACTCAAAATAATAATAACGAGGGAAAAACATGTTACCAGACAGAAGTTGCACATTTCATGTTGTTGTTCTATTGCCGTAAGTCTCTTGTCCAGTGAAAAGCCCTTCTGCACGTGTCAGAGGAGCCACAGTCCACTGTAGCTGTGTGAGAGTCACTCACCTCAGAGCTCAGAGCAGTCTCCCTGTGGTCAGGAGCACAGATGGTAAAGACCGCATCCTCTCTCTGCAAAGCTGTCCAGTCCTCCTGACCCATGAAAGAATGTTTCAGGCCAAAGTAGAGATTACATATTGTACATTGAGTTTAAGTGATTTAGTGAAACAAAAAGTCAAGTGTCAATGTGCATCTAAAACAAACAATTTTACATTTTATTCAACAAATCAAACTCATATATTCCAAGTTTAGATTTTAGATTTTTTTTTATTATTCTAAATTGCACAATAACTCATACTCAAAGAAGCACTGTTTTGTTTGAAATTGTCTGATTTCACAGTAAGACATTAAACATTTCTATCATCATGGAGACCAAACCAGGCCAAGTTGCAGGTCAGATCTGTGGAGAGGCAGACAAGCAGATTGTGGATCCCACAACAAAGGTTACATACAGTATACTTTTAATGTACACGTTGTCATATTTTCCAGTCTAAAACATAAAGAGCAATTCTGTATGTACTCAATAACCTTGTAGTATGGGCCTCTGTTGCACTGACTATTTGTTTGGCTCTCTGTAAAACATGTGCAGAAGAGCCGAGACAAGTGATTGAATGGGATAACCTCAAAACTCAAGGACTAGATTGTTATTAGCCACTATATTCTCACAGGAGAGCTGTTTCAGTCAGTGTCAGTGGGCTCCTTTTTATTCTCTGTGACGCTGACATACAATGAGAAAAATACAAGCAGCCGTTGTGAAAGCCAAGCACATTCACCACCTCTGCCGTTGTGTACGATAGTAAACAAGCCCTGAACCGCATAGACTGCCCTGTATAAACTAAATAAATCTGATCGAGTTGCCATTCTAGTGGCTCCCAGTAGGTCGCCATTGTTGATATAAGAAGGTTTAAGTGTATTCATGATTTCATTTCCATGCATACCTCCAATCCAGGTACATTAAATATTGAAAATATCAATGTAGTATCTCCAAATGTCATGTGTCAATAATATTGAGCATCAGCCGCACTTTATCGTGGGCCTGGCTCGATATGTGCTGCGGAAACACTTTCTTAGTGTCACTCAAACAAGGAGGAGCTGCCATAAGATAAAGAGCTCCCTGTCTTCTTCAAGGCACAGTGTGGAGCCCTATATTGACACACTGAAGCTCTTTAAGTATATGGGTCATTGGCTGGATTTGCAACAACCATCTTATATATGAAAACGCACGGTGTCTCCATTATCTAACCGATTTTCTGGGCACAGATTTTTTTCTGCGCTTGAATTGCGTAACTAAATTTGCGTGAGAAATGCCATGTGTGAGCGTGTGAACACGTTGAATTGCGTGTGTCACACTCTCAAAGCGTGAGACTTGAGAGCCCTGGAGGAAACAGAAGTGGGGTAAACATGGAGGCGTCCAGAATAGGCTAGCTGCTAATCCGTACAAGCCGGCAATCCCCACCATCGTACTGGCTAATGTACGCTCGATGGATAATTAAAACAATTTCCCTTGTGGATCAATAAAGTTTGTCTAAGTCTAAACTGGACCACATACATTTACTTCAGGCTACACTGAAGTCAGTGAGCAGGGCCGGCCCAAGCCTTTATGGGGCCCTAAGCAGAATTTGATTTGGGGGCCCCCTAGTCACTATTTTTTCCCGAGGACCGGGGGGGTTGGGGCCCCCCAACTGGTCTTGGGGGCCCCCTGGTGGTTAGTTCTGCTTAGTTCGCTTATGCTTTGGGCCGGCCCTGTCAGTGAGAGAGAGTTGTGTCCTTGAATTTGTGGAAACATGGCTCATCACTACAAATACCATAATGCAGTGTTTCCCAACTTTTTTTGTCTTGTGTACCCCCTGAGCCTTTTTGTCATACCTCGAGTACCCCCTCACTCATACGTGTTGATAATTCTCCAAAAGTAGAATGTGAAACAACGGATTATGAAATGAAAATCATTTTATTTCATTTCCTTAATTTGGAAATTTAATTCTTAGACATTTTCTCTCTTTTCTTTAACTCAAATTTACTCAAAGAATTTTAAAATTCAAAAAAATCTCCCCCTGCACCTGGCAGCGACACTGCCGAGTACCCCCTGCAGTGTGCTCGCGTACAAGGGTACTTGTACCCATGGTTGGGAAATACTGCCATAATGCAAGGAAAGGGGTGAAAAGACGCTGATGCGTACTACGTGACAAACGGAAGCGGGTCCACCTTCTCTCATATTTATCTTACACAAACGGCAGTAATCGTTCGGTGCCATTGTTTAATCGTATTTTTGTTTTCCCTTCTGTTTTCGCTGAGATTGGGGAAAATGGTGGCGTTTCCTTCTCTTCTCCCCGGTCGTTGCTCTAACTACGTCATCGAGTACAACTGATATGATTGGCTATGGGCTACGTATACACTAAATGATAGACATTCGTAATGCCCAATAAACAGCTGTTGGCAATTGTATCAATCAATCAATTTTATTTATATAGCACATTTAAAACAGCCAAAGCTTACCAAAGTGCTGAACAACATTAAAGGTGACATAAAATCAGGTAGAGTTAAAATAAGAACAATAATAACAATGGTGACAGTAATAAAATAATAATAATAATAATAACAATAATAAAACAACAACAACATCAACAGCAAGAAGGTGCCAAGGTGTCTCTTCCTAACTCTGAGTAAAGGCTAGTGAGAAAAGGTGCGTTTTGAGCAGGGATCTAAAGTGCTCCAGTGATTGTGCAGTTCTAATGTGCAAAGGTAAAGTGTTCCACAGTCGTGGACCGGCCACAGAAAAGGCCCTATCCCCTCTGGTCTTCAGTCTGGTCCTAGGGAGGTACTGGTCAGCAGAACGCAGACCTCTGGATGGGATCTGGGGCTGAAGGAGTTCAAATAAATACACCGGTGCTATGCCATTAAGACTCTTAAAAACAATCATTAAAATTTTAAAATGGATTCTAAAATGAACAGGTAGCCAGTGCAGGGATTTGAGAATAGGAGTGATATGGTCTCTCCGCTTTTTTCCAGTTAAAAGTCGAGCAGCTGCATTCTGGATCCCCTGTAGGCGCCTAAGCTGGGCCTGGTCAATGCCAGCGTACAATGAATTGCAATAATCGAGTCGTGATGTCACAAATGCATGAATGGCCTTTTCAAAGTGCAGATGTGGAATGTACAATTTAATTTTGCTTAAAACCCTTAGCTGATAAAAACTTGATTTAAGAACAGAGCTGACTTGCTTTTCAAATTTAAAATTACAATCAAAGATGACACCAAGATTTCTAGAATAGTAAACCACATCTCCGCTACGAGATATTCAGTAGGTGGCTCCCAGACCATATATCACTTGTGATATGGTCTGGTGCAAACCAAGCAAGTTTTGGGGGCATAAAAACGCAAAAAACTGAAACCGCCCTCCAAAGTGGAAAACTTGAATATGCTCCGCTGTAGGATTTTCGTCTACACTGCCCAAGACGCAAAACTCTGGTCAAATCTGCTGACGTCGCGTACGCGTTTACGTCACATCGGTCCATATATCAGTGTACTTTGTTTGGCAGGACTCCCAGTCCAAACCTTGTTGCTCCTTCATTGCTTTGTAGTCTAACGTGGTCTGAAGCAATAGTTGAACTTTTGTTTTTTTGCTACCGGTTGCCATGTTTTGTTTTGCTTTTCGCGGTGCAGATGAGAAGAAGGAAGATTCTACGCATGCGAGAGGACATAGTGATAATGTATCACAGCACCACCTAGCCACCTGGCATGCATACCCAATCAAATTCCACACACTTTTGCATTGCTGTATGCAGGCAGGTTTCCTCCCAAAAACGCTCCTCTAAACGCGGAATAAAAAGTGAAGACACAATGCTACTTTTGTGTCTTCTGTTCAGACCATCATCATATAAGCGTAGCATATGACTACAGGTGTAATTTATTGCTAAAAAATATCTTTAAAAACAAACAAACATAAATCCTTACTGTGAGTGGGGTTGCCTCTATCTAGCCTGTAATTTGGTTTGCAAGTGTCCATGGAGGTTTTTAAGTTTATGGCTACACTGCGAAACATTCTAGGCACATCTCCATGGAGACAAGCAGGTGACAGACCCTCCACCGGACAAGTTACACAGTGCATCTTGAACTGCTGTAATTCCACATACGTGTTCATCTTTTGGTTACTCAAAGTATAACCAATAAATAAAACAAATCTTAAGTGTCACCCAGTCCTATATAAAACTATAACCATTATTCTTTATTTGGTCTTTGCTATATACTTCCTTGTATCATTTAAAAGGAATACGAAATCACCTCCAGCATTTTAGATTGCATTTAGCTGTTCCTCGTGGGGCCAGGTATAATTTCAGTGCACACATCATGGAGGAGAGAGACAGCTCTGTGATGGTTATTCAGTGTGAAATACCCGCCGGTCCTCTGCACCACCTGATCAAGTTAAATGTGTCAGTGTGCTCCAATCTCACAAAAGGGTCCCACTGGTGAAATACTCTGCAAAGACAACCCCAGTATACATATAAAGCAGTATCCATCTTATGAGAGCCGCCTTTTTAGTTTGATAAGACAATTTTCTCCTCGTCATCATGCAAGGACCATCTCTCCCCTTACTCTGATTCACTGCCACTTTCAATTAAAACATATAATTACTTTGCTCCCTGCTCTGTAAAAGGGGTTGGATCAGTTTAATAAAATATGACACTGCCAGTTGTCATAGTAATATAGAAAGTATTAAATGCACTGTGAGAAATGAGAGTTAGCCAGCCATTTTGTTTATGCGTATTCAATGCTATAGGGGCTTTGGGTCGGTTAAATCATAATTATGACTATATGGCACTTCTGTTCAATAATATAGGCTGCACATAATGGAATATCCACTAAATGTAATTTAGGAAATTAGGAAAAATAAGGATTGCTGGGCATTAATGTGATGATATACAGTAGTGTTTTAGTGTTAGCATCATTTATTATTTATTTTATTTATTTTGGGCAAGTAAGCAACTTACATTCTTTTAAAAGTGCAATAATTAGAAATAACAATAAACAGAAATAACAACAACAAAAACAAAACATTTGCCCAAAAATGAGTGGGAAGAAAAAACTTATTTAATCCCACCCCCTCTTGGCGGCACGGTAGCAGAGTGGGTAGCGCTCTTGCTTTTGCTTCACAGCAAGAAGGTTCTGGGTTCGATCCCCGGGTCGCCCGAGCCTTTCTGTGTGGAGTTTGCATGTTCTCCCCGTGTCTGGGTGGGTTTCCTCCGGGCACTCCGGTTTCCCCCACCAACCCAAAACATGCACCATAGGTACCTCCAGCTTAGGTCCTGACCAAGCCGAAGCAAGAAGATCATGGAGATGGTCCCCGGGCGCCCTAATGTGTGCTGCCCACTGCTCCTAATATATGTATATATATATAGGATGGGTTAAAATGCAGAGAAGAATTTCTCCAGTGTGAGATCAATAAAGTTCACTTCTTCTTCTTCTTCTTCTTCTAATTTAGCATAATGAGCTCTTTTTTTTTTTGCAATCTTCAAACATTTTACATTAGGCTTGAACTAGGCCTATTTACAAAAGGATACCAACAATGGTAACAGACAGCAGATACAAGTAATATAATTAACAGAACAAACCAACAATGGTCAGGAAACAACAAGCACAAACCAGCACTACAGAAGGCAGTTTGTTCTAATATTCAGACCCACTCTCTATACACTGTGACCAGACCATATGTTTATAGAGCAAGATGAATTTATGGATATTTTGGCATTGCTTGAGACATGTATTCAGACTGTTCCAGAGTTTTACACCACATATACACACAGAAACATTTACTGGTAGTTTGAACATTTAGCAATCTGAAATTTCCATACTTAAATTATGAGTTCTCTCCCTCATTTTGAACAAGCTATGTAGATTACTTGGTAGTAAATTGTTGAATGCTTTAAATAATATTATCAGTGTATAATATTTTACAAGGTCAGGAATCTTTAGGAGATTGGATTAAATAAAAAGAATATGGCTGTGTTCTAAAAAAAACAACTTTATGGATGATTCGCAAAGCTGGTTTTTGTAATATAATCAATGGATTAACTGTACATTGGTAAGTGTTCCCCACACTTCAACACAATATGTGAAATAAGGGAGAACCAATGAACAGTATAGTGTACATACATAGTGTACACAACGGCATTTCAATCAAGGCAATACTTCACTTTATTTATTATAGCAAGACTTTTGGAAATTTTAGTTTTTATATGTCTAATGTGGGCTTTCCATGATAATTTACTGTCTATTATAAGTCCCAGGAATTTATTCTCATTTACATTTTCAATTTGTGATTGCCAAACATCATTGCCTTGGTCTTATTCGAGTTTAATGACAATTTATTAATATCCATCTATTTTTTTTATTTTGTTTAGCTCCCCGTTTAGAGTACTTATGAGTTCATTATAATTGTGACTACTGTATAAGTTTTAGTGATTCAGAGCGTCATTGCCACTCAAACACACTTTTCCCCACTCACCCCTCCTATTGGTCAGCCTCAGTTGTCTAAGAATATCGTGTTATGAATTCATTAGCATATCACCCACCACTATGGGATTCCTAACAGAATATAAAGGCTGCATTCATTCTTATGTAGATAGTAAAAGTGTAGCTTAGATCAGATGCAAACTCATTCACAGCAGGGTGCCGTTGCCTGCAGCCAGCCACACAACAAGGCACATAGAATAAACATGTGCCCTTGAAGAGCAGCGGCTTCAGGGAACAATAATTGGCAGATGAGAACTCTGGGAGGATTTTAGCTCTGGATGCAAAATAGTCAACACTAAACAATGGTAACATTACCTCACTAATGATGTTTTCACAAATAGTACATTTTGTTTTTCCAATATTAAAACAAAGTGTGTTTTGAGATTATGTGCACAATTCATATTTTCTGGATGAAACTAAAATCTAAACTAACTCTTCAGTACAACAATGGTAATTTAAATTTACATTGTAAATCTCTAGCTCCTAAAGCAGCTGCAGCATTCACTTAAACTTTTCAAGTGGAAACTCATTTGGAGACACGACTGTACCAATAACTGTTTGTTTTTGCTGTTTTATTGCATTGACTTGTCTTTCTGAAAAGTCTGAATACTTTCAAACAGTTGTGAATGTCTTGTGTTGCCATTTCCATTTCCATGGATAAGTGTTTAGGTCAGATTGATTCTGGTTACAGTGTATTGCATCCCAAATGCAGGATGTAAATCAATGAGTGGCGCTGTGGAAACGTTTTCAGCTAAACTTTAATCTTAATACTGTGTTTGCCAAATAGTGTGCAGTGCAGTGACAGCACAGGTCTGTTTTATGAATATGGGCCAGGAAGTGTCCTGCATTTCTGTGGCAGATTTGGCATAAACCACTCATTAATCTCTGAGATTGGAACAGTCAGGGCTTTGACAAGCAGTGCCTCTCTTGTGCTCTGTGAGGCCTTTGATAAAACTACTTCTGTAGGATTGGGAACGGGGCAACAGCTGGGATAAGTTATGTTTCCAATTACCAACTTATTCCAGGCAGTCTCATCCAGGACAGAGCAGAGTCTATGAGAGAGGGCTATGGGTCATTTAATGAATAGTGTTATATTCCTTACATTTGAACTGTGGATGACCTGTTTTATACCTGTATTATATGGAAAGCACGTTATTTCCACATCAAGTAGCAACGTATATATTATATACATAAACATTTCCATTGTTGCATGAAAAAAATCACACCAATCAAGAAGAAGAAGAAGAAGAAGTGAACTTTATTGATCTCACACTGGAGAAATTCTTCTCTGCATTTTAACCCATCCTATATATATATATATATATATATATATATATATATATATATATACATACATACATATATTAGGAGCAGTGGGCAGCACACATTAGGGCGCCCGGAAGACCCAGGGATCGAACCCAGACCATGCATGCAAACTCCACACAGAATACACACAGAAAGGCCCGGGCATCGAACCCGGAACCTTCTTGCTGTGAAGCAAGAGCGCTAGCCACTCAGCTACCGTGCTGCCGTAATCAAAGCAATGCTGATGTATTCAGTCCAAAAAACCTTGAGAAAACAAATACTGCAGCTCTGGTGAGGATAGCTTTCTGTAGCAAATATAAGAGAATATGTGATAAGAATTGGAGGCAAAATATACAATTCTTAAAATGGGAAAATTATGATAAAAACTTAATAAAAATAAGAACCATGTAGTACAGCCCCACCAAAAGGGTTTGTACCAATGGGACCATGTATCGTGTTTGGTATGAGCCAGTGTTTTGTCTTCAGTGAGAAAAGTTTATTGGGAAATTCTTGGAAATGAATGCTTGCATGCAAGTAATCTATGCACATTTAGTGGGAACTTGTACAGAGGAGTGGAGAATCCTTTAGAGTTCATCAATGCTGGAGCCAGTCTGAGAAGAATCTATTGATCACTCTTGGCTTTTGTCCAACAGTTTGAAGAGAGCAGCCAAAAGGCTGCTCTCTTCAAACTGTTACTCACTCCACAAAGTCCATACTGTGAGTTTAATTACAATTTTCTTCTTCAATCAGGAGGGAGTGATCACATAAACAACAGCAAAACAGAAATAAACTTTATCATTTTTAGACAATTACTCAAGAAATGGTTATAAAGGGCAGTTACATGGAAATATGTTTAACATTTATGTTTGCTACTGCCAGAGGTGTGGACTATCCAGACCTTTTGATATAAAAACTTGTATGTTGCAAAACAAGGAGTTGAATACCCCTCATGTGGTTTTTTTTTTTTTTTTTCATTGTAATTGATGTAAAGCATAACTTATCACAGTAAAACTTGCTATGACTGCACATTTAGTCAGGTGAAATGTCACACTGTGTCTGTTTCTTTTCTCCCATTTTTCACAGAGATAATCTGGACGAGTGGTCTGTGAAATGAAACATACAAATAGTGATTTTCTTTCCCTTGGACTTGAATAGGTGCATTTCACAAGCATTTAGCTTCAGAATAAGGCAGAAGAAGCTGCACCTGCGCTTCTCCAAACCAGGGCCTGTGCCTGTCTGCACTCTGTGCCTTATTACTGCAGCAATCCTTTGACATGAATTCAAAGGAAGATGACAAGGAGGGAGAAGAGAAATATTCAAACACTAATTAACAAATTCATGGGACTGGCAATCATCCAGGACATGTTAGTAAGATAATGACTCATGTAGAAATAATCAAATTGTGTCTATTGTAGACAGGTTCAGCCTGTCTTCAGTTTTCTAACCTATTAGATCGCAATCCTCTTTGTCAGAGTGTTTGTTTACCTGGTTCAGATACTTCCTGTAGTCTTCAGAAACATCATGCGCTTACTGTCTCCTACTGCCTCCTACTGTCTGATGCCTTCTTCAGGACTGCATCCCCCGTGTGTGACAAGGTGTAGACTCCCTTGTCTTTATTTGGTCCCATGAGCATTGTAAATGCTTTGAATTTTCAATAAAAGTAGAAAAAGGCAAAATCATTTGGGATCCTTTACCATTTGGTAATCACAATATTGGAATTAGGCTACTTAAATCTGTACAAAGAAAATAATAAAAATGTGTTACATTATGTTGCATTTAACACTACTTGTATTTCACACTGTTACTGTTTCTCTCATGTCCTCAGTACACTCAGCACTCATTATTTAGGTAGAAGTAAATTTAACAAAATAGTTACATAATGACATTTTGGTACATTAAAACATTTGGCGCATATGTAACAGTATTTTGGAACTTAAACGTTTTGATGTGAGGATTATTTGTTGTTGAGGAGGAGATTAGACGGAGGAGTTTGGCAGCTGAATCAATGTAGAACCGGGACAAGCTGGCCAGCCCTCCTGCATCATCTCCTCGCACCAAACCATCTTCATTTGGAGTATTTACCATTTATCTTGACTGTCTATGAACTCTTGACAAGTCCATTAGACAGGAGACTGTGTGATGGCTGTGTGCTGATGATGGACAATGCCCGTCTGAGCACAAAGGTGAAAAAGACTGAACCAGGAGCAGCACTAACCTTTAGAGTCCACAGAGCACAGTGCTCTAATACAGGAGTAGGCTCGTAACTCACACCTCCCAGGGCTGCCATACAGTTTAGGAACAAACCATCAGACAGACAGTGCTGTTTGGGCGTTCTAATACAATGTGTTACAATAGGGGCATATAAATAGTATAAGATTAGACTTGAGTCATGTTTCTTGAATGACTATAAAAGCAAAAATAACATTACTCAGTAAAAAACTATATGATGCACAATTAATTATGATTCAAATATATTCCCCAATTAAATTACTTGCACACGATTTCAGTCAAAAACTAATACAAAGCCATTATTTAATAGCAAATGTTTTTATTGCACTGAAAACCTTTTAAAAAAAAAATTTCTTATGTCACTGGGCTTGTGTCTCCACAAACCTGTCCTGTTTGCTTGGTGGAGAGAAGTTATTGCTTTGCCTGGAATGTTGTACATTGTAGTCTATGGCGTTTTTGTTGGCACCAGTCTGATCCCACAGCTGAGCACTCTCCTGTGCTGATAATAACACTGCTCCATCTCTAGATTACTGTCCAGTGATGGCTGTTGTCCCATTTAGAGATTAACAGAGTTGCGGTGGTTCTGGGCCCTGCTCCCACAGCTCACACATTCTACTGGAGCAGTCCCGCCAACACTCACCCATCAGGTAATCTGGTTTACAGGGTGCTAAATGGATACAAGCTCAACTCTCAGGGCTGCCAAGGGTGAGGTTGTTTCTGTCTGTTATAATATCTGCTGATACTACCAATCTCATGGCCACAAAACAAATAAAACTGTGGGCCAGGATTTTGTCATGTTCAAATGCAGTTTAAAGAATAGACAGAATGTCACAGACTGTTCCCGTGGTCCATTTTAAAGGTGCCCCATGTAAGTTACATTGTAACTTAGATTGCACCTTTTAAATGCAATACAAAAATACACAGTTTGACAGTGGAGGGGCAGAGGCTCATTTATAGCACTTGTCCATCAACCTGAAGGTTGAAGGGATGATTCCTGCTTGGAACAAGTGCTGTTGTGTCCTCAAGCAAGACACTACATCCACATTGCCTGTAGTCTGAATTTGATTTGTGCATTGGCGGAGTGGCAATCAGGAAACACAGGAGATTTCGGCTGGAGGAGCAGAGCACCCCTCTCGTGTCTCTCCCGTCTGGCACAGACCTGAGATTCTGCCGTGGCTCTTTGAGGAGCTGTCAGCAGCCGACCCTTCCTGTTCATAGATTCTTTCAGCTTTGTTTCATCACAGGTGCTGCAAAGTCAAGTGGTGTGTTAATAATGTTGCCCAAAACTTCTGAAAAGTAAGTGCTTTGTCAAGGCGCTGCTATATTCAACTTAACTCTTTCAAAACCATTGTCTTTGATGAACTGGAGATTATGATTTATTCTGAAAAGGTTTTAAAATGACAATAACATTGCACAAAACATAAAAAGCTGCCCTGTCTAGAGAAACAGTGGATTCAGCTGATTTTTAGGTGCACATTATGCGTTGAATGGAACATTTTGCTTGAAATAAATTATTTAAAATAACAAAAAGAATAGCATAGGCCAACTTCGATGCATAGTTTTAAGCACAGAGCAAAAGGTGGGGGAGACTCTTATAATATATAAAATGCTCATACGTTGCAAATATAGCATTTTCAAAACAATACATTTTAGCATGGTGATCTAAATGTGTTATGTATTAGCAGTTAATAGATCACAGAAGTAAAATACCCCCTCTTTAAATGATAAATCCATGTTATAGAATATGGGGCCTTTGTGCTAGTCCCCAGTCCTCTGAACACCTCTTTGCTGCTATGGGCTGCAGTGACTGTGGGTGGGCTGTTTACATTCTGCTCTCACCTTCACCATGTCTCAGGTTTGTCTTATGTGGCCGTGAGTCGTGACACTAATGAAGCCTGAACTATCCAGAGAATTATGAGGTGTACCATACGCAGAATACTAAGTGCCAGAAATCCTTTTACCATGTATGTAAACTTACCATTGGCCCTCATTCATTATCATTACTAATAGGCCTAGTTTATGCATCTGGATGGTACTGGCCTAATAGGCCAAGTGGATTTGGAAGGACAGTTTTGTATGTTCCTGCATCGTTTCTAGGAATATTATTTTAATATTTCTTAAAATGTGTATATGTCAAAGAACCAGGTAAATGTCAACATAAAGGATGCTGTTTATAAGTATTCTGTTGCAAGTAATACAAAATCATCATAAATTATGGCACAAGTATTTTTCTTTTTTAAATTTATGTTAAAGGTCCTATATTACACAAAACTGACTCGTGTTTTTTTAAGTTAACAGCTACCTTTCATCTTTATGTCAGTAGAGATTGGCAATTCCAGGGCTGAAATTATCCAAATGATTTTAGTGAAGGTGTATGGAGTATAAAAACACAGTGGAGCACTTTCTGTATTACCACATGACATCACAGGGTGGAACAGAGTGTTTTTTGTTTGAGAGAAGAACTCAGCCTAAATCAAAGTTCAAAGTCAACTTTATTGTCAAAAACATATGTACAGGTTGCACACACAGGATTTGAAATTGCAGCGCTCCCTAGGCCCACAGTGAACATAAAACATCTGATAAACAAGACAGTGAACACCATGATTAAATTTATTTTATTGATATATTTATTTGGCAGGGACAATGCAATCGGACATAGTTACAGAACAGAGCTTGCAGCTGATGTGATGCATACAGAGTTTAGCAAATGCTAATTTTCAACCCCTGTCCCTGGTTGAGCTTTTCTACACTAACATAAAATCTAAAGTACATATATAAATAAAAAATACAATTTCATCTATATAATAAATACAGCAGTGCAAAGACATGTAACACTCACTCATTCACTCACTCGGCTAATTCATTCACTCATTCTAACACTATTTACACATGGGTACAGCTTTGGTTTCTCTTGAGCCAAGATTTAAGTTTAACGGTGAACAGTTTCAACTCGGAGATGGACTTAATTTCTGCGGGTAGGGAGTTCCACAGTTTACAGCTCTTATAAGAGAAGGCCGACTGTCCAAATGACGTCCTGCACTGGTGGAGTTTACACATATAGTTTAAGGTGCCTCTTGTTGTCACATATACCCATAGCAAAAGCACAGTAAACTTGTATACTGTATAATACAAATAGGTAAAACACACAATGTGTAGCGTAATAAAGCTCTGATTGGCTCCCCCGCTCAGGACCCCTCGCTTAGCCTCGTTGCCAGGCTGTCTTTCAGATCGGAACGATCATGCAAAGCAGCCTGGGATTGAGTTGAATGTTGAGTTTTTTAAGTATATTTTCACCATTGTTGTTAAGATAAGTCCATGGGGGAGAGGATACGCTACGGTTTGGCATGTGGGAGATGCGAGTTCGATACTCAGGGAGAACAGTTGATGTCATAGAATGTTTATGTTCATATTTGTAGAGCAGTCTTGTCAGTTATAATTTATTTTTACTGTGTAAAATATTTGCTCCAACTAATATGTTAAATTGTGTTATCTTGTCTTTGAGCAGGAATAATGTGAAGAGGACTGTTTTGCAGGTAAAGACAAAGCATAAAAACATTTTGCAGAGTGGTAAATAGGCTAATATTAATATTAATATTCAGTGAAATTAGTAATACTGTTGAAATGGTACCTTAATTTAATTTAAAATGAACAGTAGCTACCAAGCCACAGGAGGTGTCAAAATCTTTCACCTGCAGAGGTGCTGACACTGGCCCTAAACCGAGGTTACCCACTGGTGGAGGTAATTGAAGGAGGGACCCCATCAAAGATCCTTCCTGCGAGTTCTCGTGAGGAGTATATTCAAGATATTCTCTAGGCTAATGCTTGCCTCAGCTGTGGTCCAAGCATTTGTATATTTTAATAGTATGTTTGTGTTCTAGTTACTGAAGATGGCGTACACTTGGACCCTCCTCAGCAGTCCTCCAGCAGTGGCCTCACACCAGAATTTCATACCTAATGTCTTTTATTGTTTTATGCCTATTGATGGAAATTGAATAGGATCTCATAGGGCGTCAATAGGGCGGCAGTAGCTCAGTTGGTAGAGCATTTGTCCACTGATCCAAAGGTTGGCGGTTCAAATCCCGCTCTTGACATAAGAAACAGATCCACTGACCCACAGGTTGGTTGGTACGATTCCAGCTCCCACAGATGAATGCTGCTGTTGTGTCCTTGGGCAAGACACTTAACCCTCCTCGCCCCCAGTGTCTGCGTACACTGGTGTGTGAATGGGTGATTGATTCCTTGTTGTAAAGCGCTTTGGGTGCCTTGAAGGTGGAAAAGCGCTATATAAAGATGTGACCATTTACCATTAAAGAGACTTGCACAGCATCTCTGAAGCAAATTTGTTGAATCATTGAAATGTTACATCATGGAGTGTGCCTGTTATTTGGCTACATTTTGTTTTAAAAGTGAAGGTTTACCTTTAACTGTATTCTTTGCTCGCTCGATAGTCATGTGGGAGGTGTGCGGAACAGTTTTTTTGACACTCTGTTTACTTCAGGTATGTATTCTCTGCGACACGGCCTGATTAAGCCTCGTCTTTAGCCTGCCCCGGACCAGGCTAGCTGGGGGAACCATGTTGCCCCAATCACTCAGCGGGGACTAATGTTAGCGAGAGTCATGGAACCAACTCTCACTAAAACTAGCGCAGACTGTCGAATAAAGCCGGACTTTGCGCTTAGCTGCGTTCATGAAATACCCCCCTGGTGATGTCTCCTGTTTATATTTTAATGCTGTATTGTGGAGCAATATCTCCCTGTTTTAAAGAGGTGCAAAAAGACAATACTTTTCCATTTAGTGTCATTATTACAGGTACTATGGCTCCTTTTTAGACCAGGGCCTGTATCAGCTGGTGTAACTTCCACCACAAACAGTGCATATTGCAAAAACAAAAACACACACACACACACACACACACAAAACTAAACGCACCAATCACATCCTGAGGACAGAATCCCATTTCCTTATAGCTCCAGCCACACTAATTAATTAAAACCAGGCTAATGGAAAAGCATATTGTTTCTGAGATATCATTTTATGAGATAAAGTTCAAAAAGGCTAAATTGAATGTAGTAAAAAGGCAATCGCAGACACATTTTTCCATCAGACCAAGCGGTGGCAGTTTTCTTTGCTGTTGCGAGTGTGGAGCAGTAACATGTCAGATGTTACCAGTTCATGCTCTGCTGCTGCCTGTGACTGACAGTCTGATGTGTCCATAAACAAACAGCCAGCCTCAAGTGACTCAACACACTCTACACCCTCCAGGGGGCGCGCAAGAGGAGAACAAACACAAACCACTACTAATGTGAGTACTGCTTCTTTTGGTTAACTTAAAACTAATGGTGCATTAATATTAAAGTGTGAATGACAGATTTTTTATGATTCCCCAATTTTGGTGGGATTACAACTATTCCAAATATAAATTATAGTTTTACACCAATCAAGAAGCCATTTGTTAAGAAAAGTTCAAACATATGTGACCGACCGCAGCAAAACCAGACACAAGTTGTCCATTTTGAGTTATTCACAGATTCTGAAAGTGTAGATTCTAAGCTTTCCAATGATGCCTTACATATGGAAATCTGAGAACATTTGAAGAAATTGTTGCCATTTGAAAGCAGCACATTGTGAAATCGACAAGCTGAGAAAAAACGTGTTAAAGATCTGCTTGTGGAGCAGAAACAAGCTCATTTGCGTGGCATTAAGCTAAGCCCCCCCCCCCATCAGTGACATCACTGTGGTGTGGTGTTTCAGGGCAGGTCAGAATTAGAAAGTACTTTGTTAAAATGGAAATGCTTTTATAACAAAAAGTCCATATAATCATTCAATAATTCAATAATACACACGATAATGTTAAAGGCAAAGTAACGTTATTTTACAATCTGAGCCTTCTTTCGGTAATAAAACAAGTAGTTTTACTCACCCATAGCATTTTTCTGTCAATTGGAGCAGTATCGCAGAACTTATGTTGAGCCGTTCTGTTCTAGTAATGATCCCCTATCTGTTAACATGGTGCTGTATCATTTGCTCGGGGCATTACTTTGCGGTCTCCAAATAACACAAACTTTAGCACTTTTCAAATCATAGAAGCCCGATGTCTTAATGAAAAATTTCGTTTGAAGCAAAAGTGGCCTGTAATCCGAGATTTAGCCATAGTTTCGAGTAGATGAGGACGCCAGTGCGCATGCGCGGACTGCTGCGGGGACCCAAATAGGAAACGCAAAGCTGAAAACTATGGATAAACCTCGGATTACAGGCCACTTTTGCTTCAAACAAAATTTTTCATTAAGACATCGGGCTTCTATGATTTGAAAAGTGCTAAAGTTTGTGTTATTTGGAGACCGCAAAGTAATGCCCCGAATACAAATGCTAACAAATGCTAACAGAAACGCGACAACGTAACTTTCTTCAAACAGCTCCAAATGACACGAACGTGATATGGGTGAGTCAAACGACTTGTTTTATTACCGAAAGAAGGCTCAGATTGTAAAATAACGTTACTTTTCCTTTAAGTTAAAATTCACCTGTATTGTCAATTTAATACAATACAAAATAGTATAGGACACTACACACACACACACACACACGCACACGCACACTCTCTGGACACACACACACACACACACCTTAGTCCTGTTTAGTCCTGGTTTAGTCCTGGTTTAGTCCTGGTTTAGTCCTGTACACACACATACACACACGCTAATGTTGACACAAGGCTGCTGCTTTCACCTAATATCTCCATTTGATGGAGAAATAATATGATAATAATATGACTCACCCCGTGTCGCCGTGTTGTGGAAAATTACAGAAAGTTGAGAGTTCAAATATTGATGACAACACACTAGGGAGAATTCTGTATAAAACTTTGGCGTATTTTACACCTAAGAAATGATTTCAATAAAATAAATTATATCTGTATTTATCAAAAATTTGTAGAGAAATACTGTTAAGAATGCTTATGTCGTCTATGTTTTTGAACTTTTTAAATCAATGCATTTCAAGTAGGATGGAAAAAAAAAATGGTCAAGGTCAAGGAGAGAGGCAGGAGATATCTTCAAATTTGCAGTTTGTGTTATAAGTCTTTTAGTGGTTGATGGTATTTTCCATCATTCAGAAACCCATAGTTTTGCCATGTGTTTGCTTGAGTATTTTTGTCTAAGATATAAAAAATGAATGACAGTTTGAATAAATTACTAAAGGTTATACTATTTTCCCAAATGAATGGTGACCAATAGCAGGTATAGGAGTCTGAATACAAATATAAAATTATCCAAACAGATACCAAGTTTTTGTCCTTTTGTCGTCTTATTAAACCTCAAATACCAAACACGCATCTGCACAAAGTCTGCAATAGCGCGGTGAAGGTCTTTGCAGCTGAACCTGAAAATTAAAAGCAGAATTAATTTTCCAAGGCTTATCTAATAGATAAGGGGAGTTCAGGATCATATTGCTGTGTAAATTTGATCCTCGGAGTTGAAGCTGTGTGCGTGTCTACTGCTGACCTATTCTGTAAAGGACAAGACGTTTCAACTTATCTGTCAAGACATACTCAGCCTGTAGCCCCAAATGTCATTTAAAGATGCATTGCGCAACTTTTCTTTTGAAAGGTCCGTCAAATGCTTTTTTCCATGGAGATGTTATTGCTTTGTGTGGAATGTTTCACTATGTTTCAGTATGGTATCTAACCTTTCTATCTTCATGGAGACCAAACCAGACCAAGTTACAGTCAAATCAATGTGTTTTTCTATAAAATTATAAAATGTAATACATGTAAGCTAGAGCTATTTAATGCCATACTGCGGAACATTCTAAGCAGAACAGTGATATGTCCATGGAAACAAGCAGGTGACAGACCCTCCACCAAAAAAGTTACACAATGCAGTACATGATGTAAGCAAGAGCTGAAATAGAAACAGGATGTGATTAGTCTTAACATAAAGAATATTAAGTTATTTGACATTTATTGTAAGTGCGATGACCTCACTAAAGGAAGCCAGAGCTGAGACAGGAAGGCACTATAGAATGAAATGTGATTAAAGAAAAGTTATTGCTCTTTCAGTACTGGTCCCTGTGGATTCAATTGAGACGCAACAGATGTTCTGAGAATTGCAAGACAAAATAGACAAAGTTTTTAAAGGTTCCACATTAAGCAAAACTCGTGAGTTTTTAGTCACGTTCACACTGCAGCCTGAAACGACCCAAATCCGATTTTTTTGCCTCTATGCGACCTGTATCTGATCTTCTAATGACAGTGTGAACGACACAGATCCGATTTTTTCAAATGCGATCCAGGCCACTTGGATATGTGGTCCTAAATCCGATACATATCCGATCTTTTGGCATGCGACTTCAGTCTGAACGGCCAGGTCGCATTCATCCGACCTGAGTGCGTTTCCTCCAATGAGAGTGGTACAAGTCGGCGTTCACAAATGTGCATAAACGTTCTTCTCGTCATGCGAAAATAGTATACAAACTCGTATCAGTGAAGTGGCGAAGCGCGTAGCAATCCCACCCCTCCTGCCTGTGACTCCGCACCCACATGTTCCTTTCTGCAGACGTTGCTCCCGCTGCCCCGCAAAACGCTGTGGCCAAAAACCTTGTCCTTCTCCTTCTCCTCCTTAAAACAAATAAGCTGTACATGTTTTGGCTCCGGTACGAAAGCAACTTTAGGCTACTTCCGTAAACATTGAGCGTGTTCGCTGCGTGTGACGTCATCGTGTCCTCCAAGGCGCATGCGGGACACTTTTGGGGAGTTTAGCGTTCACACTGGAGATCACATACAATTCGCATTTAACTGGAAATGTGAACGGCCTTGCAAAAAAATCGGATTTCACAAAAAAAATCGGAATTGAGCATTAAACCCTGCAGTGTGAACGTAGCCATAATGTTGTTACCATCTCAAAGACAGTTTGTTTATATCTCAAACTCAAAATGCTCTGTTCCACCTTGTGATGTCATGTAGTGGTAGCTTTCAAGTTAACAGCTACCTTTTACCTTCAGTTTTGTAGATTCCAGGGCTGAATCGATTCAAAGTAGTGAAGGTGTATGGAGTGGAGCACAAAGTGGAGCACTTTCTGCATTAGAGCAGTACAACACAAGGTCAACCGTGTTTTCTGTCTATTTATTTATTTCAGGGACAATGCACATTAATAAACATTTACATGTAAATCTGCCAGAATTAGCCTGAGGGCTATTTTTCATCTGTAGTCCCTGGACAGGTTTAAAGTGTCAACCTGCGGGAAGTAAAATACAAGGTTATTATTTACACTCTAAAATCATTCTTACATACAGTCGCATACAACTCCATGCAATTATTTACAGACATAAAGCCACATTCAGCCACATACATTCATTTTCTGCCACAAACACCACATACTGTTGTGTGCAGTCACATACAGACACATACAGACTCATATAACAAAAGTCAAACAACAGTAACACACAAGAGGCAGGATGGTGACAGGGGCATCGGGAGGTGGACGTTAGTGGTGACAGGACTGATTAATACATTTTATTTATTAGGCGCCTTTCTGGACACTCAAGGTGATTCTCAATTAAACATTTCTTTCACTGGAATTTAAATGAGACGTAAGTGGGGAGGCTTCTAATTGTGGTGGGGGTGGTGTTCCAGTCATGGGCAGCTTGCACAGAGAAGGTGGTTTGGCCAAAGAGATGTTTTCTGAGGGGGATGATGCAGTCCCCTCTTGATGCCCCTCTGATTCTGCTGTGTTCAGAGGTCCTGAATAAACTGAGTGGAGGAGATGACAAACCATGAATGATTTTATATGAGACACAGATGAAGCAGCCTCACTTTTCACTGGCTGAGAAGAACTCCGCAGAGTTTAGACTTCTGAGGAACTTTTGGGCGGCAGTAGCTCAGTTGGTAGAGCGTTTGTCCACTGATCCAAAGGTTAGCAGTTCAAATCCCGCTCTTGACATAAGAAACATCAGTGGTTGAGCGGTCAGATCCACTGACCCACAGGTTGGCAGGTATGATTCCAGCTCCCACAGATCAATGCTGCTGTTGTGTCCTTGGGCAGGACACTTAACCCACCTTGCCCCCAGTGTCTGCGTACACTGATGTGTACTGGTTGTTGTAAAGCGCTTTGAGTGCCTTGAAGGTGGAAAAGCGCTAGATAAAGATGTAAGCATTTAGCATTTTTTACAAATGTAACTATTGTTTGTGTTCTATGACAAAAGGCGAAAGGCATTTTTGTTTATGTATATAAGAATACAATTAATTTGAACTGAAAATCATGATTGACCAAAAATACGATTCATGATATGAATATGTGATATGTTATGTCAGGCATAATCACAGGTAACAATTTAGACTAACAAGCTCCTCCTTTCATGGTCTGATTATAAAGTACCCCCGTTTTTACAGACTATAACTAATAAGTATAGTGTCTGTTGACTAGTGAATACACTGAACCAACAGCTCCTGTCTGTCTGTAATCATCGCAGTGAGTCCAACGCAGTCATTTCTGATCCTCGTCTGATGTACACTAATAGTAGAGCCATAAATGTCATGCTTTTAACTCATGTGTAGTTTAATCATAACAATAATTATGTCCCTCAGCCAGTGAAAAGTGAGGCGGCTTTTATGTACAGACATTTTAATGGTTGAATATAAAACAATTCGTACAGGGACGATATAAGGATTGCCCCTTGCTGTGTGAATCACTTAATCTGACTATATATACCAGGCTTTGACACAGCTCATTAGTTCAGATATTACAAACAATTTTAATACCCAGTCAAACATGAAATTAAACGCTAAATCTAGAAAATAAAATGTTTGAAATTCTCACAACATATATGTATATATTTTAAGAACAGAAGAAAATACACAAAAGCTGTACACACTGTAAGAATATGTTTTTCTTTTTGATAGTAATGAATCACTGTAGAGCATGCAAATGACTCCAGCGCAGTCAATAATATGCAATCCCCTATTCCATCTAGTGCAAATGCAATTAAACATTCAGTGTGTGCTATTTCAACCATTTGAATTTCTTTGCATTCAACAAGTGTGGTAATTTCTGTGAATTTGAAATTAAATCAAACAGTGTGATTGCCCACTGTTCCACTGCCCACACTGTATATTTTCTATTTATATTCAGTCAAAGGCTATTTTATTTACCTTTTTAATGCATGCCCTTATTTTTATTTGATCATAGATTTTTTTTTAAATTCCTAGCTTGTATATTTTGTTCAGAAGTGGGAGCTGAGCCTAAAAGGCGAAGCTCTCAATGTACCGGTCAATCTGCATTCCTGCCCTCGCCTATGGTAAAATTTACCATAGGTGAGGGTAGGAATGGTAAATGGTCACATCTTTATATAACGCTTTTCCACCTTCAAGGCACCCAAAGCGCTTACAACAAGGAACCACTCACCCATTCACACACACATTCACACACCAGTGTACGCACACACTGGGGGAGAGGTGGGGTAAGTGTCTTGCCCAAGGACACAATGGCAGCTTTCATCTGTGGAATCATACCGGAATCATAGTGGATCTGACCGCTCAACCACTGATGTTTCTTTTGTCAAGAGCTGGATTTGTACCACCAACCTTTGGATCAGTGGACAAACTACCAACTGAGCTACTGCTGCCCCTATGGTCTTGAGCTCTGGGTAATGACAAGATAAGATAACAGATACAAGCGGCTGAAATGAGTTTCCTCCACAGAGTGGCTGGGCGCACCCTTAGAGATAGGGTGAGGAGCTCAGTCACACAGGAGGAGCTCGGAGTAGAGCTGCTGCTCCTCCATGTCGAGAGGAGCCAGCTGAAGTGGCTCGGGCATCTGTTCCGGTTGCCTCCTGGACACCTCCCGAGGGAGGTGTTCCAGGCATGTCCCACCGGAAGGAGGCTCCAGGGAAGACCCAGACCACACTAGAGGGACTATATCTCTCGGCTGGCCTAGGAACGCCTTGGAGTCCCCCGGAGGAGCTGGAGGAAGTGTCTGGGGTGAAGGAAGTCTGGGAGTCCCTGCTTAGACTGTTGCCCCCGCAACCCGGCCCCGGATAAGCGGAAGAAAATGGATGGATGGATATATTTTGTTCACTGACAATGGCAATGAAAGGTCAACCTTTAGGCCCATAGATATAAAACTGTTTTTGTGTGTGGATTGGGAAGATCAAATGCCTGATAGTATTTAGCTTTATAGAAATCACTTCCATCAATGTTCTTATTTCATGATAGCTATTTTCATCTTACTTCATAGCTGGTACATTTCATACTCACATTTCCCTCTGCCAAACATGGCTGACTCATGTGCTGCACAAAGACACCATCAAAGCCTATTTGGTGCAGATTCAAAGAGAAAGACAGCGCCCCCTGGGACACAGAGTCATATGGGAGGAAAGTTGGGCCGTGTTTGAAGCAGCAGTAAATGAGGCGCTTTGCTCATATGGGAGCAGAGGACACATACACACATATACCTGCACATGGATCATTTCACTGCAAGGACAAGTGGCACATCACCTCAGCAGGATCCTCTTGTGACGACTAATGGAGACCTTAAGGCGAGAGCTGGAAATGAATCGTGCACAGGCTTGAATGATTAGCACGATCTGAAACATGCAGTTTCTGAGGAAAAATGAAACACTCGCTTGAACACATTTTTGACAAGACTCAAAGTGATTAGCAATAAAAGTAATAGTAAGGGACAGGTAATGGCTTTTGAATCATTTGAAATCATCATATGTAACATGTCACACTATTTCAGGTCATTTGAAAAGTACAAGCGTTACTTAGTGTATATATTTGAACCATGGTTTAATATCAAACAGTTTGCTCATAAATTGTAGATTTGGGAATACTCTTGGCACTATATTCTCACTCAAATGGTCCTGGCTTTTTCAAAGAGTTTCCAGTCTGATGAAAGTTTGTAATATCCGGGTTTGCACAGATGTTATTAAATTACAAAAGGTGAGAATTGGCAATAGCTTAACAGTTTTATGTTTGCAGAACCACAGAATATATTTTTAAACCACAATTTAGAAATAATAATTGTATATTCTGAGTTGCTCCTATGCTTTTTCATACAGAAGTTCATGGCCTTATTTTCCAGCAATATGTATAAGAGCATTTCCTATATGAGTTTGTAATACATTAATAGATAGATATGGTAGCGATTTCATCAGCTCCATAGTGGGACACAGGTTAAAGTCTGTTGGTTGGTGGCTCATGTATTATGTCCCAACAAGATGAATTTGTTGGTGGAGAAATTGATGAAAGTGAGAGAGGGTACAAGGGATTCAATGAATATTTTACTCTTTTCAATAAGTATCACTCCATTGCCAGGGTGTACCATATCTGTATTGGTTTTTATTATGCATTCATTTTAGGCTGTAGATGTGTGTGTGTGTGTGTGTGTGTGTGCTGCTACTACTATTACTGCTTCTACTACTATTATTACTAGTACTACTACTGCTGCAATTGTGACTACTGTTACTACTATTACTACTCATACTTTATCGAACCACAAGGGAAATTATTTGGACACAGTAGCTCACGCATCACAATATAAATGTAAGCAAGAGGCTGGTGTCATAATTGAGAAATAATTATATAAATATATAAATGTATATGTACAAGTCAAAATAAAATATAGAATATAGTAATACAATATATCTCAGCTATATACAAGAGGTGGGTAAGGAGAAATATAATAGTAGGAGACTTATAATAGTGTACTATATAGTATATTACTAATATTGTGTCTCCCCTTTACTTTGACAAGCACTTAATTACAAACCTGTCTTGTATCCCATATATCCCTCACCTATATTCGGTTATGTCCTTTTCTATCTTAATATGCACTTCATGTTGTAAATAATGTTAATATTTGAAAAAAAAAACAAAAAAACATATTGGATTATGAATGCAGTAGATGTTTCCAAAGTAACAATTGCCTTTCTCTGGTGGATTTTATCCTGTGAGACTCATTATTAACTCTTCCGCAATAGACATGAGGTAAAGTTGGCATTGTCCTAATCATATAAGCTGTGTGACATTTTCTGTAATTAATTCCATTTCAGTGTTCTATTTCTGTCCAAACCAGATGCTGCAAAAAGGTGATACTTTATCACTTCATATCAGATGCATAGTTGAGATTTATTTCTATTAAAAACATTAAATTTCATACCTAACACTGTATAACCAAGATCGGGAGAAGCTTGGAGCTTTCAAGAAGCAAAGTTAGAAATGAATGTATCACATAAAACAATTTCCCAAAGTTCATGCAGCATCCTGTATAGCAGCAAAGCCCTTCTTTCCTGACCTTGATAATATTTTGTAACTACAGTGAATCTTTAATGAGAAGAAGCCTTTTCGCAGATATTTTTATGCAAAGTTGACAGATTAAAATACTCTTACCATCCAGTAGAAATAAATGCGCCAATTTGTGACTCTCAGTTCAGTTGCCACTGGCATAACTGACAGAAAACTAGGGAACCCTTTGAGTCAGCCCTAAGCCTACATAAATACATGGGCAGGTCACTGACTCACACCTCAGGGCCCGATCTTGTGTCTATGAGGTTGAAATTCATGCGAGTGGGCTGCAGCTCCATCAGACGTTGACTGTAAAATAAAATAATAAAGGGAGAGGAATGAAGGGCAAACAAGGAAGAGGGATGGGGGCCAGCGGAGGAGCAGGGTGCTATCTGGAACTGCTGAGCTGTAATTTACTTGAGAGACGACAGCAGAGATACAAGCGGCAGGCCCAGACGGATCGCTCCTGGTTATGAGGCGAGTGGGACATCCGTTATCGGGCGCCTAAGTGACACGCTGCCTTGATTGTACACAACATCGCCACAGCTCCTCAAAGAGCAACGCCCGCTCTAAATCACACCAAACTCCAGCGTTCTGCTTGTGTCAGTCTCAGCAATATGCTTCTCTTTCACATTTCCCCACACACATCCACTTTAATTTCATAACTTACAAGGGACTGAAATGAAATACGCACTGTTCTAAGGGAATAAATGGAATATGGTGGCAGAATTGTTAGCAGTTTTCAATTGCTTTATTTATTGCTAAAATATATATTCATTTAATCACATGACTTTCATAACTTTCTCTGGTCATGGATGCCATTTAGTGGTCTTTTATTTGTCAAATAAATTATTAGTTTCAGATTTATTTTCTGCCTTTTTTAGCCTAAGATTTGCAGTAACATTAATAGGAAAAACATAGTAGTCATTACTTAAAGTTTTTAAGTTCATACCACTAATATAACATTAGTTTCCAGCAGAGGTCTTCAACAGGGGGGTCGTGACCCCTAGGGGGGTCGCGGAGGTACTGCAGGGGGGTCGCGAAATCTTTTTTTTTCACTTTAAAATAATATGATTTTATATTTTATAGTGTTAAATACAGTATTAACCTGTGCATTATTTCCTTGTATTGGATGTACCATAACAGAGTAGCAATGTTTATAAATGACACTAAGCTCAATTTAATATAAAACACAATTCTATGCCGTATATATAGTAGGGGGTCCCTGGCCTGAAAAACGTTGAAGACCCCTGGTTTACAGTACTAATATTGACAGAGTAACTTAAATGCAAAAATAGTGTTACTTACTCAAATATTTTCATCTTAATGTTTTAAGAGTAATCATTGCTAAGTCTTTGTTAGTTAAAAGAATTAAAAGAACCCTAGTGTCTGTGTATTATTATGTGCATATAGCAGATATATGGAAATCTGTTATTATTCAGTTCAGCTGTTGTCCAATATAACACATGGACAATTTATGATTTACTTGCATAAGAGGAACAAAGAGATATACGGTTTTATTTATTTATTTAATTAATTAATTCATCCCAGACTTCCTTCACCCCGGGCACTTCCTCCAGCTCTCTGAGGCATTCCCAGGCCAGCCGAGAGACATAGTCCCTCTAGCGTGAACACCTCCCCAGGGAGGCATCCAGAAGGCATCTGGAATAGATGACTGAGCCACCTCAGCTGGCTCCTCTTGATGTAGAGGAGCAGCGGCTCTACTCCAAGCTTCTCCCGATCTTGTCCTTTTGGTCATTATCCAAAGCTCATGACCATAGGTGTAGGCAGGAACATAGATTGACCAGTAAATCAAGAGCTTTGCCTTTTAGCTCAGCTCCTTCTTCACCACAATGGTCTGATACAGCACCTGCATCACTGCAGATGCTGCACCGATCCACCTGTCAATCTCACACACCATCCTTCCCTAACTCGTGAATCCAAGACCCTAAGATACTTGAACTCCTCGACTTGATGAAGAACCTCTCTACCCACCCGGAGAGGGTAAGCCCCCTTTTTCTGGTCGAGAACCATGGCGTCAGATTTGGAGAACTTACAACCACAGCTACAACAGCTGCATACATAATAGAGGCTGAAAACATAGCCCACTCAGACTCCATGTCGCCAGCCTCCCCTGAGATTTGGCAGAAGCTCTTCCGGAGGTGTGAGTTGAAGGTTATCCTGACAGAGGCTTCTGCAAGACATTCCCAACAGACTCTCAAAATATGCCTGGGTCTGTCAGATCTATCCGGCTTTGTCCTCCGCCAGGTGGTGATCATTTGACAGCTCTGCCCCTCTATTCACCCGAGTGTCCAAGACACGCAGCTGAAGGTCAGGTGACACAACGACAAAGCTGATCATCAACCTCCGGTCTAGGGTGCCCTGGTGCCACATGCACTGGTGGAACCCTTGTGCCCAAACATGGTGTTTGTTATGGACAAGCAGTGACTAGCACAGAAGTCCAATAACAGAAAACTGCTTGGGTTCAGATCAGGGAGGCCATTCCTTCCAATCACCCCTCTCCAGGTGTCATTGTCATTGCCCATGTGGGTGTCCCCCAGTAGAACAATGGAGCCCCCAATTGGTGCACTGTTTAGTGCCCCTGCCAGGGACTCCAAAAAAGCCGGGTACTCTGCACTGCTGTTTGGCCCGTAGGCCGATACCACAGTGAGACCTGTCCCCAGCCCAAAGCAGCCGGGACGTGACCCTCTTGTTCACCGAGGTGAACTCCAACATGCAGCGGCTGAGCTGTGGGGCAATGAGCAGGCCCACACCAGCCTGCGGCCGCTCCCAGTGCCAGCTTCCATGTCCAGAGGTCCCCCACCTTTGACTGCCGAGTGGTGAGTCCATGGGAGGACAGCCCCACATCACTCATTCGGCCTGTGCCTGGCCGGACCCCATGGGAAGAGGTCCGGCCACCAGATGTTTGCCGTCAAGCACCCAGCCCAAGTCTGGCTCCAGGGTGGGGCCCCAGTGACGCCAGTCCGGGCGATGTGACTGTCCTCTTTGTGTTGCTCTTTGTGGTTTCATTCATAAAATATTAAAAGACATGAACAGTGTCATAACATTAAACATAAAAGAAATTAATGAAAGGGGGCAGAAAGAAGAAGAATCTTATGTTATCTGCCCCCTTTTCAGCACACCCATAGTGACTTTAAAACTTTAAAATGTCAATACATAAAATTTCAGTCAAAAATATGAATCTATTGCAAAAAGATATCTTTTATGCACAACAACTTAGTAAATTCCTCAATACCAGCCCATGAGCACGCCATTCTCCCAGTGCAGAGGCTTGATTCCGGCAGCGACAGGGCTCACAGCTGGAATTGGACTGTCAGGCACCGTGCCCAGAGCACCAATTATCAGAGTGGCAGCTGCTGATAACTGCCAGCAGACAAAACAGCAGCGTGAAATATTAGCCCTCTCCAAAGCACTTTTCCTCATCTCCCTCCTCCTCCTCTCTGCAACGTGGCTTTCCCAAGTTCACTTTAAAATTGAATCACCGACAGACCCAGAACAGACTGGTTTTAAAGTATGCAATTTTCAGCACACATATTTTGTTGGAAAGTTTTTTTTGGATGGATTTGACCTTAGTCCAGGCTGTGTCACATCCATTCAAATATAACTTGCATAACATTAGGTTTGCCATAGTTGAAGTAGAAGGTTCAGAGACAGGTTGAGGCAAAGAAGCAGCAGTTGATGTGAAAGCAATAGTGTGTAACAGTACTGTCTAAAATCAAAGAATCGTCTGCTAGCTCAGAAGGGTGAGAATAATTTATTTCATTAAAATATGCAATGCTAATTAATAATAAAAACTTCAAACATGTCAACTCACTGTGGTGTGGAACCTAATTAAGCATAATGTGTTTTTTGTTGTTCTTTTTTTTTTTTTCATTAATTTACATTTTTTAGCAAAATTACATATTTAATTGTGGAGCAGATGGATTACAGATGTGTTGTTTTTAAAGAGAGTAGGGAATTATTATATTGATCCTCATTTTAAGTCCCACTAAGAGTAAGAATCTGTTCATGTTACTGCTATTCAAAACTGTATGTATGCTGACAATGATTCATAAAATTATTTAAACAAACACATTCCTTTGTTCATTTCCCTGAAAGGTGCATTGTGTAACTCATGGAGAACCTGTCACACGCTTTTCTTCATGGAGGTGTCATTGCATTCTTTGGAATGTTTCACATTCACATGTGGTATTAAACCCTTTCTATCTTTCATGGAAACCAAACCAGACCAAGTGGCAGGGCAAATCTGCGGAGAGGCAACCCTGCTCACAGTCATAATGCCTGTTTTTCTAGGTATTTTTGAGCAATAAAACCACATAATAGAATAAATGTAGTGTAGAACTGTTTAATGTCATACTGTGGAACATTCCAGGCAGAGCAATGACATATCTATAAAAACAAACAAGTGAGGGACCCCATAACCAAAAATTGACATAGTGCACCTTCTTCTCATGCAAAATTTAGCAAGTGAAGTGAGTAGAATAGATATACCATCGCAGGACCTCACTGGAAGAGTAATCCTTCCCATTAGTATCAGTAGCCATCATTAACAACATGTCAGTTTGAAGCAAAACCAGCTTCAACAATGATCCTTGACTTAACATTACTTATCCATGGATTTGAAGTTAATGGAGCGAAGCAGACCTTATCTTTAATTTAAAGTGAATTAAATTTAGAAAAGATGAACAAAAGGATTAGAGCAGCTCTGAAGGTGACCCCACTGCTTGTTCCAGCGTGTGAACTTTTCCCTCAGTATGTTCACTAGAGGCTGTGAGACAAGAGACACTCACTAAAATAGATAAAATAAAATAAAAAAAGAGTAAAGATGAGCCCACTTAGCACCAGGTTAATAATACATGTCACAGTATGTTTAGGAGAAATCAGGAGAGAGACTGAAAACCTCTAAGAGTGAGAAGTTTGACTCAGCACAGACCTGGAAGAGAGATTCTGAGATAAAAAGTCATTCTGTGAAGATGGTTTTTGGAGGGACTCAAGTTTAAAGAGCCCATATTACACTATTTTCTCTTTCTGTTATAATGTTGTTTCCTCATCAAAAACATACCTGGAGTTGTGTTTAGCTCCATACACATGTTTATTATTATTATTATTATTATTAATAATAATAATAATAATAATAATAATAATAATAATAATAATAATAATAATAATAATAATAATAATAATTCATTGGATTTATATAGCGCCTTTCATGCCACTCAAAGTGCTTGAATTAAATTAATTATGTTTAAACACAGAAATTCTGCATATTTAGGCTATGTTCTTGATGTTATATGTTCTCAAATGTGACCGACCGCACGATTTCAGGACAGACTGGCTCCCGGAGGGGTTTTGAGTTACTCACAGATTCTAAGTTAGCTTTAATTCCAAAATCTGTAATGCTGACCTGAGGGCTTGAAGTCCGTGGTGGGACACAAATAGAAAACACTCTGTTCCATCTTGTGATGTTATGTGGTAAAATAAGAAGCGCTCTACTGTGTTTTTAAACTCCATCCACCTTCACTAGATGACCTCAGCCCTGGAATTACCAACCTGTACTGAACAAAAGTATGAATAAAATATAGCTCAAGGTAGCAAAACGGTTTACTCAAACATGTGTGAATTACACAAAAGATGACCCCAGGTATATTTTTGATCACATAAAAACATTCTAACATGGTTGAAAAAAAAAAGTAAAAAAAAAGCAACATTTGTGTAATATAGGACCTTTAACATTCCAGCATTCATTATACAGCAGCTTTGAACCTTTATGCATATGTGACCCACCGCGGCCAAATAGGACACATATGATCCTTTGCCGTTTTATTTATACAGTAGTTGTCGGCAAGGGCTCGTGGTTTTCACACAACGAGATAAACAACGACAAGCATGTTGCCGGATCACACCTATTCCGCACATACATCGCAGGAGCAAGCACCTTCATCTAAGAGGAAAAGAAGAAAGACATAGTACCTACCGCGGCTGGGGCTTTGTTGCAGCGCGGGCCCGCACCCCGGGTTCAGACTGACCTCCGCCCTCTGCGGTCCGGTTTCCGATTCCCCCCACCCGCGCACAGTGCCGGGTGCGCTTCATGCGTGCGCACGGTTCGTGCGCAGCTCCGGGTACGCTGAGCTGTCCGCGTTACGGCGCGCCTGGGTGACCCTCGAGGTCTGCCGTAGCTAAAACCGGAATTGCAATACCCACCATCCACCAATGCGCCATCAATCCTACACACTGTCCGTTTAAGGAGTATTTCACAGGAGGTAATACTGCTCATATGAATTTCGTATTGCACATAATCTTGCATAGTATAATATACTAAATAAATAAAACAACAACAAAAAAACAACAACAAAATAAATAACAATAAATAAATACATACATGCTATATATATATATATATATATATATACAGTGAACCCTCGCTGTATCGCGGTTCACTCTTCGCGGCCTCGCTGTTTCGCGGATTTTTTTTTCCAATTTTTTTTTTTTTTTTTTTCAATTTTTTTTATAGTGTAACTTTTTTTTACAGTGTAACATTCTGTCCTGCGCCCTGATTAGCTAAGAGACTAGACCAGGACTAAACCAGGTCTAAAGCAGGTCTAAACCAGGACTAAACCAGGTCTAAACCAGGACTAAACCAGGTCTAGACCAGGGATGGTAGGGACAGAGTCTCAGATTTCCTTCACGAGAGCGCCTGGGTGACAGGAGGTGTGGCCTTTGTTTACTTGCACGAGCCATGGAAGAGAGTGCGAGCCGGACAAATGGAAGAGCCAAGAATCAACATGGAGCGTCCGGGGGGGCCGCAGGGGGGAGGACACTCGCGCGCACAGAGGAGACAGTGGCTCTTCCCCGTGAGAGGACGAGAGGACGAACCCAATACTCCACAATACTCCACAGCTCTGTGGAGTATTGGCGACGCATTGATAGCGGACTGATTTTGGAGCCGGGGTGAAATGCAACCAACTCTTGTGAGCGCAGGTTGGTCTTACCTGGTCTTGTGGTGCACAGAGGCGTCTGTTAGCGGTTTGGCACTGTTAGCATTGGCTTGAGTCTTGCCCAAAATGATATCCAGGTCGCTTTCCACTCGACTTTCGCACATGGCATGGATATGTGGTACCAAAACAAACGCACGTGTCCGCGCGCACGTGCCCGCGCGCACGTGCCCGCGTGTCACGTGCCCCCGCCCCACTATTAATATATTTTAATGAAAATCTACAAAAGTTTGAGTGTTTAAACAAGAGAAAAATGTGAGAAAATGTTAATACCAGTCTCAGAAAGGTGTATAATGTGTCTGGTGAAGCGTTTTCAGCCTTAAAACATGTAGAATAATTGTAAAATATAAAATTGTCCTACTTCGCGGATTTCACTTATTGCGGGCTATTTCTGGAACCTAACCCCCGCGATAAACGAGGGTTCACTGTATATATATATATATATATATATATATATATATGAATGAATGAATGAATGAATATATCCCCTGAGAACTTCCATTCAAAACCGCATGGCTAAATAAGCACAGAGTCAAAAAAAAGTTACAAAAGTGCCAAAACGGGTCAAATTGAATCAAAATAAAGTATTACTCTACCGCTATAGCCTTTGGCAAAACGTTCGGCTTTCATATAAACAAAAATAGAGTGAAAATTAACCTAAAGAGACTGTTTGTGATCGCGCTCACCACATTGTTTCAATGCTAGCGTTAGCATTAGCTTAGCCGCACTGTGAATGGAGATCCGCGGAGCCACAATATGCAGTGAGCAGCCGCGGTCCCGCACAGAGCACAGATGATCGCCACACGAAAGCTGAATTAGTATTTAAACATGTCCTAAAGTCTATAAAGTCCATTTGATGCAGAAATATGATAATAATTATGACTCACCCCATGTTGCAGTTTTTTCTGCGTATCTCCACGTGTAAACACGTATTGTGAGTTTTGGAGGTAAATCGCAGTCTGTACACAAGCTCCAGAGAAATGGACATGTCCCAAACCTGTCCCAAAGGTCTCCCAAATGTGTCATGTGTCCAAGTAGAAGTTCAAAGTCCATTTTCATGTCCTTTTGTGTCCTGCAGTGCTGCTTACATATGCAGGAGCTCTTCACAGCTGATCGGCGAACAGGGAAAACTCCTATAGCGCTCCTCATAACGGGATTGGCGGGCGCAAGAGCGTGGGAAAATTATGTTGATTTATACACGCCCCGTTTCTTTCCTCAAAAACAAGCCAATTTGAAATAAAATATTTATGTTTTTAATGTCACTAATACTGTTATCTGAAACATGGAGAGGCTTCTTCATGATCTCAACTAGCACATTCTGCAAAAAAAAAATGAAAATCACAAATTTTGAAAAAAAAAATACAAAAATCACATTTTCTCGGAATCTGTAGTGCCGACGTGAAGGCTCAACGTCCGTGGTGTGTCACATATACGTAGATAGAGAGTAGCACAAATACTGCTATTGCTATTTACTGCAATTGTTTTGAAGGATATGTGTTATATCCTTCAAAACAGTTTTGACCATTACACAGCGCTCTCAAGTCTCACGCTTTGAGAGTGTGACACACGCATTTCAACAAGTTCACACGCTCACATGCCACACATGGTATTTCTCACGCTGACATTTAGTTAAGCAATTCAAAACTCTAGCCCCTGGTCACAGCGCTTCTGTGCCCAGAAAATCTGTCTGTGTGGCTCAGAAGAGTTTGTTACGCATTTTGATCTTCCAACCAAAGCACCAATAACCTTTCCATCTCAATAATTAGACCACTACGCTGCTTGGTTATCACTGTCGCTTTCATAGGAGCAGATCAGAGCTCACATCAGGTACTTCCGCCCACATTGGGCACGCACACGAGGCCGTCTTCTTCGCCCTACAACCACAACAAAGCGTATTCTTCCGCTGCGCGCCGTGCGCCGTTCGCGTTTGTTTATGTCGCTTACCACGCTAAACTGCGACAGAATGACGCGTCATTTTTTTAAATTTTTTTATGGGGGTGCGTTCGTAACCATGAAACAGCGTAAGTCGAGACCGTCATAGCCCTTTGTAAGTCAAACTCATAAAGGCATAATAAGATATACACACAATGAGTCACCTGAGTCTGGATGTATTCTGGAAAAAACAAAAACAAAAAAAACTGCATAACTGTATAACAGGAAAACTGCATTTTTTTTTTCAAAATACTGCATTATGCAGTACAATGCAGTAAAATGAAGTATTTTTGGTAGTCTATTGGAATAATGATTGGATTGCTTGAAGTGACTGGTGATTTTAGCACCTAGTCTAGGTGCCTGTTTGAATTGACTGTGATGCTAATGATTTAGCAACTAGTACTGTAGTATCTGCAATCATTATTTAATCGCTAGCACTTCACACACTAGTCTAGCAAGCCCCCTGTTTTCAACTAAACATCTCCCTTTGATGCAGAAATAATATGACCACACAAAAGCTGAATTAGTATTTAAAAATGTCCTAAAGTCTGTAGTGTCAAAGTTTAGAGGCACTTTACTCACCCCATAAGAAAGAGAAATATGTTCCTGCAAACATTATTGCCTCCAGTGAAATATGTAGTTCGGGGACACTTTTTGTTGGAGGCTTTCTGCTGGATGTGGTCTTGTCCGATGTTATGTCTGTTTGCCTCGAGATGTCCAATTATTCGTATATCCTGCCACTGTCTTTCGGACCTTGGTCAGGACCTCAGCTGAGCGACTTGTGTCAGGTTTTGCCGTGGTCAGTCACATTTGGGTCTGTGAATTGACATCATGGGGTTTCTCAGGTAGTAATTACTATCTCCTCTACCAGCACCAATGAGGTCCTTATTATAATGACTTGTTTCATCATACAAACTCAAATTAGAGCCCAATAACAGGAATAGTAATTAGTCTGTGGTAAAATGATTGTAGGTGAAGTGAAAGGGAGCAGCAGGGAGCCAAGTGCTCTTTCACTGACTCCAGGGCTAACAAAAGGGAGAATCAATCTTCAGTGGGCCTTTAAAAGTAGTAGGATTACGTCAGAGCCTATTATGAAGTAAAATGGCTTGTTTAATTTAAACCTTTAAGTTTTTATGCGCATTTAAAATACTTATTTTATTCAATTCAAGTACAGAACATAAAGGAAAATAAGTTATTCATTATATACGCCAAAGATTGTAATTCTTGTGATTGTCATGGGTACAACATAAGTCACTGTTGAAATAAAACCTATATTTGAAAACAAGACATTTAGTGTATAGGAAGGCTACATTCATAGGAAGACTACTTCTATCGGAAGGCAGGAGTTTCCGTAGGACGGCCCCTTCCATAGGAGGCAGGGAATTCCATGGAAAGACTACTTCTGTGGGAAGACTACTTCCATCGGAAGACTTGTTCTGTAAATTATTGAAGTGTAGCGTACTTTTCTCAGGTAGTCAGCAAATATGGATTCATTCTTGAGAGGCAGAATGCTTTTACCACTTTCTCCTGGGATAAATTCAAAATCTAGGTACAAGAAAGCCAAATAATTGTTCTCAGTCTTGCTAATAGTGAATGGTAAGTAGGAGATGTATGTTTATTAGTGTCAATCTCAGATAAATATTGTCCATATAATCCCCACTTCCAGTCCAAAGTAGCTGTATAAAACATAAACAAATCACTTTACATTATGTCAAAGTCCTCAAAATACTATTGCCCCAAAATATGTGTTAAAACATACAGGTATCACAGCCTCACAAACTTGGATGCAATTTGTTCCTGAGTTTGAAATCTGAGCATGTTCTCCATGTATTATTAAGGGAGAATCTTGGGGAAAAAAAGGCCTTCAAAGTCTTATCAAAGCAAACTTGCAGATCAATATCTTTCCTACAGTTTTCTTCAGTTTACCAAAATGCATATGCTTCTATGGTTAATAAATGCATGTTTTTATACTAGTGCAATATATAATACATATATGATATGTTTATGTGAAAATCTGTGAAAAGCTGGGTCATTGTGGGAGATATAATTAATTATTAACTTCAGAGATCTGTGGTGCTGTGATGTGAATGCGTACATACATGTTTTTATACCCTCTGGCCTGTGACTCAGTGCCTCCTCGCCAAAGAGAATTGATAAACATTTCATAAAGTTCATGGGGAACTGACTAGGAGAGTAGCGCCAAACATTGACAAAATCAGCTCCAATAACTGGGCACATGAGCTCTGTGTATGAATTGTGAGTAGTAGCTAAACTTACCAAGCTCAATTGTTGGTAATGGACATATATACAACCATCCTTATATCATTATATATACGTTCACGCATCATTATATATATATATATATATATATATATATATATATATATATATATATATATATATATATATATATATATAATATATAAATATATATATATATATACACTCAACAAAAATATAAACGCAACACTTTTGTTTTTGCTCCCATTTTTCATGAGATTTCATGAGACTTAAAGATCTAAAATTCATTCCAGATACACAATATTACCATTTCTCTCAAACATTGTTCACAAATCTGTCTAAATGTGTGATAGTGAGCACTTCTGCTTTGCTGAGATAATCCATCCCACCTCACAGGTGTGCCACATCAAGATGCTGATCTGACATCATGATTAGTGCACAGGTGTGCCTTAGGTCGTTTTCACACCAGGAAAGTCCGATAGTTCACTTGCTTTGGTCCGGACCAATTTTTTTTTTTTTTTTGGTGCGGTTCGCTTTCACACTGCAGTTTTTCCCCAAGCGAACTAACATCTATAAACAAAAGCACATGTGCTGAGGTCGCTCAGCCATTGGACAGAATGAGCCCTGTCGGTGTCCAAACACGTGAAGGAGGAGAATAACGGTGTTACGTGCTGTTTTCAATCTAGCCTTAGCGATATGGTTTGCTCAGTTTATACAGTTTGCACAAATGTTTGAGCAGCATCGTGAGGTTTACACTATTTTACAATCAATTTCCAAATGACGAAGACACAGGGCAAGACGGCTACGGAGGACAGCGCTCATGTGCGCAACAAGTTCTGACTCTTGCTCTTCACGCAAAACGTAAGTAAGCCTCGTAAGTTTAGTTTTGTTTAGTTTAGTTTAGTTTCGTAAGCCTCGGTTTCCCATAATGCTCGACATACGACGGGAGCTTGTTAAGTACAAAAAGCCAACTTGTGTCGGATCAAGTCCGGTCTGCATTCTCACCTCAAACGAACCGCACCAGGATTCGTATGGAACCGGACCGAGACCGACCTTTTTAGGTGGTCTCGGTCTGCTTGTTTGCTCCGGATCGAGACTTTTGGTTTTTATTCACACCAGCCCAAAAAGTCCGAATCAAAGGAGCAAACGAACTCTGGTTCGTTTTAAACGAACCAAACAAGGCAGGTGTGAAAACGACCTTAGACTGCCCACAATAAAAGGCCACCCTGAAATGTGCATTTTTTTTTTTTGCTTTATTGGGGGTCTGGGGACTCCGAACCAGTCAGTATCTGGTGTGACCACCATTTGCCTCATGCAGTGCAACACATCTTCTTCGCATAGAGTTTATCAGATTGTCAATTGTGGCCTGTGGAATGTTGGTCCACTCCTCTTCAATGGCTGTGCGAAGTTGCTGGATATTAGTGGGAGCTGGTACACGCTGTCGTATACGCCGGTCAAGCACATCCCAAACATGCTCAATGGGTGACATGTCCGGTGAGTATGCTGGCCATGCAAGAACTGGGACATTTTCAGCTTCCAAGAATTGTGTACAGATCCTTGCAACATGGGGCCGTGCATTATCTTGCTGAAACATGAGGTGATGTTCCTGGATGTATGGCACAACAATGGGCCTCAGGATCTCATCACGGTATCTCTGTGCATTCAAAATGCCATCAATAAAATGCACCTGTGTTCTTCGTCCATAACAGATGCCTGCCCATACCATAACCCCACCACCACCATGGGCCACTCGATCCACAACATTGACATCAGCAAAGCGCTCACCCACATGACGCCACACACGCTGTCTGCCATCTGCCCTGAACAATGTAAACCGAGATTCATCCGTGAAGAGAACACCTCTCCAACATGCCAGACACCATCGAATGTGAGCATTTGCCCACTCAAATCTGTTACGGCGACGATCTGGAGTCAGGTTAAGACCCCGATGAGGACGATGAGCATGCAGTTGAACTTCCCTGAGACGGTTTCTGACAGTTTGTGCAGAAATTGTTTGGTTATGCAAACCAATTGTTTCAGCAGCTGTCCGAGTGTCTGGTCTCAGACGATCTTGGAGGTGAACCTGTTGGATGTGGAGGTCCTGGGCTGGTGTGGTTACACGTGGTCTGCGGTTGTGAGGCCGGTTGGATGTACTGCCATATTCTCTGAAACCCCTTTGGAGACGACTTATGGTGGAGAAATGAACATTCAATGCACGAGCAACAGATCTGGTTGACATTCCTGCTGTCAGCATGCCAATTGCACGCTCCCTCAATGCTTGTGACATCTGTGGCATTTTGCTGTGAGACAAAACTGCACATTTCAGAGTGGCCTTTTATTGTGGGCAGTCTAAGGTACACCTGTGCACTAATCATGATGTCAGATCAGCATCTTGATGTGGCACACCTGTGAGGTGGGATGGATTATCTCAGCAAAGCAGAAGCGCTTTGTGAACAATGTTTGAGAGAAATGGTAATATTGTGTATCTGGAATGAATTTTAGATCTTTAAGTCCATGAAAAATGGGAGTAAAAACAAAAGTGTTGCATTTATATTTTTGTTGACTGTATATATATATATATATATATATATATATATATATATATATATATATATATATAGAGAGAGAGAGAGAGAGAGAGAGAGAGAGAGAGAGAGACAGAGAGAGAGAGAGAGAGAGAGAGAGTATTGGGGGTGGCAGTAGCTCAGTAGTAGAGCACTTGTCTAGTGATCCAGGGGTTGGATTCATCCCGCTCTTGACAGGTCCCAGCTCCCACAGATGAGCGCTGCCCTTGTGTCCTTGGGCAAGACACTTAACCCCACCTTGCCCCCAGTATCTGCGGATACTGGTAGCCCCCATGGCAGAAGATACATCAAGGCTCGTTGTGACGTGAGCCATCCTCCTGTGGACCCACCACCTGCGGGAGGATTCATGGGGGCTGGTGCATTGTGTTCTGGGCAGCAGAACACTACTTGGACTGCTGCCCCCGCGACCCAGAAAATGGAAAAGCGGAAGAAAATGAATGAATGATGAATATATTGTATTGGTCCAATTTCAGGAAGTGACTAAATCTGGTTTTGGATAGGCAGATTGCAAACCCCAACCAGAAAAGTTATGCAGGATACCTTTAAAGTTGTGTTTCATAATAGATAACGGGAAGTCTGAACAAGTCTTGTTCCTGTGATATATTTGAGTGCAGTTCTCCTTCCTCTTCAAGCGTGTTCTCTGATCCTCTGGTGGCTTCATTAGCTTACTGTGTGTCCCATGAGGCTGAGGCAGAGAGACTTCAGTCTCACCGAGGACCTGCTCACCACTGTCCCACTGCAGTGCTACATGAGGCACTACAGTGCTACATGAGGAGACACATCCTGTGGTCAGAGGGGTGGACCTGAGCGTCATTATGTGTCCTCAAATCAGACCTGAGCCACAAACCTGATCAACACCAGTATCTGTGGACTTCACTTGAGCCCTATAAGACTTGGTGTCCTGTTAGTGGAGCCAACACGCCTCTTCTAAATAACAGGGAATTTCTTTAAGAGCTAATGGATATTTAAATGGATATTTTAATATTTATTGATATTTAAATATCAATGAGCATATGTTAATATGTTATGTTAACTAAACAAGCATTAAATTGACCTCAGTTCTTCATGTGGTTGTATATGTCTAAAGTATGCCTATGTGTCTCCCATGTGTCACCATCCACAAATTTTACTTTACTTTTTAACTTTTCAAACATGAACTTTTATATTATATTATGGGCCTATTGAGACAGCATTATAATTATCTTGGAGAAAAAAGAGGTTGCATACTGTCTACTAAATGTTCTTTTCAAACAATGCATTTCTCCAGGTATATTTACCACCACTGTTGGAATGAAAGTCTATTAGCACAAACAAGATGGCCTCTGAGTGTTTGTGCGCGATGTTTAGCCTTCACGGATGAGATGCAACAGTAATTACAGAAAGTGTTGTGAATGGAACTACCACAGCCACAGACCACACCTCAGCACTATGTAAATGTACCACTCTGACTAAAGGTAATTTTCTAATAATGAGCTGCCACTGTAAGTAATTATGTTGTGATAAAGGGGTTCAGAGTAGATTTGATGTGTGATATCTTTAAACCTGTTGCTATGGAGACAAGATAGCTTCACTTGAATGCACTTCAGTAACAATGCTTTCAGAAACAGCAATAAAAACTCTATTACAAAAATCTATTAAAGAGCGAACATCACAGTCCTGTCATCAGCTAAGCAGGGCACAATGGATTTCCTGTGGAAGAATAACATTAGCCACTACACCACAGTAAACAAGTCACTGTTATAAAATGAAACAACTCACACATGCTAACATGATGTGCGCAGCCTTTATTTTGAGTTTGAAGTTGTTTTTATTTAGTTTTGTAGAATAATAAAACTAAAACAAACATGCACTGGTCAATAATGTTTTGGTGTAACACTGTTATTTAACATAGTTTTAATGGTCTGAAAGAACTCCAATGTAAACACACACTTGAAATAAAACCAAAATGGTCAACAAACTAGTTTTAAGCACTTGAATTTGGTATTTTATGGGACATCAGACAGTCCAGTCACTTTCTTCTCTGTAAACTTTAATCTGTATATTATGTCTAAGAAAACATGTCAGCAAACCTTAAGGAATCAACTAAATGGAAGTGGCACTTTAGGGATGTATTCCCAGCTATTCTGTGTAGTGGACTGTGTCAAGGGAAACAGCAAAGCTTTTTGCACATAAAACGCCCTGCTCCAGAGGGAGAGAGAAATACACAAAAACACAAGCGGCTGCTGGCAGCCTACTAAACTCTGCACTACAGGCTCGCTCTCATATGAGCCGGAGTCACCAGGCACACACCCACCCCCCAAATCTATATGTTCATTATTCAAGCCTCTGGGGTAACACGTGTCTGGGGAATACTTGTCATTGAAAATGGTTGATTTTCCTCATTTGTTAACATGCATGTCTCTACTGTTTTGTGGAAATGTGACAGGTGAATGCAGAGAGAAACTGTGTAGTTACATATGTTCATAATTCATAAACCTGAAACTGATATAAAAAATAAAAGAAAGTAAACAAGATATTTCATTCATATTTGTATTCACAATGCATCCACAGCAAAAGGTATTAATATTACTAATAAAATATAAATTAATTGTTTAATTTATTTTAATATGATGCAAAACATGTTACAATTAGCATAGGCAGTATTGTCCGCAATAAATCATGCAATTACATCATAACACTCCAGTCTTGTTTCTGGACATGTTCACTCACCCCCCTCCCTCCTCTGTGCAGAACCTCGGCTGCAGATGACTAAACTGACCAATCAATCACCGCTCCCAGTGACATTTTGTTTTCCGCTTGGCTCCGAGCACCATTCACCTTTTGTGCGGCCGCTCGACCCCTGTGCCGCGGAACAGGCCCACGATATTAGGGCTTTGTGAGTGAGCTGCCTGTATCTCATCTGCACTTGTTTTCTTTCTCTCCTCTATTGATACGGCTCACAGAATAGCCTTTACGCTGCCACTGCTCCACACTTCCTCCTCCTCTCCTCCTCTGCTCCTTCGCTCTCATCCAGGCCTAATTACACAGTGGACAGAGTAATCGATATGGGGAGAGTGAAAGTCCCCAACAGGCGGACAGAGGGGCCCTCCTAACTCTCTCTCCTCCACCAGTCTCATACTTACACTTGCGCACTAGTAAGTCATCTTGACTTTTTACAGATATTAGAAACCAGTCCGGGCTATTCCCCATGGGTGACAGCCGCTGGATAAACAGGAGAAGTGCATTATGTTTTACCTCCAGGCAGCTCAAATTCATGTCTCGTAGGGCTAGCTTTGTGGCGTACATGTTATGCAATGCAAATTTGAAAACAGTGAATCCTAACAAGCAGAATTACAATGCATAATATTTATTTTAGTTGTTAGGCCAGTGCTGTGTTGTGAATATTCCATTGTCAGCAGGGCACTCCACGCCATGAAGCTGGAAACAAAGATGCAATATTGAATTGTAAATGTTGTAGCACTTCAGTTAGTTCCCACATCTGAAGCTGTTGGAGTGAAGTGAGTGCATACAGTAAGTGAGACTGCAGCTCAAAGCCCGCTTCTTATGTCACAAAATGTGTTTTCAATGTGTTAAATGAAATCTTTATACAGTTCTATAGGGTTTTTATGATGTGCAAATGACAATTAAGCAAACTGAATGTGTTGTCTAGATGGCTAAAAGATTGATTTCAATGAATGTTTTTTTTTGACGCAAATATGCGAAACCCAACTATGAAGCCAGGTTCAGCCGATATTCTGGTTGGATACAGTTGGATACAGACAATTTATTGGTTGGGATAGACTATTTACTGGTTGTTGCTGGCCCAGAATGTCTCATAATGTTTGAACTCTTATTTACATCTGTAGTTACTTGAAGGATAAACTGTTACATAACACATTTGTATACATTTTTACAATGGTTGCAGTGGTATTGGTCAATATCTGTGTTAATATGAGCCGTCACATTGGTTATATGCAGACATTCAAAAGTACCATATTTTTGGGACTATACTGGATTATAAGGCGCTATTTTCATTATTTATTATAAGGGTCTATTTTCATACATAACATGCACTGGATTATAAAGTGCATTAACTGAAACAAAACAATGAGATAAGTTAAAGTTTATTCAACTATTCAACTCATTCACAATAACTCTCAACATTCAACAGCTGTAACACATAAAATACAAAACAATACACTCACTTTTCCAGTTCATTCCTCTTCCACAAATCCATCAAATTCTTCATCTTCAGTGTCTGAGTTTAACAGTTGGGAAATTACTGTATCAAGCATGCCCGGATCCCTCTCGCCATTATCCGAGTCAGTTTTGTCGCTGTTACTTCAGTGATGATTTTGGCCGTGAAAGCTCGGATGACACTTGAGACTGATACTTTAGCCCAGGCTTCCATGATCCATTGGCAGATAGTGGCGTAACTCCCCGGCATTGCCTACCTGTCTTGGTGAATGTGAGTTCGCCTTCTGTCATTCAATGCTCCCATGCAGCTCGCAATTGAACTTTGAACGACCTGTTGACACCAATATCTAGTGGTTGGAGCTCTTTGGTTAATCCACCCGGAATGATGGCAAGATCCAAATTAGTTTGCTTGACTTGGATTTTGACAGTATCGGTGAGATGGCCGTGCATGGAGTCGCAGATCAGTAGGGGCGAAGATTTGTGGAAAAAGCCATCCGGTCTCTTGACATAAACTTCTCTCAGCCATTCACTCATCTTCTTCTTGTCCATCCAGCCCTTTAGGTTAGCCTTGATGATGATTCCGACTGGAAACCTTTCTTTTGGCAAAGTTTTCCCCTTAAAAATTACCATTGGGCATTGGCAATCGTAAACCACACCTCCGCTATGAGATATTTAGTAGACCAGACCATATATCACTTGTGATATGGTCTGGTGTAAACCAGGCAAGGTCAGAGGTGCAAAGGAGGGGTTTGACTGACACATTATGTCTCTGTAGCATGAAGTCCAAATAGCTCTACAGCATTTAAAACGGCCTAAATATGTGCCCCAAAGCTGACACTATACTGTATAACATTAACATTAACATTTATGACTTGAGCCAGTCTGACCCTCCAAAGTTTTAAGTTGTAAAACTACAAAAACATGACAGTGATTGCAGTTACATGCTCTCAAAATCAGATTTTATTTATTTATTTATTTATTTTTTGATTGGGTAGTTATTTTTGTAGATTTTTTAAATCACATGTATAACACCAAATCATCTAATTTCTTTCTGATCATGGTCCCTTTGATTACTCACATCAGATTTTGCAGTTTACATGCCATTAAAGTAATCTTAAAGGTCCAGAAATCAGATTATAATCATATTTTGGTGTGCATGTGAAAAAGGCCACTGATATTTATTTATTTATTTATTATTTTTTGCCCTCTAGTTGGTAGTTAGTATTAGTCTTTTTGGCAGTAAATTTTATCCAAACACTGACATGGTGTTATATATGCAAATGTATCCTCTTCCTCTGGGTGTTCACGTTTTCACACCATTATGTCATTAAGGTGGTAAAAACGACTAAAACTGTCCATAAGGTGTAGCGCACATGTACATGTGAACCACAGTTACACAGTACACCATAGAAAATAGAAAGTAGGTGCAATATTAACAACTGCATATATGAAACAAACACCTTGTATTAAAGGTGCATTGTGTAACTTTTCTGGTGGGGGCTTCGTCTTCATGGAGATGTTACTGCTTTGTCTGGAATGTTTCACAGTATGGCATTAAATCATTCTATCTTCACGAAGACCAAACAAGACCAAGTTACATGTCAAATCTGTGGAGAAGCAAAAGTTTTTCTAGGTATTTTCGTGTAGTAAAATGACCTGTAATTGAATAAATTTAAAGATCCAATGACATGGTACTTCTTGATGCTTTTATATGGCTCCTTAATGGTTCCCTAATACTGTAAATGAATCCTTCTTCAAAATCAACACTCAGTGCATGAGAAACAGAGATAAGATGAGAAAGAGTATTTTTTCTCTCTCTCTGAACAGGCCATTATGGGCATTGTTGCTTGAATGCAAATGAGGAGAAAAGAGCTGGCCTATAGTAGAGGGTGGGGGCGTGGCCAAACTCTCTGCTCTCCGCTCTCAGCTCTCAGCTGATCCATTTCCGCATTTTTGAGTGGAGAAGAGATTAGAAGCGTTCCATTGAAAAATAAACACATTTCCACAGAAAATAATATTAAACCACTGCTGTTCAAAGGTCCAGAGGCTCAGATAAAGGACTTCCGAGCCTACAGACAGACGGGGGTGGAACTGCATTTGCATTTCTTTTTTCGATCTGACGTCAATAAGGTGCCTTGTTCAAAATCGCCCGTTTGAGCTCCGATTTTTTTCTAACGCAGAAAAGGATCGCAAATGCTCAGTTTAGACATTTCGCAACTTTTAACCATGGGGGGGCCCTAAACAGGGTAAGGGAGCTCACATTAACGTTCAAAAACCTCAGAAAGTGAACATTTCATGCCATGGGACTAGAGCTGTTTAATGTCATATTGTGGAACATTCAAGGCAGAGCAATGACATATCCATAGAAACAAGCAGGTAAGTAAGTAAGTTTAGCGCTTTTCACAGACATATGTCACAGAGACGTTTATAGATCATTATTCATTCACTCCATACCCATAGGTCCATAGGTGATGGATAATACTCTAAATAATACTGAACTCTTAATAATACTGCACTAAACTACTTTTCGTTATGCATAATATGTTTGTTTATATTATGTTTATAATATGTCAGTACCTCACTGTAAATGCTACTGTTACCTGTGCAATAACCTGCTTCATAACCCACGTGCAATACTATATTATGTGCAATCTGTGAAATACTCTACTTACACCTTATTTAATCCTACCTGTACCTTTGTATTTTATTATATTTTATTACATTTTATTATTATTATATTGTTTACCTTTTCCCCGGCACTTTTTGCAACAATTTACCGTGTACTATTATTGCATGCAGTATTTCTTGACTATCTTAGCGAGTCAACGGTTCTTCTGATCCTGAGCATTTCATTGCATTGTTGACCTTGTGTTGATCCTGCATATGGCAAATAAATCTTGAATCTTGAATCTTGATGGACCCTTAACCAAAAAGTTACACAGTATATCTTTAACATACAATCAAAGCAGCAACATAAATGTCAATGTCAAATTACTAATTTACCATTGTAATGTACCACAATAATGCATACTAGAATTTCAAGAGCAAGTGATTGTTAGTGAAGAGCAAGAGGGTTCAGCTTCAAGGCTGATATGACCTTGCTACTGTTCCTGTGTATTTTTATCAAAACAAGTCACAGCCACACAAGCAAAAATGCAAGATTTATAAGGCCAGTTTAATGCTATTTTCTCATCTATGTAATAATCTTGTTTCCTCATCACAAAGACATCCCGAGATGTGTTTTGTTTCATTCACATGTTTAACACAGAAAAGCTGCATATTTAGGCTCGGTTTTCCTCTCAAACTGAAACCACTTTGTGATGTCATGTGGTGCTATGGGAAGTGCTCCACTGTGTTGTTAAACTCCAGATTGCCTTCACTAGAATTGTTTGGATAATTTCAGCCCTGCACTTACCGATCTCTACTGAACTAAAGCAAAAAGGTAGCTGCTAACTTGAAAACTATCGCGTCATGACATCACAAGGTGGAGTATTTTGAGCATTGGAGATGTAGACAGCCTAATAAAGGGTGTGAATGAAACACACAACTCCAGATATGTTTTTATGTACCACATTCTGACATGCCTTAAATCTCACAAGTCAGTTTTGTGTAATATAGGACCATTAATTATTTCACAGCTGTAATAACATATAAGAAAAAAATTACAAACCTGGAGATTCAGACTTGTTTATTGTTATTCTTCCATTATAAAATTACTATGCGTTTCTTGTGTGTGTAATATTGTCTGTAGATGACGGTGGTGATGTGATGCTCTCTGTTCTAGTCTAATGAGCCGGAGTTTGTTTACCCACACCTTTCTGGACAGTGCCAGAGCAGGGTCGACATGAATGCCAGTGTTTTGATAAAGGTCAATGAGAGTGAGGCAGGTCTGCTCAAGTTTACCTACTTTAATTACCCAAGCCTGTGTGCTCCTTGTCTCCTCCTGTAGCGTCAGTAGCTCTGGAGTGCACGAATGAACAGGAGACAGACTGTACTACACGCATATATAGACAGAATTTCAAAATCATTGTGGGAAAAGGTGCAGTGTTTATAAAAAACAGTTTAATTCCCCTATACCTAAGCTTTTGTTTCTGATATTAATTTAGAATAACAGTTTGAAGATCTTTTGTGAATAAAGTTCATACAAACAGCATGCCACTGATACAGTTACATTACATTTTTTCTTCTTTTTTGTATTTTAGACTGTTGAGGAAGACTAAGTTCAACATATCACCATATCAAGGCAGTATTTTTTGGACTATAAGGCGCATTTAAAGTCCTTTAATTTTCTCAAAAACTGACAGTGCGCCTTATAATCTGGTGTGCCTTATGTATTGATTCTGGTTGTGACCTCGATCTGATTTTATGTGGTACATGGCGCTCAAATATGTGTCAACATTTTTTGTACGACTTTTGTAAACTACGAAGCCACACCACTTGATGGATTGTCGGAGTATTATGGCTACTATAGTCAGGAGCCTCGTGAAGTAATACGTACTGTATTACACCATAATATCATAATTAGGGATGTCCCGATCAGGTTTTTTGGCCCTCCGATCCGATCATTTGATTTTGAGTATCTGCCGATACCGAGTCCCGATCCAATACTTACATAATACATAAAAAGTACACTTATATTTATTATTATTATTATTATTATTATTATTATTATTATTATTATTATTATTATTATTATTATTATTATTATTATTAAAGTACACTTATTACTTATTATTTATCTTTCTGGGTGTCACGGATGTAGGACATGTAGTTTGTCAGAAATCTTCTTATAAAGAGCTGCAGAGCTTTCTCAGTGAAATAGTGGTGAGATGGCACTTCAAATCGAGGTTCGACCTGCTCCATAAGCATAAGAAATCCTGGGGTCTCTACAAAGGCGAATGGTAGGTCACTCTTTGCGATCATTTGTGCTACTGTATCTTGGCTGTGGTCTCCTGTGCCTTCGCGCTGTCAAGGGGCATTTTTTCTGTCCTTTTCAAACTCTCCTGCAGCGTGAGCTGACTCGTCTTTGGCTGGTGCCGTATCGGTTTGTTGTGTTAAATGTCGCCCTTTCCTTTCCACCCCTTGCAATCCCAAGTTTACATATCCCACCGTTTGCTATGGCAATGTTGTTGTCATCAACTTTATTGCAGACCTACTCACCAAACATAGCATTCTTATAACGCTCATTATAGCGCTCTTCTTATCTCCTCTCTGTACTCGCGCTTTGCGCTTCGACCTGCCTGCTTCCGTGTATTTAACCAATAGCATGTCGTGCCGCACGCATTGATGTTTCTATGTGAAGTCTCACTCTGTGCCACCGCATAACCATAGATCTCATCTAGGATATGTTAAAAAATAATAACAATATATATACATATATTTCCGATCCTGATCGCGAGGTAACATCCGACTCCAATCCGATCCGAAACCACGTGATCGGGGCCGATTTTTGATCACCTGATCGGATCGGGACATCCCGAATCATAATATAATAATAATATCATAATATTATGATGTAATACAGTACATATTACTCTGCGAGGAATAATGTGTGTATAAGGACCACAAAATGGCACCTGTTAAGAGATATGCTTTCATATGTTTTCAAACTCAAGGCTATCATTCATGCAGTAAAACATGGGAATAGAGCAGCTGTGAGAGAATTCAACATTAATGAATCAATGGTACAGAAGTGGAGGAAGCAAGAAGTAAAGTAAGTAAAGTAAGTAAAATTTTATTTATATAGCAGCTTTCACAGACAAGAGCCACAAGGTGCTTCACAACAAGACTTAAAGGGATATGCCACCCCCAGGTCAAACTTGGGCATCTCCCCACAGTCCAGAGACTAAAACAAGTGATGAAAAGCGTTTTCCTGCTCACCCAGCCATTGTCCGAGTCTGTCGCCACTGACCGCCGCGCGAGCTGCTGCTCCTCCGCCTTAGACTGGAGGCTAACGTCGCCAGAGAAAGATTTCGGCCAAAAGGAATTAATTTGCTCGATGCTTTTCCCAATTACTTTCTGTGTAGTGCGCATTCATATCGAGTGCAAATAAATGTGCAAATCAACACGGAGAGTTTGCCTTGGTCATTTTGGGTGGGAACTATTTTTCAGTGCGGAAGGACATGGCCGAATCACGCACCACGTTCTGCAACAGGGGAACTCCCTTCCCGGTGCGTAACTGGGATTCCCCTGGCAGCGTGCTGCGTGATTCGGCCATGTCCTTCCGCACTGAAAAATAGTTCCCACCCAAAATGACCAAGGCAAGCTCTCCGTGTTGATTTGCACATTTATTTGCACTCGATATGAATGCGCACTACACAGAAAGTAATTGGGAAAAGCATCGAGCAAATTAATTCCTTTTGGCCGAAATCTTTCTCTGGCGACGTTAGCCTCCAGTCTAAGGCGGAGTAGCAGCAGCTCACGTGGCGGTCAGTGGCGACAGACTCGGACAATGGCTGGGTGAGCAGGAAAACGCTTTTCATCACTTGTTTTAGTCTCTGGACTGTGGGGAGATGCCCAAATTTGACCTGGGGGTGGCATATCCCTTTAAAATACAAAATATACAAAATACAAATATTTATAAGAAGATGACCTGTGCCAAGTAAAGAAGACCAGAGTTTATGTGGGAACAAAGCGAGATGGCCACAGTTAGAGGACAAAATTGAACAGTGGGTTATTGAACAAAGAACAGCAGATCTACAGTCTCAAGGCAACAACGGTAGCACGTGACATGAAGATCAACGACTTTCGAGGAAGTCCTTCTTGGTGCTTCCGTTTTATGAAAAGGCATAAACTCTCCATCCGAACAAGAACTACCACCTTGCAGCAACTACCAAAGGATTACGAAAAAAAGCTAGCCCAACATGGACGAGGTCCCCCTTACCTTTGACATCCCTGTGAACCATACTGTTGAAAAAACAGGGGCCAGTATGGTATCTATACGTACCACAGGGAACGTGTAAATACCATACTGGCCCTTTTCACTGTAGTTCTTGGTTGCCAAGCTAATGGCCAGAAACTACCACCCATGTATTGGGCGTTACGAAAGTCTATCATTTGGCGTATACGTAGCCCATAGCCAAAAATGTCAGTTGTCAGTTCAAACTACAAGTTTCCTTTTGTGGCGTAGTACGCGTCACCGTCTTTCCACCCCTCCCCGCTCTCTGATTGGCTCCCCAAATCAGGAGACCTCGCTTAGCCTTGTTGTCAGGCTGTCTTTCAGATTGGAACGAACAAAAGCAGCCTGGGATTTCCCAGGTTACCTCTGACCTGGTCTCACCCCAGATCATTGGCCCAAGAGGAGGGGTGCATACTGCCCCCACTGTGTCATAGGGGCTAAAACATGGTTAAGCTCTTATTTGGTTTTGGTTCATGACAATTTGAAATGGAACTAAACACCAAAGTCTGGACCAACAAGGAACATCTTGAGATCTTTAAGTTTGTCAGAAACTATCACTGAGATGGTTGTACTCGCTTTGCTATGGAGGGCTAACCTCAACTAAACACCAATCAACTTCATACTGCAGGTGTGATGTCATAGACCTCTTGAAATACAGTGGAGTTTAACCATTGTTGGCAGCGCACATGCACATCGACAAAAAATGCTGATTTAGAGATAAGATTTTAGGTACGTTGAAATGTTGCAGAGTTGTGCCATGTACGTGAACTGCAAAATGGTCAGGCTTTTGAATGTGTTGTGGAATTTCTATTCTTTTTATTTTATTCCCTTTGTGATAAACAATGCAACATATAACTGCATAACTAACTAAATAAATAAATATAATTTTTCAAACGTTATCTTTCCATTTGTGTCATATGACTAGTAGTTTTTTCGATAGCTAAAAGAAGACATGCTGTACTGTCTGGTCTTATCTGCACTGTGTTGGTTTTCAGCTCATTCTATAGAGTCCATTGTATGTTGTTCTTATCTTGTCTTGTGGATGTGCCATGTGTACAGACACAGAGGGAAAACGAAAAAAACAAACAAATAAACAAACAAACCAACAAACAAACTAATAAATATATAAATAATACGGTATATAGGTTAATTAGAAATTGTGTGAATTGTTAAATAAAGCAAATGATGCATAATATGTCAAAGTAGGTGGACAATGTGGTGTTAGGGTTTAGTGATGGGCGGATCGATACCAAAGTATCGATATATCGATCCTGATGGGGTATTTAATATGGATCGATCCTGGTATTAAATTATCGATACCAAGTCATGTTTTCTTACTGACTTAACTTTCAGTTTATTTAGTTCAAATTCATATGTGTTTTGTTCATTATTCAACCATTGCCACTTGTCAGGCACTACTTTTCCTTCCGCGTTCTCACCAAACGTGGGGTAGTACGTCATCCCGCGATAGACTCACTGCTGTGAGATTTCAATCAAAGCGGCGCAGGGCTGCGGGAGCCATGGGAGACCGCAAGCGATGTGTGGTGTGGAGTTACTTCCACACCGTGGACGACAATGTTGCGAAGTGCAGTGTGTGCCAAAAATGATCCGATATTGTGGCAATACCACAAATTTAAATAAACACTTGATCATCAGTGTTGGGCAAGTTACTCAAAAACTGTAATGCACTACTTATTACTTGTTACTGTCATTTTAAAGTAATGCCTTACATTAGAATATTACTCTAAATAAAAAGTAAGGCATTACACTACTTTTGCATTACTTTAGTTACTCTCGCCAAAATGACTGGAAATAAGGATTTGGCAATCTACAGTGCAAATGACTTTCACCTGCCATCCAGGAGGTTTTGGGAGCCTGCAGACTGTATCGTTCCCTGTCCCATCCCCTCCTTTCCTGACTAATTTCGTGGTGCTATGGCACCTCTGCAAGTGCTTCGTCAAATTGCTTGTACTGCATTTCGACGTAGAAAGAGGTTTGGGATTCACACACAGTGTGCATTTAACTAAAATGTTCTTGGAGTCCTTATTTTGAACGAAGTGAAAGTAGTGGGCGTATGCCCATCTTGAAAAGGAGCTAGCACTATCCGATTCTTCTGGTTCTGTCATCCTTTGTCAATCTGCCAGTTCGAGACGAAGTAAAAGGAAATGGAATGGTCTGCACGGACTTTTATATCACTAGCTGATCTCGCGGAACTTTGTATGAAATGTAATGTTCTGTGCGGACTTATCAGATTCAGTAGCTGATCTCGCGGTGATCCGCGAACTTTGTATAAAGAAAACGCAAAACCCACAAAAACAAAGCAGGTTAAAAATGCATTGTAATGTGCATTACTGGCATTGTAACGAGTAATATATTACCGATTTTCTTCCCTGTAATGCATTACATTACTGCGTTACACCAAAAAGTAATGCATTACAGTAATTAATTACTTTTGTAATGAGTTACTCCCAACACTGATGATCATAAATCATAAACCTCAGCATGACGAAATGCTACTGACCAAACAACGACAGGAGGCTAGTCAGGCAGCTCCCTCCAGCACAGCAGCAACAGCAGTACGACAGAGGTCAGCTGCTGAGGCGTTTGAGAGAGGGAGAATCCAGGTAACCATCAAGAATGTAGAAGACTAAGAGTAGTGTACGTGAGAGGAGAATGTATGTATGTGAGAGTGACAATAGTGATACTTGATTTGTTGTCTTTTTTCATAGGCTGCAAGTGCCCAACTTACAATAGATTTATTTATTTTATTTTATTTATTTATTTATTTGATAGGGACAATGCACATTAAAGGTCCAGTGTGTAGGATTCGTGGCGCATAGGTGGATAGTGGCTATTGCAATTCCTGTTCTAGCTACGGCAGACCTCGAGGGTCACCCGGGCGCGCCGTAACGCGGACAGCTCGCGTACCTGCGCACGAACCGCGTGCACGCGAGAAGCGCACCCGCCGACAACTACTGTATAAATAAAATGTGGTCCCGTTCAGTTTTTTTTTTTCTTTCCGCATGAGAGCACACATTCCCGATCGTGTACCATGACAATCTACACATCAAATGAAACCTTACAGTCTCATCTTTTTGACTATGCAATTCATTTGCAATTCGGCACAACAATCACTCCCCGAGCACATGGGGCTTTTATACGGAAAAGCACAAAACGAGGTTTGTAACTTTGCTTACCTTTGAAGACTCTGGACAGGTCAAACTTCAGTATTTCACCATAAACTTGGTCTCAACAATCTGTCCGTAAGGATCCAGCGAATAAATTCCAGTAAAACAATTTAGTCCAAAACACGTGTTAGATCCATTACGACGTGTGATCCGCCAACCTGCTTGTCGTTGTTTATCCAAACGCGTACTATCTCGTTGTGTGAAAACCACGAGCCCTTGCCGAAGGCGAAGGCAGAGCCCAAATGTCCTTCTGCGGCTCTCGTAATCAAAATGGGTGCCTCTATATGGGGAAGATCCCCCTTTTATGCAGGTATATCTAAGTCCAACAGAATACTTTGATTTCATGATGGAAGTGAAAAGGCTTGGAAAACACTGTATTTTTGAATAGGTATCTTCAATTTTGGTAATTAACGGGTAAAAATCTTACACACTGTCCCTTTAATGAACATAAGTATAAAACAAATGTAGATATGCCGAATTTTAGCTACAAAGCTAGTTTTCATCCGCAGTCCCTAGGTAGGCAAATACATAAAAATACAACATACAATACAAGCAGCACAAACAAAAGTCTAGTGGTCACATTTGATGTCTGCATTGCCATTTTCATTTCATCAAAGAATTTTTTTCAGATATCTGGTGTTTGAATGTGTGGAGCTAAGCCCCCTGGTGGAGCTTTGCGAAGCCAAGGTATCTGGTTAGAGCCAGGTTAGTGTTTTTCTGTAGTATTAAAAAATTCTAATTTGCAATTCTAACCCTGGTATTACTTGGTATCGTATCGAAACAAAAATAACTGGTATCGCCCATCCCTATTAGGGTTACATCAACTGTATCATAGTAAAATAGTAAAATATCTTTGCTGTCATTCAGAAAGGTTTTGTTTTTATATGTGAAATCTTTAACACTGGAAAACTGAAATCGTTTTTGTTCATTTTTTTTTTTATAGGTGATAGGTATAGTTTTGTGGACTACATATAAATAATTTTTCTGTCAAATCTCCCATATTGTCAAAGGCAGCCAAATATTACTGGGTTTCAGATGACATCACAGATACAGATGGGAGGCAGCTAAAATTAATAATGGTAAAATGCAGATTTTTGTTGTAATACAGTCAGTTCCTGGATTTAATCATTAAAGGTCCCATGGCATGAAATTTTCACTTTCTGAGGTTTTTGAACGTTAATGTGAGCTCCCCTACCCTGTTTAGGGCCCCCCCATGGCTAAAAGTTGCGAAATGTCTTAACTGAGCATTTGCTGTCCTTTTCTGCGTTTGAAAGAAACACAGCTCAAATGGGCGATTCTGAACAAGGAAACTTATTGACATCACATCGAAAAATGCAGCTCCACCCCCCGTCTGGATGTCTACCCACCGTCTCTGTAAATCACGCCCAGAGAGTTTGGACCACGAATGAGCTACGCAATGCGAAATGCGTTTTTTTATTTGCCTGGAGGCACGTGCGAGTGTTTCTAGGCTTGGAAATCCTTTATCTGAGCCTCTGGACCTCTGAAACAGCAGTGGTTTAATTTTATTTTCTGTGAAAATGTGTTTTTTTCATTAAAACGCCTCTCCTTTCTTCCTCCGCGCTTAAAACGTGGAAGTGGGAGACAGTGCAGAGCGCAGCGCCAAAACAAGGAACCAGTGGCGCATTTGCCCCCCCCCCACCCGCTCCTCTAACCTATCTCTGTCCTTCTCATTTGCGTTCAAGCAACAAGGCCCAGAATGAGTTGTTCAGAAAGATATTCTTGATTTTGGAGCAGGGTTCATTTACAGTATTAGGGAACCATTAAGGCGCCATATAAAAGCATCAAGAAGTACCATGTCATGGGACCTTTAATAGAAATCATTTGTGAATTTGTTTTGAATATTTCATTACAAACAATCCAATCAATAGGGAAAACTGACTCTTGCCCCCCACAGAGGAGTAGGACATGATCACATTCTTGAATCTAAAAACAGCCAAAATCCCCAACTCTCAAATATTCCCAAGCACATTTAAAAAGCTATATTTGTCACTATGTATTATACCTGGTGTTATTTTATCTCTTTCATATCCTGTCAGTAAAACTATGATCAAAATAACCTTGGCGTATATAAAAACAAAACTACTCCTCAAAACTAAACTGGTCTGACTGACGATCTCCTCCATCTTGCTCGCCCTTGCTATCTGTCCACATTACAGGCACTGAACATGTGTACAGTAAGGACGGGAATGGAGGAAGCTTTTAAGTGCGCTTTTAGACAGAGCCGGCGTGTCTCTTGCGTCAGGTCGACAGGAATCCAATAATTCCAGGGTCTCATTAAGTGTGGACAATTTACCTGCTGTTCTGTGTCAGGGGCAGATACACCAGCCCTGGAGAGCCCCGCCAATGCTCCAGTGAAGCTATTGAACATGCAGCACAGCATCTAGGCTTCCACTATTCTTATTCAGAGAGGGACCTTCTCCAGATCCTGTGCCCCCTACCTCCTATCCTCCCTGCATCCTCGCTGCGGACAAAAAAGAGGAAATCAATGCAACCGGGGATCAATAGGACTCCTCCATTACAAAGCCAATCTGCTCACCCTTTTTCAGAAAAGATGATGTAAAGTTCAATAGTGAAAATAACTGTAGTCCGAGATGAATTCAGAGGCCCCAATTGTTGCTATTTGTAACAAGGACCCCACCACTGAAAGTGCGAGAATCAATACAGAATAGCCAGTGTTAGCCGTATTTGCACGATCTTCTATCATCTATTCTGCAATAATACGTCAGTGAGTCTCTGAAGAATATATTAAAACTATTTTACTCTGAGAAAGCATTAATGTTTGACAATCATTCCTTTGAAGGGCTCCTAAACATTACAGCCTGTTCAGGGCCATTTTATTTTTAAACATGAATAGAACTAAAAGAGTCTAAATTGCACACAGTAAATTACAGTGAATTTATGAGTCTTAGCCAAGACCAGGGCCATAGTTGTAAAGGCTCGAATCAACCCGTAATATACTATCTTACATTAACATCCATAATGTAGATTAATTCTTTATATTCTCCAAAACTAATATACACTCAACAAAAATATAAACGCAACACTTTTGTTTTTGCTCCCATTTTTCCTGAGATGGACCCAAAGATCCAAAATTCACTCCAGATACACAACACTACCATTTCTCTCAAACATTGTTCACAAATCTGTCCAAATGTGTGACAGCGAGCACCTCTGCCCCGCCGAGACAATCCATCCCACCTCACAGGTGCGCCACATCAAGATGCCGATCCGACATCATGACCAGTGCACAGGTGCGACCCAGACTGCCCACAATAAAAGGCCACCCCGAAATGTGCATTTTTTTTTTTTTTGCTTTATTGGGGGTCTGGGGACTCAGAACCAGTCAGTATCTGGTGTGACCACCATTTGCCTCATGCAGTGCAACACATCTTCTTCGCATAGAGTTTATCAGATTGTCATTTGTGGCCTGTGGAATGTTGGTCCACTCCTCTTCAAAGGCTGTTATGGACTAAGAACACAGGTGCATTTTATTGATGGCATTTTGAATGCACAGAGATACCGTGATGAGATCCTGAGGCCCATTGTTGTGCCATACATCCATGAACATCACCTCATGTTTCAGCAAGATAATGCACGGCCCCATGTTGCAAGGATCTGTACACAATTCTTGGAAGCTGAGAATGTCCCAGTTCTTGCATGGCCAGCATACTCACCGGACATGTCACCCATTGTGCATGTTTGGGATGTGCTTGACCGGCGTATACGACAGCGTGTACCAGCTCCCACTAATATCCAGCAACTTCACACAGCCATTGAAGAGGAGTGGACCAACATTCCACAGGCCACAACTGACAATCTGATAAACTCTATGCGAAGAAGATGTGTTGCATGAGGCAAATGGTGGTCACACCAGATCAGGGCTCTCAAGTTTTGAGCGGGGTCGTGCGTGTGACTGCAATTTCCGAGGACCGGGGGGGGGGTACGAGTGAACAATTTTGGGCGCTTGAATTGCGTGAGAAATGCCGTGTGAGCGTGTGAACACGTCGAATTGCGTGTTGAGAGCCCTGTTTGTCTAAAGAGCAAACTTAAACTACAAAGCAACTAATGAGAGTTATATAAATTAAGTTATTACCTGATGGTTCTCAGTTTGTTTTATCATCACCGCACTTTGTCAGTGCGCGCTGAGAGGGGCGGGGGGGAGCGGGACATTTTTAACGGATTCATGTAAGAATCTGGTTAATGCACCGGGCCCGCGTCTCACCGCGTCTCACCGCGTATTCCGCGCGTAAGCCGTCGGGGGGGGACACGTTACGCACAGACGGAGACACCGGGACTGGAGTCGGTGCGTCTCAGAGGAGACGTGGCACCGGGACTGAGGCTCAGGACGTGCCCGGGGGACGGCGCGTCTGCTCCCCCTGCTCCCCCTGCTCTGGGGAAGCAGGGGGAGGGGGCGGCGCTGAAAACACGCGGAGCCTGCATAAACTAAGCCACACAGACCGATTTTCTGGGCACAAAAAAATAAAAAATAAAAAAAATAACACAAATCAGCGTGAGAAATGCCATGTGTGGCGTGTGCGCGTGTGAATACGTCGAATTGCGTGTGTCACACTCTCAATGCGTGAGCCTTGAGAGCCCTGCACCAGATACTGACTGGTTCTGAGTCCCCAGACCCCCAATAAAGCAAAAAAAATGCACATTTCGGGGTGGCCTTTTATTGTGGGCAGTCTGGGGCGCACCTGTGCACTGGTCATGATGTCGGATCGGCATCTTGATGTGGCGCACCTGTGAGGTGGGGTGGATTGTCTCGGCGGGGCAGAGGTGCTCGCTGTCACACATTTGGACAGATTTGTGAACAATGTTTGAGAGAAATGGTAGTGTTGTGTATCTGGAATGAATTTTGGATCTTTGGGTCCATCTCAGGAAAAATGGGAGCAAAAACAAAAGTCTTGCGTTTATATTTTTGTTGAGTATAGCTTATTCATTTGACTACCTGCAACTCTCGATGCTTTACACTTCACATTCCCCACAACACAACTGGTACTAAACCCAAAACTAAATCTGGATTAGATCAGGACTGAACTAGGACTATAACAGGACCAAAGTGAGCTCAAAATGGTTTTAGGATCACATAATGACCAGTGAACGCCCCCAAGAAGCAGCTCTCAAAAATCTTAGCACATCTAGCACTCACATGCATTAAAGGGCCCATAATATGCCCTTTTCTGATCTATGTTATAATGTTGCTTCCTGATCACAAACATACCTGGAGTTGTGTTTTGGCTCTGTTCCACCTGTTGTGATGCCATGTGGAAATATAGAAAGTGCTAAACTGTTTTAAACTCCATACACCTTCACTAGAATCATTTGGATGATTTCAGCCCTGCAGTTACCAATCTATATTGAACTAAAAGGTAAAAACTACCACTACATGACATCACAAGATGGAATAGAGCATTGCGAGCTTTGGACTAATAATAAAGGGTTACTTTGAATGAAACAAACCACAACTTCAGGTGTGTTTTGAGGAGATAACAACATTATGACATTTCTTAAAGAGTCAGTTTTGTGTAACATAGGACCTTTTATCCATCTTTGAGCATTCATAGCTTTACACCAGCTTTTTCAGATGACAATGTAACATATCAAGGTTTATAAGTAGACTGCAGTGTCCAGTGGTCTGATTCTGTCAAATAGTCATGCTTTTATAACATATTCATACAAATTACTTACAAGAAAAATGGGTGCACCCGTTTTAAGACCTTTTATAACGGTGGTACAGTAGAGTAGGCACACGTGGATGCCTATCTATCATCTACTTTAATGTATTACTGTTGTCAAAGGTTTCTTGTTTTATTTTGATATCACACCACATCATCTATCGACTTTGTGTTTCTCACCCTTTAAAGGTCACCGTGTATATTTAGCTTCCAATTTTATCACACATTATCCACCATTTATAGAGTGCATCTGTTGTGCAGTGAAACACTACTCAATAAAATCAGAGAGAGATCATTCCGATACATATCATCTTTGGAACTGAAGATAAATGGAGCTTTTGTCCGGCCAAGAGAAAACATTTAATCAGTAAATTAAATGCCACGACGATTAATCATATCATAATGATGTGACCCAGAGCGGAGATTTTTATTTGAAGTTAAAGTCTTATATTTTCAGCTCCATAAGACTGGGGCATAATTTCCTGCTGTTAGTGCTGAGTGAGGCCTTAATCTCTCCTCTCCCTGATGCACTCTCAGCAGGCTCTCAGACTTTATCAATCATGTATGACATATTAGGGCCCGCTTCCCCCTTATTCACTGTAAATGCAACATTACACTTAGAATACTGTTAACAGATATTAAGAGACATTTTATCCATGCATTCAGAGTAATTGCAGTCTGTCTTCTATGGTAATTTAGCAACATACTATGTGAAATGAGACTTCAATTGATTAAAGGTCCTGTATTACGCACAGTTGACTCTTGTGAGCTTTAAGGCATGATATGTTGTTACCTCATCAAAAACATACCCGGACTTGTGTTTTGTTTCATTCAAACATCCAGGTATATTTTTGATGAAACATTACAACACAGATCAGAAAATACCATTTCTAATATTAAACTGTTTTAGTTCAATATTGTTGTTTACAATGAACAAAATCTTCAATTTAAAATATCTACAGCTCTGGAAAAAAAAATAAAGAGACCACTGCGTTTTTTTCTGAAATCAGCATCTCTACATGTATTACAGCCATTCCATTCCAGCGCCTGTTGAATTCCAACACAAACACAAAGCTGAGCTACTTCAGTTCTTGCACCAGGAGTGGAATAAAGTCACCCAAGAACAATGTGAAAGACTTGTGGAGAGCATGCCAATGTGATTAAAAATAAGGATAAACAATAACAAAAAGCATGTATAATATATATACAGAACAATAAATTATATGGTACACATTGAACCTCACCTATGTTGACAGGTTTGGTTGGTTTTGAGCCATTTTTGAGCTCTTTTTTAAAAGCAACAAGGGTAGAACTCTCTTGTATAGTTGTTGGAATACTATTTCAATTCATATAACCCTTAACAGAAATTATGTTTTATCCTGTAGCAGTTCGTCTAAGTGGCACCTCACAGTCGCCTCTGGAAGCAGATCTAGTCCTGAGGTTGTTTTCTCGACGTCTAATAAATTCCTTCAGGGGAGGAGGGGCTAGGTCATTAAGGGATTTATAGATGAGGCAAGCGAGTTTAAAAGTTTGAAAATTTTCAAAACTTAAAAGCTGGTATTTCTCTAAAATTTCACAATGATGAGTTGAATATGCCCTTTGGCAAACACTTTGATGGATTTTTTTTTATAAAGTTGCTCTAAATGTTTTAATACTGTGGTGCCTGTAAATGACCATATTGCACAACAATATTCAATGTGAGACAGGATCATACAATGAAGGTATGATTTGGCAGCATCAGTTAAAATAAAAGGCCTAATTTGTTTAAAATTTTGAAGAATAAATTTTACAGCGTTGATAACTTTTTTTTACATGATTTTTAAAGGTAAGAACATCCAACATGATTCCAAGGTACTTGAATTTGGATACTGTTTCAAATACCTCGCCTCCTATAGACACATATACTGGTCTATTTGTAAATGTCATGCAAACTGTTTTATTTGTATTAAGTATGAGGCAGTTGTCATTAAGCTAGTTTTGTACCTCTTTTAAGGCATTGGTCAGTTTGGATGAGATTATATCAGTTGTAGAACCATAAGTGTATACGACTGCATCATCTGCATACGTGTTGGATACATGTTGTTTTCAAATGAATTTGATCTTGTTTCTTTGCATTGTTTGAGGTCTGAAAACATAGATCTTTTTTGTTATTTTGACCATTTGTCATTTTCTGCAAATACATGCTCTAAACGATACTATTTTATTTGGAATTTGGGGGAAATGTTGTCAGTAGTTTATAGACTCAAACAAAAAATGTTCTTTTTGCCCAAACACATACCTATAAGTAGCAAAATCAGAAAAACTGATCATTTTGCAATGGTCTCTTATTTTTTTTCCAGAGCTGTGTTATAGTTAAAATCTAAATGAAAGAGCATGGTATGTCTCATGTATTAAGTGAAGTGACATGCACACACTGCTCCTATCTCTTATAATTACACTGGCTGGTGAAGGGGAGCTTAGTGAACTTCTATGACCCTGTTTTTCCCAGCATTCATCCCTTGTGGAACGAACTACTTCCTGTGTCTTCCGAGACGCTCTGTAAGAGATATGGCTACAGGTGATTGATTGAATAATTCTCTACAGGCCTTTATCTGAGAGCACTTTGTCACTCCATCCAGACTCCAGAGCTGATCTCAATATCAGCTCATGCTAACAGACAGGGCTTTGGAAAACAGATGTGCCTCATTTAAAAACCTCACAAGACTCTCTTTAGTCAAGTGCAACATCAACAATCAGGAAGCACTCAAATTAAATTCACTTACAAAAAAAAAAAAAAAAAATCAAATCTGACATTGTGTATTTAAACAAACTAAACTGCTGTGTTTCAGGTGACATCACAACATCTGTATTTCAGTGAGTTCTTGGGTCTAGTCATGAATAGAAATGATCAGAATCAATATTTGTGAATTTACCTTTGAATATTTAAAGGTGCCTTGAGCTTTTCCAGTGGAGGGTCTTTGTGGAGATGCTTGCTTGTCTAGAATGTTCCATGGTAGAGATTTAACCTAATCTCAAAGGAGACTACCATAGGCTACATTACAGGTCAGCTTTGCGTAGAGGCAACCCTATTCACAGAGAGGAGTATTGTATATTTGAGCAATAGAAACACCCGTAATGAATAAATGCTAGATGCGTACTATGTGACATTCCAGGAAAAGCAAAAACATCTCCATGGAGACAAGCAGGTAGTGGACCCTCCACCAGAAAAGTTGCGTAATATACCTTTAATGACGAAGAACCATATAATCAGTAGGGAAAAGTGTCTCTTGCCCCATCTGAAACTATGACATAATTACATGCAAGAATATGAAACCACCAATAGTAAAGAAAACACTAAAATCTTAATTATCTGCTTAGAATCAGCACAGAATAAATATATGGAAAAAGACATAGTATATTTAATAAGGTGTCTGTGTTTTGACAGCTCCCCAAAAAACTTCATAGTTGAGCTAGCCGGCTGGCTACGGGGATAAATAAAGGACATCTTCTTCTTCAAAGCGATCCCCCAGCCACCACTGAGCAGACAGACAGAAATGGGGCAATCATTCTGTACATCTGTGGACACAACCAAAAGTGTGTGAAGAGCTAAAGAGTGTTAATGTCTGAGTGTTTCTACCCGAGGAGATGACTGGGAAGGGTGTGCTGAGAAGGGCATCTTGCACAATGTATTTTTTTCCAATAATTAAATGTAGATTTATTTTTTCCCACAACCCCTCCTTGAACCTCATGGTGTTCTGTGGGGAGTGCTCTGGGAGTATGGGGTCCGATGCTCTTTGCTAAGGGCTGTCCGGTCCCTGTATGACCGGAGCAGGAGCTGTGTTTGCATTGCCAGCAGCAAGTCAGACCTGTTCCAGGTGCATGTTGAACTCTTCCAGGGCTGCCCTTTATCACCAGTGCTGTTCATGTTATATATGGACAGAATTTCTAGGCACAGTCAGGGGCCGAAGGGGGTCCGGTTTGGGGACCACAGGATCTCATCTCTGCTGTTTACAGATGATGTTGTCCCAATGGCTTCATTCCTCCAATGTGCACTGGGACGGTTTGCAGCCAAGTGTGAAGCGGCCGGGATGAGGATCAGCTCCTCCAAATCCAAGGCCATGGTTCTTGACCGGAAAAAGGTGGCTTGCCCTCTCTGGGTGGGTGGGTGGAGAGCTCCTGCCTCAAGTGGAGAAGTTTAAGTATTTCTGGGGTCTTGTTCACAAGTGAGAGGAGGATGGAGCATGAGATTGACAGGCGGATCAGTGCAGCGTCGGCAGTGATGTGGTCGCTGTACCGGACCGTTGTGATGAAGAGGGAGTTGAGCTGAAAGACAAAGCTCTCAATTTACTGGTCAATCTACGTTCCTACCCTCACCTATGGTCATGAGCTTTGGGTAATCTCCAAAAGGACAAGATTACGGATACAAGCGGCCGAAATGAGTTTCCTTCACAGTGTGGCTGGGCGCACCCTTAGAGATAGGATGAGGAACTTGGGCACACGAGAGGAGCTCCTCCATGTTGAGAGGAGCCAGCTGAGATGGCTCAGACATCTGTTCCGGATGCCTCCTAGTCACCTTCCTCGGGAGGCGTTCTGGGCATGTCCCAATGGGAGGAGGCCCCAGGGAAGACCCAGGACACGCTGAAGGTACTATGTCTCTCCTGGCCTGGGAACGCCTTGGGGTCCCCCGGCGGAGCTGGGGGAAGTGCCCAGGGTGAAAGAAGTCTGGGAGTCCCTGCTTAGACTGCTGCTCCTGCAACCTGGCCCCGGATAATCAGAAGAAAATAAATGGATGGATGGATTTTTCCCACACAAATGCTCTGGCTTCATCCAACAAAATCTGACCTGCTTGCTGTTGTTAGTATTTAATTGACAATATTCTTAATCATTGATGATCAACTTTGCTCATTAATTTGTTGTGGTTTGTCCTGCCAGATAGCAATGTTTTCTAATCAAATTCAAATCAAGTTCATTTTGTATTTCCACTCATTCCACTATTTCCCATTGTGGGGCTTATAATGCTGACCACTTTTTGATCCTCATTACATCCATAGAAAGCAGACTGTACAAATCAATGGCTGACTCCTCACTTTAACCTTGGCATGTCATTAGTGGGTGCACATTAAAGCCAGGCTTGACTCCTGCTAATTTATTTAAATGAGGATGTGTCCCAGTACAGGGGAGTGGGTGAACCTTGGCTAAGGGGAGTCATGCTATCATGACGTTCCAACAATAAATCTATATTCAATTAATGAATATAGATTTATTTTTTCTTAAAAGACTTTGGGCTGCAGTTAAAGTCACTTGCTCTGTGTCTTGTTGTGAGGTGTGTCCCTATTATTAGATAATTTCAGTCTGTGTACAATGTATATAGAATATCCCAACTTGTTCACATTGTCATTGTTTGATTGTGTATTAAAGGTGCATTGTGTAACTTTTCTAGTGGAAGGTCCGTCAAATCCTTTTATCCATAATATGGTATTAAACCTTTCATAATGGAGACCAAACCAGACCAAGTTACTAGTTAGAACTGTGGAGAGGCTATACCCAAATACTGGATCTACACCAGAAATGTACTCAGAAAGACAACTAGCAGCTACAAGTGCAGCGCTGCTAAGATAATCAATATCACTTGAGATTAGCAGATTCCATCGTTTACAGTCTAAAAACAGCTGAATTAGTAAAAAGAGGGTTGATTCTCCAGTGTTCTCAAAAACATCCAGGGACCACAGAAAAGGAGCATGTGAAAGACTGTATGAGAGCTAGAGCCCGGTTCAACAAATCCAACCCAAATCCAGCACAGGTCTCTCTGGAGAATGTTCAAAGGCCTCTGTGCTTCTCTGCCTATCACCAGTGAGGTCTGAAGATGGGAGAGAGAGATACAGGAGGTTGATCTGAAGATTCATTCACATTGGCTAGAAGACGAAGTTTGTTCATAAACAGCATAGAAGAGCACAGTGAGAGAGATGAATGAGACATATCATGTAACATTTACTTTTATGAGTGTTCAGTTCAACTGAGTTTTTCTAGAATCCAAAATCATAGCTGCTGTAGCCTTGCATGGCTTAACAAAATAGTTTATTTTACCAACCTGCAGATCAACCTTCAGATCAACCTTCATTCACATTCACATTTCAACCATGTTTGAATGGCTTCCCCTCACCATTAACTTGCTCCAAGTTGTATTTTGAGTGATTCTTGCATGAGTAATCCTGTATTGTCCTCCATTTGATCCTTGAGTGTTTGAGCTTAACAATGTAGTGTGGTCATTAAAACATTTTATATGTCCTCTTTAATACACAATTTTCTTTTCTATGTTGCTGCCGAACTTTGAATCTTGAACTTTGCCAAAAGTATTCACTGCCCCATCCAAATAATGGAAATCAGGTGTTCCAATCACTTCCATGGCCACTGGTGTATAAAATTAAGCACCGAGGCCTGCAGACATTTGTGAAAGAATGGGTCGCTGTCAGGAGCTCAGTGAATTCCAGCGTGGTACTTTGATAAGATGCCACGTGTGCAACAAGTCAAGTCATGAAATTTCATTGCTCCTAAATGTTCCACAGTCAACTGTCAGTGGTTTTAAAACAAAGTGGAAGAGATTGGGAATGACAGGAACTCAGCTACAAAGTGGTAAGCCACATACACTGACAGGACAGGGCTATGAACTTGACTGGCCTGCACAGAGTCCTGACCTCAAGCCTACAGAACACCTTTGGGGTGAATTAGAGCAGAGACTGACAGCCAGGCCTTCTCATCCAATATCAGTGTGTTACCACAAATGTGCTTCTGGAAGAGTGGTCAAAAATTCCCATAAACACACTCGTAAACCTTGTGGACAGCTTTCCCAGAAGAGCTGAAGCTGCTGTAGCTACAAAGGGTGGACCGGCGTCATATTAGACCCTATGGATTAAGAATGGGATGTCACTTAAGTTCATAAGTGAGTCAAGGCAAGTGAGTGAATATTTTTTGCCAATATAGTGTATCTGTCTGATTTAACAAGGCTAATTATACATTAAGGTATGTTTGAATTAGGGCTGCAACGATTAGTCGACAACGTCGACAATAAAATTTTGTCGACATGAAATTTCATTGTCGACTAGTCGTATTATTTAAGTATCATTTTAATTTGGAACTTAATACTCATCTGTGTCAGGAATCCGCAGGGCCGACAGCGAACAGTTCAATGTCTTTGTTACACATCTGCTCCTTCACTGTACAGTGTCCAGGTTTACACCATTCAGACCGTTCAGAAACAGCGCTAGTCCTCCTCCCTTCTTCCCGCTCTCCTCCGTCCTGTCTGCGCGTAGCAGGTGAAAGTTGTCCACAGTGAGGGTAGAGGTAGAGTCGGATTTGCGGTGTTAGCCACGTGTCCGTGAAAACAATGACGCTAGCGTCCCTGTACTCCCGCTGAAATCTAAGGAGCGCTGCGAGCTCGTCCGTCTTGTTGGCGAGGGCGCGCACATTCCCAGTTACGACGGAGGGGAGGACCGGCCTGCAGCGTCTCTTCTTTTCCCGGAGTTTACGTCCACGCACGGCGTGTCGTCCACGGCCACGGCGTGTCGTCCGACACGGCCACGGCGTGTCGTCCACGGCCACGGCGTGTCGTCCACGGCCACGGCGTGTCGTCCACGGCCACGGCGTGTCGCCCACGGCCACGGCGTGTCGCCCACGGCCACGGCGTGTCGCCCACGGCGTGTCGCCCACGGCGTGTCGCCCACGGCGTGTCGCCCACGGCGTGTCGCCCACGGCGTGTCGCCCACGGCGTGTCGCCCACGGCGTGTCGCCCACGGCGTGTCGCCCACGGCGTGTCGTCCACGGCGTGTCGTCCACGGCGTGTCGTCCGCAGGATCTCGTCAGGGATAACATGCCTGTCTCGGGGGAACACAACAGCGCTGCGTAGCGCCATCAGCTGATCCTTTGTGTAGACGAGCGGAGGACAGGGTCCCTTACAAATCTTAAGCCGAGACAGGTAAATAATCCACCAAAAGTGCAGAAAAAATGCAGCGTCGAGTGCAGCCCAAGCTTAACGAACAGTGTTGACAAAAATATTTACAAAAGTGGGGCGGTTTAAGGGCAAAAAGTTAGGAAAGTTACAGAAAAGTGCGGGAGTGTTGTGACGAGCAGTTAGCTCGCGCCAGTCACTGTATCTGCATGTGAGGAATATTCCAATATTAGCACTAGTGCTAAACGGAATGGTGGCCATACGCAATTTGCTCATGAGTCATGGACAATCTTTTTCATTCCGAATGTAGTCTAGTCGTGTTTTGGCAGTATTCCCTTAACAGAACGCTGTTTCACAGAATACTTCAACTTTTTTTTAAAACTGGATACTGACAATATTCCGCTTTGAAACGGAATGCTTAAAGCACGCACGCGTAACTGCGCTCACTAAATACCGTTAGTGTCGTGTCCATTATCCTAGTAATATTTTTTTTCGTGACTAATCGTGACTAATCGTCACTGGATCTATAGATTAATCGACTACTAAAATAATCGTTAGTTGCAGCCCTAGTTTGAATAATGGCAAACACCTACTGACTGTACATAAAAAGTGAGAGACATTCAGTAGTTACAACTTTTCTGATGATATAAAAAAAGATCTCATATATTGTAGATAACGGTCATACCATACAGTTGTATGTCTTACTAGATCGTGCATTATACACAGAAATGGCTGTCCACATTGTGTTTTGTGTTTGCATGTAGTACTCAGTGTTGAGTGTGGACATGTCCCTGCCTCTCTCCTGCTGTGGGCTAAAGCTGCTGACAGACACTCATTACCTCCAGAACAGCCCTTCATTAAAACGATGGGAAATTAAATATTTTAAAAGGAAGTATGCCCGGTCTTTAAAGTCATAATCCATTTTATATATATTGTCAACGAATTTTAATTGGAAGATAATATTAGCATTTCTCTTTCCACCCAATGAGAGCCTTCTCTTCCTGTAGGGACATTATAAATTCACAAGTACGAATTGGGAAGAGGTAATTACTATCACCAATTGGAAATGTCTTCTTCCATATGAATTTAGACCATTTTTTTTCTCAGTGCTTCCTTGAAAAGTTTTTTCCCTCAGTAGTAAAAGCTTTGTTAAACTATTTCAGTCAACATAAAACACATGCATTGCGGTTTCAACCTTGGTAGACATAGTGAGTATAATTCAAATGCTTATCCCATTATGGCTGGGTTTCAAAAGACATCACGTCTTATTTTATTTATTTATTTTTATTTATTTATTATCTCCGGAGGGAAATTTGTCCTTTGCATTTGACCTATCCTCTTTTTTTATTAGGAGCAGTAGGTAGCACATGACTGCGCCCCCGGGGACCATCTCCATGATCTTATTTCTTAGGCTTGGTCAGCTGAAGGATTTTACCTGGGCAGTCATGTGCTGCCCACTGCTCCTTATAAAAAAAAAAGAGGATGGGTCAAATGCTTCAAATTCTTGCTGTGATGCGTGAGCGCTAGCCACTCAGCCACCGTGCCGCCGTCTTACAGGTCAATAATATTTAATATAGAATAAATGAATATTGTTAAAATGCAGATTTGTAATACAGTGAGATCTTGGCTTAAGTCATATCACATAATTACATTCTACAATCTGAAAACTACCTATTGGTAGTTGTAACTGCTTATTTATATAGCAATATTTTTTAGCTTGGTGGAAAAAGGGGTCTGAACCAGGCAAAGCAGTTGTGTCCACTGATGTTTTGTGAAAATATTAAGGTCTCCGCTTGCTTTGTCATAATAGCGTGTGTTAACAATGTTTTGAGCCCATCATAGAATCAAATGATCACTGTTCTCCACATGCAGAACATCAGTGAATGACACATGTACAAGTGAAGTGGACCCTTTATTAGTGGACTGAACATCAAAGTCCTATTTTGAACAGAACATCGAGGTGATAAAAGTTTGTTGTGTTGTGTAAGAATGTGAAGGGAATATAATGTAATATAATGTAATGTCTGTACAGAATATGTCTGGTGTTTTCAATGTTACCAGCCTTGTGACATAGAGCTGCTGAGGTTTTCATCAACAATGGACTTCTAAAGAAACCTATAATGTCTCTGTGATTCATATTGCATTGTTAATGGGCCTATTCCTTCCTTTTACTACCTCCAAGCTATGGTGTGTATATCACATTATCAACACAAGTCAAATTGTTGTTTTGAATGGGGTAAATTCTTAATAAAATCCTCCAATCAGAATCAGAATATTTTGCCTGGAAAAACAAGAAAGGTCTATTGTGCAATTACATTAAGATAAGATAAGATAAGATATGCCTTTATTAGTCCCACAGTGGGGAAATTCCAGTGTTGCAACGCACAGATCAAGAACATCAAGAAAAAGTAACATACAACAGAACAATATAATAAATAAATAAATAATGGCCTAGGATAATTTAAAACTAGACCTAAAAATAGACTCTGGAGTATAGTTGAATATTGTAGTGCAAATAAGTTGAATGACAGTTGAATGACAATTAAAGGGCCAATATTACAATATTTTCTGATCTGTTATAATGTTGTTTCTCACACATGTTTAACACATAAATCCTGCATTTTTAGGCTGTGTTTCTCTCTCAAACTGAAAACACCTGGTGCGGTGTCATGTAAACCTGTATACAGTGCACCACTGTGTTTTTAAACTTCATACATCTTCATTACAATCATTTAGCTGTTAACTTGAAAACTACTGCTTTATGACATCACAAGGTGAAACAGAGCATTTTGAGCTTTGGAGATATGAACAGACTAATAAAGGGTTACTCAAACATGTGTGAATGAAACAAAGCACAACTCCAGGTATGTTTTTGAGGAAGTAACAACATTATGACACAAGTCCATCTTGTGTAATGTAGGGCCTTTATAGCTCCCGGACCTGAAATTGAATAAATAACTATCATAGACATAGACAGACAAAGCAATGGCCCATCTACAGACTGAAGAATGTCCAGCATACATCACAGTAACACTATTATTATGATCTAGATACATGAAGGTTTGAACAAGTATGTGCGTGGAAAAGTGGGCTATACTTTGACCTGTTTAATATGTATGCTTTTCAAACAGAGTGGAGAGGTTGTGATAGACCAACCCCAACTGGAAAAAGTGATAAATAATAGCTGGGTTTTACAGCGCATTTGCTTTGATTGACTTGGGTTCACACTTAAAAGGATATGAACCCAAAGAGGAGTGACAAGCCTATTCAGTGTAATGCATTGTGGGTATTCGTGGGGCTTCACATTTGTGCCTGCTGTCTGGAAAATGCTACCTTCTCTTCGCCTTCGCAGTGGTTAATGAAGTATGCTCCCCGGTGATGCTTGGCAGTTTGACGAGAACAGGGAAATCCTTGCGCTTCACTCCCTTTTGTGGAAAATATAAGGACTTAGGTGAGACTGGTGCATTTTGGGTAATATTTCATCATGTCAAGTCAAAACTCTCAGATGCAGAGAACATTTACTCCACAGCTGTTAATTTAAATAATTAAATTGTATGGTAACTCATTTCAGTGCTGACAACAAATATAATGTGGACCAAATATGTCATTATCTATTTTTTACACTTATAAACTGCAAATTTTCTCTCATTTACTCAAGGGGTTTCAAGTCATGAAAAGACTGCGTGAAGAATCCCTCAGTCGTCCAGGTAGAATCCATGATAAAAGGAGAAATTCAATTTGTCAACTGGACAAAGTTTGTTAGGTCAAAAACGTTTCGCCGCTCATCCGAGAGGCTTCGTCAGTTCTGGTTCGAGTGCTGGTTAGACACTGCTGCTAGTAACGATAGGAGGAGACCAGCGACTCCTAGTAGAAGTCTTCAGGAAGCCCACACACACAGACCAATACCTGCTTTTTGATTCACACCACCCACTGCAGCACAAACTGGGTGTTATTCGGACATTACAACACAGGGCCCAAGTGGTTCCCACAAGCACAGAGGGTAAGGAGAAAGAAGAACAACATGTGCAGGAAGCTCTCTCTGTTTGTGGATATCCTAAATGGGCTGTCAACAAAACCAAGAGAGACAACGGCAAGAAACAAGACAACAGAGAATCCGAACCCAGGAGGAAAGGGGTAGCGATTCCGTACCTGGCCAACGTTTCGGAAAAACTACAGAGGATTTTCAGACAATATGAAATCCCAGTTTATTTCAAACCCACAAACACTTTAAGACAAAAACTCGTCCACCCAAAGGACAAAACACCGAGCCAAAAACATAGCAATGTGTTCTACTCCATTCAGTGTAGTGAAGACTGCAGTGAGCGCTACATTGTAGAAACAAAACAGCCACTTCACAAGAGGATGTACCAACACAGGCGGGCGTGCCAGAGTGGACCGTCATCTGCCGTACATCTTCACCTAGAAGCCACGGGCCATTCGTTTGAGGACAGTGAGGTTCAGATCTTAGCCAGGGAAAAGAACTGGTTTGAGAGGGGAGTTAAAGAGGCAATTTTTGTCAAAAAAGAGAATCCTTCTTTAAACAGACATGGGGGAGTCAGACATAACTTGTCTCCCATTTACAATTCCATTCTTAAACCAAAGTCAAAACAGACAAAAGAAACAATAGGGCAGGCAGGTCAGGGCCAGAGGTGTGGGGACGGTCGTTAGGGTTGAATAGGTATGCTAAACTAGACGCCAGAGAAATTTGAAATACAAAAGAGAGAATTGCAGTACAGAAGGTAGCTTACCACCACCAAGTGTGGAGTGAATGAATGGTGAACTATGGAGCGCTTTGGGATGACAAGGCATGTCATGAAAGGCGCTATATAAATGCAATGGAAAAAAAAAAAAAAAAAAAAAAAATAGTTGAGATAGTTTCAGAAGAATTCAGGGTAGTGAGCTCCTCCCTGCAGCTGGATATAAGCAGTGTCTAACCAGCACTCGAACCAGAACTGACGAAGCCTCTCGGATGAGTGGCGAAACGTTTTCGACCTAACAAACTTTGTCCAGTTGACAAATTGAATTTCTCCTTTTATCATGAAAAGACTGTTGCTATGGCGCCTTAATCATCAAAGGGCCCATGCTATTTTCTGATCTGTGTTATAATGTTTCCTCATCCCAAACATACCTCAAGTTGAGTTTTACTTCATTCACAAATGTTTAAAACACAAATCCTGCATATTTAGGGTCAGTTCTTCTCTCAAACGGAAAACATTCTGCCTTGTGATGTCATGTGGTGGTACAGGAAGTGCTCCACTGTGTTCTTAAACTATTCAGCACTGGAGTTGCCTCTCTCTACTGAACTAAAAAGTAAAAGTTGGCCTTTAACTTGAAAACGACCACTTCATGGCATGGTGTAGACAGACTAATAATGGACATTCTAACTTGGGTTAAAGCTCACAAGTGATAATTTTGCATAATTAGGACCTTTAATAAAGCATAATATAGGACATGCTATAGGACACCTTAAGTCTTCAAAATCACATCCATAACTTAATGTACTTTTGGTCCAAATCTCATTAAGTACATTGATCAGTTTTGTAATCTGACACACTTTTACACACTTTTTCACACTTTTTAGAATGCTAATTGACTATCAGCTCGTGACGGTCAAGCTCTTCCTATAATACGATGCAAAAGGACAACATTCTTACAGCCGTACTGTCCATGTCCTCTGAATGTCCTCTCTCCTAAGATTGACACAGAATACATTTTTCCAATTTGCTTGAGTCTTCTCTAATCTTCAAGGGACCAAAGTTAAATCCTTGTCTTAATACAGTGGTTATTGAGGCATGTAAAATAATTTATCCACTAATACAAGGAAAGTGAAGTCTCACTGATAAGAACCAATCCGCCTGACCCACGGATGACCAATCCTTTGATGACACTGACTTTTGGATATACATATAATGTGCCTCTATGGTTGTTTTTCTTTTGTTTCCTCATCAAAAACATACCTGGAGTTGTGTTTTGTTTCATTCACACATATTTAACACAAACCCTACGCAGTCTCAAAAAGAAAACACTCTGTTTCACCTTGTGATGTCATACAATAATACAGGAAGTGCTCCACTATGTTTTTAAACTCCATACACCTTCATTAGAATCTTTTGGATAATTTCAGACCTGGAACCGCCTATCTCTATTGAACTAAAGTAAAATGATACATGTTAACTTGAAAACTACTACTTCATGACATCACAAGGTGGAACAGAGCATTTGAATTTTGGAGACAGACTAATAATAAAGGGTTACTGAAACATGTGTGAATGAAACAAAACACAACTCTGGTTATGTTTTTGATGAGGTAGCAGCTTTAAAACATGGCTTAAAGCTCACAAGAGACAATTTTACATAAAATAGTGCCTTTAATGTGCATACAGCCACATTAAATAGCAGGCTGTACACCGAGGAGGAACTGCATCTTTATTAATAGGATCTTAAAGCAGAACTGAAGTTCAGATGATGCATCATGTTGAGTCATGCCTGTGTTGAATTGTTTCATGTGGGGATATTGATATATGAGCTGTGCAAGTGAAATGCCATCCACATGTTTAGAGCGTATGTGGCATTAAGCACTAAGTCATTATCATTCTTCATTAATTCATTCAGTCATCAGACAGACACCTATTAAGTCATTCACGCTTGGTTCTTTGAGCTTCACCAATTGTGACACAGTGTTCATGTGTGGAAAAAACTGAGAGTATTGCAATAGTAAGAGAAGCTAAAGCTACATCTTTACAAAGCGCTAAGAGTCCCAAATCCTCTCCGTTTTAGGAAAACAAGTAACATTGTCTGCATCAGCACGTCTGTTTGAGAAGGCACACTGTGAACCTGCCCTATATCTGTAACCTACTTTGGGGGCATAAATGGCATTTCAAATGTTTCCACACACAATGAAATCTCTTTAGTAATACAACTATATGGGACAACTTCTCTAAATGGAACAACATCCCACAACATCCTGTGTCATCAAGGGATCCCAGAGGAACCCTAAATGGTGCAGTCACAGTCTCACAGCATGCTCACCCCACCTCCCTATAGTTTAGGCCAGAACACAGTTCTGAATGAACATTAGCATTTAGTTATTTTACCACTTTGTAAAACATTTGCTTATGAGAAAGCACAACTATTCAAAGTTGGATTCTGATTTTATATCCAGTGTTTCAACGAAAAATGGGCCCATGGGCAAACTACACAGAAAGGCCCCTCCTGGGTATTGAACCCAAGACCCTTTTGTTCACATTATCCTGCCAATTATACACTGATATAGCTGTGAATGCATTTATGAAACCTTGGACAATACAATCACTACAGACTGACATTGCATTGAAAGCTGGATTGTCGCAAGGTTTGACTTTTCACTCAGTATAATCCACCGTGTACAACAAGCCTTTTGAGTCTGGACAACTTTTGCTGAACTGCAAACAAAGTTGTAGGAGTAAAAACTGTCAGGTATCATGCTTCATTATTTTAGATAGACAGAAATCTTTATTTTTCCCTGTGGGGAAATTGTTTTGCAGTGAATTCAATATTGTTTCTTTATCATAGAATTTTAATGTTCAGCTAATTAGCTGCCATGATTGGCTAAAACTCTGTGGGGAGTCCCTCCTCTTCCAAAACGACTCAAATGAAAGGCCATTCTAGATCAAGATTACAGAAGCTAACCTTTTTAGCTCTCTAATATCAGTCTGGCAGTTGTCAGTTTAAAAACAAAGTGGATCTAGGGCTGGGAGGTATACCGCCCAAACTGGTATACCGCTGTTTTTTTAATAATGATATGAATTTTTCATATACCCCAATACCGGTGAGTGTGTGCGTACAAAAGACAGGCAAAACAGGGGGACTGTTTTGCAGTGGCATAAGAGCGGTGGAAGCACAAGCCATGTCCAAATTCGAGGGATACACCCTCCAAAAGCTGCTTTTTTGGCCGCTCCGAAGGCTGCAAAGGCTGCAGCCTCGAACTCACCTCCGCGGACCACAAGGCCGTTGCCTAAAAGGGACAGGTCCCCGGAGCCGCTCCCGTTGCCCAGCAAACGAGACACGCCGTTAACGCTAATGCTAGTATGCACCACACAAATTACACACACGGATTAATAACAAAGATTACCCACGGGTAATTGAACTGTCAGATTTTTAGACCAAGTTATTCTAATGATCAGCAAGGTGGCTGAGTGGCTAGCACTCACACTTCACAGCAAGAAGGTTCTGGGTTCGATCCCCGGGTCGCCCAGGCCTTTCTGTCTGTGTTCTGTGTGGAGTTTGCATGCATGGTCTGGGTTCGATCCCCGGGTCGCCTGGGCCTTTCTGTGTGGAGTTTGCATGTTCTCTCCGTGTCTGGGTGGGTTTTCTCCGGGCACTCCAGTTTCCCCCATCAGAAGTGTGCTGTATATATATATATATATATACTGTCAAACACCGTGACACTGATATCATTTTGAAAAATACCGTGATATCAATTTTTGGTCATACTGCCCCGCTCTAAGTGGATCATTATTTAATCAAACTTAATCTGTGTTTTATGTGTTTTTTACAATGACATGTGAGAGGGGCATGGCTGAATTTTTAGTTAAAACTTGCTATGTCCAACATTAAAGGAGCTGGCCTCACCCTGCTCTCCACTCCTCTCTGAAAAATCACTTGATCACACAGTTTAATGAAGTGAACAACAAGAAATCTTTAGGCAGCAGAACAATAGAGCGGCATGCTCATTAATCACTTGTTCACAGTGTGTGCCTATGGCCTCTGTATCAGCAGCTCCAGCCTCAGCTCAGTGGACAGCAGGTCACTATCTGCTCCATGAAACCCTTATTACTATTAACGACAGCTTTAGTTTGGACAAGCCGCTCTCCTCTCTCAGTTTGATCAATATTATCGCATTACTGTCTAAACTCTGCAGAACACAAACCAGATTTCAAAGGTACTTTATTATCTGCTTCAAAATGAAAATTTAAATCCATCATCATAAAGTTATTATCAAATGTCTATTTGTGTCATGATTACTGTTTCAATTGTTACATCTCTCACAAAATGCTCTTGAGTTGTGTTAGATTTGTAATTCAATACCTTAATACAGTGGTACCTCACCTTACGAATGACCCAACAAACGAAAATTTCAAGTTACGAAACGCCTTCACGGTAAATTTTGGTCTCTAGATACGAAAGAAAATTCAAGTTACGAAACGCGAAATCTCAAAAATTCAAATAATGCGTGCTCAGCCACACACATTATAGCTTTTCTCAGACTGGATTTAAACCCCTCTCACACCTGTCCCCTGTTCAAACCCCCAAACCCCCACAGATTCCCAACAAAACGTATCAACAGTGAAGTGTGGGGGGAAGCGGGAGGGGGGAGAAGACTGCGCGCGGACATGTGTGATAGCGCAGCATGACCCGGCGCGGAGCTGCCAGCAGGTCCAGACCAAGGTCTAAACCTGGACTGGACCAGAACTAAACCTGGACCAAACCAGGACCAAACCCGGACCAAACCAGGACCAAACCAGGACTAGACCAGGTGGATTAAATTATTTCCTGGTTTCGTTTCGAGTCACAGCTGAGGGGAGCAGCGAGTAGGACAGCACGCAGTCTGAGCGCATGAACGCATGAACGAGACCCATGCAAGAGCCGCGGTGGTCTAGACCTCCTCTAGACCTGACCAGGTCTAGAGGAGGTCTAGAGGAGCCGCGGTGGTCTGGACTAAACCAGGACTAAACCTGGACTAAACTAGGAGGAGCCGCAGTGGTCTGGACTAAACCAGGACTAGACCAGGACTAGACCAGGTGGACCAAAGCGCCACGCGCGCGTCCACCCCCTGGCCTCGCCTCGAGCCACAGCCGAGGCGAGCCGCCGCTCTCACGCAAGAGCCACGGCGGTCCAGACCCGCTCCAGACCTGCCCGCATAAGGTGCTCACAGAGCGGCCTGGATAGAACCATGAGGTCGGCCTCTTCAAGACCTCCAGGCCGGTGACCCGGACAATCCCCGGACCCATGCCCGCTTAGGGAGCTCTTAAGGCGGCTGGCAGTGTCCCCCTGGGTCCAAGTTTGAGTGTCCAAACGAGAGACAAACGCGAGAAAAGTCCAAATCCAGTCTGAGAAACCAATCAGGAGGCAGAACACAATGTTACACTATAAAAAAGTTACACTATAAAAAAAAAAAACTTGGATCGGGGCCTTGGAACGAATCAGGCTTTTTCCATTGAAATAGCTGCTCAACTTACGAATTTTTCACGTTACGAAACCACTTCTGGAACGAATTAATTTCGTAAGGTGAGGTACCACTGTAGTTATTTTATTGTTATGTTATGATAGTGCTACTGTGAAGTAGTAATCCCGGCAGGCAGTGCAGGAAGGACACGGTGCCAACATATAGCTCTGAAAAAAATAAGAGACCACTGCATTTTTTTCTGAAATCAGCATCTCTACATGTATTACAGCCATTCCATTCCAGCGTCGGTTGAATTCCAACACAAACAGAAAGCTGAGCTACTTCAGTTCTTGCACCAGGAGTGGAATACCCAAGAACAATGTGAAAGACTTGTGGAGAGCATGCCAAGACGCATGAAAGCTGTGATTAAAAAATTCTTTGCATTGTTTGCATTGCATTTGCACTGAAAACATGTATGTTTTTTGTTATTTTGACCATTTGTCATTTTCTGCAAATAAATGCTCTAAACGATACTATTTTTATTTGGAATTTGGGGGAAATGTTGTCTGTAGTTTATATACTCAAACAAAAATGTTCCTTTTGCCCAAACACATACCTATAAGTAGTAAAATAAGAAAAACTGATATTTTGTAGTCATCTGTTATTTTTTTCCAGAGCTGTACATGCACACGCACGTACTGGTGTTTCATTTACCTGCCGTTTACCGCTGTCTGCGAGTTTTCCTCACACTGCCATCACAAAATTCCTCTCGTCATAACCATTGTTCCAGTTCCAAACTTTTCCTCATGTTCACCGTTTCCTCTGTGCGGCGCGTGCAGTTAGCCAACCTGAGCGTCGCGGTCTTTCGCGTTGTTACATCCCACGTAGGGCGCGCATGTGTGACAAAGTCATGTGACTTGCCCTTTTTGTAATGAATAATATTTTTTTCCCCTTTCTGTGCTTAGAGTCTATTATTAGAATATTTTTGTTTATGGTAGTATTTGTGATCTTACTATATTAAAGGGCGGATATATCTATTTCTATTGGTAGAGAAATAAGCATTTTTCTTTCTGTTAATTGAGTTGGGGGAGGAGCGTCGTACTATAAAAGGGGCCTCCCACCACTCCAGAGGCAGTGTGTGTTAAGAGCTGTGTACACTACAGGCACCAGTGCTAGAGCTATCCAAGGGCTGCTACAGACCACATCTACAGGATGTAACAACAGCTGATATACGACACATCACCACCAACACCAGTGACAGTTCTGAAGATGGCTTGCAACTAGCAGTCGAAACATGTCAACAAGGTAAATACTAGTTACTGTATTGTCTTTAAAAAAGAACCCAAGAAGTTAAAATCCTATCTATTCTTCATTTTTTCACTTGTTTGTGCCTTTTCAAGATGGCGGCGTGGACACATGCAGTGGCTGCTCTCGGTCCCAGCATTACAATGTTTTTGTGTGTTGTGTCTTGTAAACAACTTTGTTTTTGTTGGTCGACATTGTTTGTCGTTTTTGTTTGTCGAGTTTCTGCTCAACATTAGCAGAAACCAGGGCTCTCAAGTTTTGAGCGGGGTGTCGTGTGTCACACTCTCAATGCGTGAGACTTGAGAGCCCTGGCAGAAACTATATGAGTTGCTATAAACAACTCATACATCGAAGGCTACGGAACACACTCAGAAACCATGAGGCAAGGAGAGCCGCCTGGTCAAGTGGTGCAGTAACAAAAACCTCTCCCTGAACGTGGAGAAGACAAAGGAGATTGTCGTAGACTTCAGGAGAGCACACACACAGCACACCCCCCTCACCATCAATGGCGCTGCTGTGGAGAGAGTAAACAGCACCAAGTTCCTGGGTGTGCATATCTCTGAGGACCTCTCCTGGTCAAAGAACACTGCATCACCGGCCAGTAAAGCCCAACAGCAACTCTGCTTCTGCAAGCTGAAGAGAGCCAGAGCCCCAGCTCCCATCATGCGCACCTTCTACAGAGGCACCATAGAGAGCATCCTCACGAGCTGCATCACTGTGTGGCAGACATGGGACCAAGTCACACATGTGCAAGTCTCAAGTAAGTCTCAAGTCTTCACCTTCAAGTCCCAAGTAAGTCCCAAGTATTTTTTTCTTGGGCAAGTCAAGTCAAGTCAAGTCCTGTAATAGGTCAAGTCAAGTCCAAGTCAAGTCACCTTTGGCGTATTGTTGTAATTTTAGCTGCAGAATCTGATCTTAATAAAGTGAAAGGCAATATATAAGAAAGTGTGAGTAATCATCACTGGTTAATGTGCCCAACCTGTTATCAAATATTTGTATTGTAAATACTCATGTTCAGTAAAATACATCATAGACTCAAACAAAACAGTGATAATGTAATTACTGGTTATGTATTGGCAAAAGTGATCTGTACATCGAAAACCAAACTGTTTCACATGTTTTCAACATTGTTTCAGCATTGAGTTGAAACCAGTAACAGCTAAACTTGTTACACTCCCTAACTCACTCTGTCCCACACACACACACACACACACACACACACACACACACACACACACACACACACACACACACACACACACACACACACACACACACAGAATATCCACAAGTAGCTATCCTTTTACAAAGTAACAACAGCTAAAACAAATACTAACTTACAGTAAATTAAACTGTCACATTTCTTTGCTCTTTGCACATTTCTCTCTCACACACTTTCTGTCACTCACACTCACACAGTATATCCATAAGTCATTCCCTTTTTGTGAGGAAACAAATAATAGCTAAAACAAATAGCTTATTAAACTTTGTTACATTTCTCCTCTCTCTCTCTCTCTCTCTCTCTCTCTCTCTCACACACACACACACAATTCATCAATCTATAGTTGATTGACCTTATCGATCGACTTACGATTAATTGATAAGCGTCGTTTTTCACCTGAATTTTAGTGTTTCAATAGGGTCTTTAATAGGGGTGTAAAGATTAACCGATTTGGATCGGTTATCGGTCTGTGACCTCTGCGATCTGAGTGTACCGATCAGCGAAGCCCGGATCGGTCCAAATTCACTACGAAAGGTCCGATGCACCGGATTTACAGCCAAGAATCGGTTTGCTAGCTCCTGAGCGGTCTCTCTCATGGCGCAGCAGCCGCGCTGTGTGTGTTTGCGTTCTTTCGCGAACGGTGGGTGGTTCACTTACCTGGGGTTGAAGCTTATTGGCTGGTTAACTGCCAATCATGCGAGCGGCGCGGGCTGTATGCGGAAGCGAGCACAAAATGTTTGCACTGTATAGCCGTGTCCCAATTCGCATTGTGCGGAGGGCGGGTTTCCCGCCGCCTCGTCTCGTCAGGAGATCTACTCTATCGGTAAGCTAAGCTAAGTTTCCTTTTATTGAGCTATGGTTAAATTAATATTTGGTGCGCTACCGCTATTTATGGACATGGTTCGTATGCGTGGTTAACTTTTGTGCCAGTGTTGTGTCGCGTTGATATCAGTCTGATGTTTCACTGTCAGCTTGAAAGTTTCCATGGCAACTATAGACCATAACAATTGTATGATACTAGCGTTTTTATTGTCACGGTTAGTGGATTGGGTGATTTATTTAGACAACATTCATGTATTGGCAATGTATATTTGATTTGGGCTAAAATTGACTTGGCTAATTTACTTTTGTGTGGAAAATACAATGTATAATCAGAATTGGTGCATTTCTGTATTTAGATACTACTAAGGATATAGTGTATAGAAATGTACTTCACACACACACAGATGATTTTTGTCTCAAAGGAGACTAAGGAAATGTTATAAGATGGAGAGAAAGTATTAGTTATTCAGTGGATTTAACATGCTAGTGTTTTCTATAACTGCCTAGTAATATCTATCTTCTTGTCAGTGATATGTTACACTTTTACAGTTACTGAAACTCATGTGTGACTGAAGCACTAATTACTAACTAATTCTGATTCATTCTGATTTTTGACTTTAATAGGCAACTTGCTTGTTTTATAAGGTCTTTTTTATTTTTGATATCTAACCTTATTGTTTTGTGTTGCTTGAGGGAAGGAATGTGTTGTATTTTAAGTATGAGCAGAGTTTTGCAAACCGGATTGCCAGTTTTTTCAGTAGGCCTGGTGTATTGTCTGTTGGACACTAAATAAACAAAAGGATACTATTTTGAAATTTAATTTCTGTTTCTCTCTTTTTCTTCTCAATAACTTTAAAGCACTTGGGAGTAAAGTTGTCAATTTGTATTGAATCGAAAATAACCGAACCGGATCGGATCGAATCGAATCGAATCGTACCGGATCGTTTACTAATTTTATGAATCGTCCCTGAATCGAATCGTAGCCTGTGAATCGAGATTCGAATCGAACCGTTTTGTGAGTGAAAGATTCACACCCCTAGTCTTTAAGAATATAAGCTATAGTATACATAACACTGAGTCAAAAATATATCATAGTATTATTATATTGTAGCCTATATTCCTCAATTAATTATTCCTTAGTAAAAAACAGACAAATGTATTGATGCTGAATAACAAAATACAGTAATCCCTCACTCTATCGCAGTTCGCGGATTTATTATTATTATTATTTTTTTTTCTTTTTATAGTGTAACTTTTTTTTTTATAGTGTAACATTGTGTTCTGCGTCCTGATTGGCTAAGAGACTAGATCAGGACTAAACGTGGACTAAACCAGGTCTAGACCAGAACTAAACCAGGTCTAGACCAGGTCTAAACCAGTTCTAAACCTGGACTGGACCTGGACTAAACCAGGACTGGACCAGGTCTAGACCTGGACTAAACCGGGATTAAACCACCACGGGCCACTCTTTGCTGATTTTGTGCGGCTGGTTTGTGGCTGGGGCCAGTAGTCGAGATGTAAAATCAAACCAGGGGGGGTGGTGAAATTTTTCATTAATGTAACATATTTTCCGGGGGGGGGGGGGGGGGTTAGTCTTGGCTTAGTCCTGGTTTAGTCTTGGCTTAGTCCTGGTTTAGACCTGGTTTAGTCCTGGTTTAGTCCTGGTTTAGACCTGGTTTAGTCCTGGTTTTGTCCTGGTTTAGACCTGGTTTTGTCTTGGCTTAGTCTTGGTTTAGACCTGGTTTAGTCTTGGTTTAGTCCTGGTTTAGTCCCAGTTTAATCATGGTTTAGACCCAGTTTAGTCCTGGTTTAGTCTTGGCTTAGACCTGGTTTAGTCCTGGTTTAGTCCCGGTTTAGTCCTGGCTTAGTCCTGGTTTAGACCTGGTTTAGTCCTGTTTTAGTCCTGGCTTAGACCTGGTTTAGTCCTGGTTTAGTCCCGGTTTAGTCCTGGCTTAGTCCTGGTTTAGACCTGGTTTAGTCCTGTTTTAGTCCTGGCTTAGTCTTGGTTTAGACCTGGTTTAGTTTTGGTTTAGTCCCGGTTCAGTCCTGGTTTAGACCCGGTTTAGATCTGGTTTAGTCTTGGCTTAGTCCTGGTTTAGTCTTGGCTTAGTCCTGGTTTAGACCTGGTTTAGTCCTGGTTTAGTCCTGGTTTAGACCTGGTTTAGTCCTGGTTTAGTCCTGGTTTAGACCTGGTTTTGTCTTGGCTTAGTCTTGGTTTAGACCTGGTTTAGTCTTGGTTTAGTCCTGGTTTAGTCCCAGTTTAATCATGGTTTAGACCCAGTTTAGTCCTGGTTTAGTCTTGGCTTAGACCTGGTTTAGTCCTGGTTTAGTCCCGGTTTAGTCCTGGCTTAGTCCTGGTTTAGACCTGGTTTAGTCCTGTTTTAGTCCTGGCTTAGACCTGGTTTAGTCCTGGTTAAGTCCCGGTTTAGTCCTGGCTTAGTCCTGGTTTAGACCTGGTTTAGTCCTGTTTTAGTCCTGGCTTAGTCTTGGTTTAGACCTGGTTTAGTTTTGGTTTAGTCCCGGTTCAGTCCTGGTTTAGACCCGGTTTAGATCTGGTTTAGTCTTGGCTTAGTCCTGGTTTAGACCTGGTTTAGTCCTGGTTTAGACCTGGTTTAGTGCCGGGTTAGTCCCGGTTTAGTCCTGGTTTAGTCCTGGTTTAGACTTGGTTTAGTCCTGGTTTAGACCTGGTTTAGTCTTGGCTTAGTCTTGATTTAGTCCTGGTTTAGTCCCAGTTTAATCCTGGTTTAGACACGGTTTAGTCCTGGTTTAATCTTGGCTTAGTCCTGGTTTAGACCTGCTTTAGACCTGGTTTAGTCCTGGTTTAGTCTTGGTTTAGTCCTGGTTTAGTGCCGAAATAGATGCAGAAATAATCTGATAATATGACTCACCCATAAGAACGCGTCACTCCCGATAGTTTGCGTATCCATGTATGCACGTGTCACGGTCTTTAATAATCCGGAGCTCCGGAGAAAAGGACATATCCCGAACTTATCCCGTGTCCCGAGGCGAGAGTTCCTTCTTACGTAGCATTAACGTAGCAAGTTAAGGATTCTTCTTCTCTTGGAAATGCCGCGTAAATATCACGTGGCTCGCTCACAGCTGATCGGCGAACAGGCGCAAACACAACAGCGGTAATCATCATGATTGGCGGGAGCGCGATCGGTGCGTAATTATGCTGCAACATGATTGGAAGCTGGAGCGCAGTTCGGCCTATGATTGGCTCTTGGCACTGGCTATTTTGACTTAAAGACGGCGAATTTCGCCAAAAGGTGAGGGATTTTCATGCCTGATTGATAAAATGCCACAAGGGATGGAAGAAGGGATGACTGTTTTAGAAGAGGGATGATTTTGACTATTTTTTCCCACAGGGGGGATGCCCGGGGGGTGCCCCCCCCCAGGACATGGCAGTGCCGTTGAATGAGCACGAAAACATTATGTGAACACGCAAGTCATTCAAGTCATCGTGTCTCAAGTCAAGACAAGTCCCGAGTCCCAGACTTCCAAGTCCGACTCAAGTCTCAAGTATTTCATTTTTTGTCGAGTCAAGTCACAAGTCATAAAAACAGCGACTCCAGTCGACTCGAGTCCAAGTCACTAAGTCTCAAGTCCCCATGTCTGCTGTGTGGTATGGCACCTGCTCCGTGACCTGCTGAAAAAAGCTACATCGAGTAGTGAGAGCAGTGGAGAGAATTGTGGGTGTCTCTCTCCTCTCCCTGCAGGACATCTACCACACCCGCCTCACCCGCAAAGCCCTCTGCATTGTGAGTGATCCCACCCACCTGCCTCTTCAGTCTGCTGCCATCAGGAAGGAGACTGAGGAGCCTCAGGACAAAGACCAGCAGACTGAAAGACAGCTTCATCCACCGAGCTGTCAGGATGCTGAACTCTCTCCCTGCCCTGCCCTCCCTCCCCCAATGACACTGCTGCTTAAATGACATTTAAAGGACACTGACACTGCTGCTTAAATTAAACAATTTGAGCTTTATTACACTACACATTGTGTTTTACCTATTTGTATTATATACAAGTTTACTGTACTTTTACTATGGGTATATGTGATGTCTTGGTCATTGTTTGTATTGTCTTGTTTATCAGATGTTTTATGTTCACTGTGGGCCTAGGGAGCGCTGCAATTTCAGATCCTGTGTGTGTAACCTATATGGTTTTTGACAACAAAGCGGGCTTTGAACTTTGAACTCTTAACTTTCTGGGAATAAAATCACCAACACTATTTTTGACTACTTTTTTTTTTTTCTTTTTTTCAATAAGAACCCACAACTGTTACTATTTTTTAATTATGTAGGCATTTTTAAAATATACTGAATATAAAGCTTTAAATTGTCCTTGCATAAAATGAGTTGCAACTCAATTAATCTGCTGGTGGTAAAGCATAAACACTGTAGAGCAGAAAGATTCAATAACCTACCGGCTCGCTGTTGATGCTACAGTAGCTCCCACAAGTGAATACTTTGGCCAAGGCACTTAACCCCCCTTTGTGTCTGCATACACTGGTGTATGAATATGTGTGTGAATGGGTGAGTGATGTACACTGCTTAGAGTATACATTTCATTTACCATTTAATTTAAATCTTACATGATATTAATTAAAATACAAAAAAAACAGCCTAAAATGCACTACTGAAATCTAAAAAATCTACAAAATGTTTTTGCCCACATAAAACATTCAACTGTTCTTAGACATGTGCTCAACTTTACAGTGCACATCCCCCTGTAGTTATTATGAGTGAGTGTGCCTTCAGTAAATAGTCTGTTCCGTGCAGTGGCGCCCACAATCCCCTATGATAAGGCAAAGAAGCTCTATAAAATGGGGGGATTACTGTTGGTGATCAGCAGGTGTGTCAACAGTCTCATCTTATCAGGCCATTTCACACCAGCCTGCACTCCAATGAATATTATTCTACATTATCATCTGCTTTACAGATGCTGCCCACTGATCAGGCCGCTCTTAAAACCAGCTCCAGTCCAGACTCGGATACATTTAAATGATACAGTGTCCAGAGATCTTCATCAGTTTATGGAATAATAGTTTAAAAACAGTACATCAGTTCAGAGGGCAGTGCATTAGTTACGCATGTACAGCTCTAGAAAAAAAAGAGACCACTGCAAAATGATCAGTTTTTCTGATTTTACTACTTATAGGTATGTGTTTGGGCAAAAGGAACATTTTTGTTTGAGTCTATAAACTACTGACAACATTTCCCCCAAATTTCAAATAGAAATATTGTCATTTAGAGCATTTATTTGCAGAAAATGACAAATGGTCAAAATAACGAAAAAAAATACATGTTTTCAGACCTCAAACAATGCAAAGAAACAAGATCAAATTCATTTTAAAACAACATAATACTAATATTAATGTGTTCAGAAATCAATATTTGGTGCAATAACCCTTATTTTTAATCACAGCTTTCATGCGTCTTGGCATGCTCTCCACAAGTCTTTCACATTGTTCTTGGGTGACTTTATTCCACTCCTGGTGCAAGAACTGAAGTAGCTCAGCTTTGTGTTTGTGTTGGAATTGAACAGACTCTGGAATGGAATGGCTGTAATACATGTAGAGATGCTGATTTCAGAACAAAATGCAGTGGTGTCTTATTTTTTTCCAGAGCTGTATAATGTTGAGTGACAATATAGGGGTTCAAGTTGTAAATGAATAGACTTTTGCATAGATTGTAAAGTAGGGATGCAAATTATCGGTTAATTCATTAACTGATAGTTGATTGACCTTATCGATCGATTAACGATTAACTGATAAGCGGCGTTTTTCACCTGAATTTTAGTGTTTCAATAGGGTCTTTAAGAATATAAGCTATAGTATACATAACACTGAGTCATAAATATATCATAGTATTATTATATTGTATATTCCTCAATTAATTATTCCTTAGTAAAAAGCAGACAAATGTATTGATGCTGAATAACAAAATACAGTAATCCCTCGCTCTATCCAATTTTTTTTTTTATAGTGTAACATTTTTTTATAGTGTAACATTGTGTTCTGTCCTGATTGGCTAAGAGACTAGACCAGGACTAAACGTGGACTGGACCAGGTCTGAACCAGGTCTAGACCTGGACTGGACCTGGACTGGAACGGGTCTAGACCTGGACTAGACCAGGATTAAACCACCACGTGCTGAAGCCACTGCTTTGTGGGTTTTTGATCAGCTCCTCCGCCCCGCTCCTGTAAGGCCAGCTCGGATGACCTTGGCGCGGCGAAACCAGCTGATGGAACTGAGCTGTAAGGTCCATTCTTGTAGCAGCAATTTTGTTGTTGATTGGAGGAAGGTATTTAGAAAGTCCTGTATCTGGAATGGGATCCTGCCATTTTATATTGTTCACAGCATTCACATTTAGGCGCCATCTAGTGAATTCTCCATTTGGTTTGTTAATGTCTAACCATGCAATAATAAAACAATAAAATAAAAGAAAAGAAAATCTTACTTTGTTGCCAAATTCGATTTTCATCATGTTAGACAGTGATACCCTAACCCTGGACTAATACAAAAACCCAGCATCAGTCTTGAAGAAGAGCTGAAGATCTCTTTGAGCAGACGGACAAATAGCCTGACAGAGACGTTGCTGTGTACACAACAGTCAATGCTAACGCTGTGTTCACACTTGTCCTGCTTTGGCTCTGGTTTGATTCTGGTTTAGTCCTGATGTACACTTGGTTTTGTCCTGTTCTAGTCTTTTTTTGATGACGTGTGTGTTGTGGATGCAGCTTATGGTTCTCAAAAGCCAAAATATGATGCTAATATGCTTTACCGTTGCCCACTTGTTTTACCTTTGCAGAAGACAAGCTGAGGGCCTCAACTCAGTCCAAGATGTTCTACAAGGAGATCTTCATGCTGTTGGAAATGTATTTCTCCTCCCCCTTTAGCAACCAAAACTGAGAACTGAAATGCACTCTCCCTGTATATATTATATTTACTGTATATATTATTTAAAATGGCAGGTGATTTGATGTCACTCACAGCAAAGCAGAATCTCAAGCTCAAATGATACATAGTTGGAAACATGAAAAAAAAAAAGTGTATTCAAAGGATCTCATTACAACCTCCCAGTCAATGACTTTTTTTTGCATTTGTCCAGAAACTCTGCGTTAATCCAATTTGTGACATGTTAATGCTTTGCTCATGCATCTTCAGCAGGCTCATTACTTAAAAGTCAATACAATCTCTAAGCCCCTCAGAGCTGACCACGTGACAGGCTCTTGGTGGTCTACATTTCCATTAATTTCCCCAAAATGAAATTCAGACTTGTGTGGACTTTGTTCCTAATCTAATAATGGTAATGATTGAGATTTGCAAATTCAATCATCTATAATCTGAGGGACACTGTGGCTCTATATGGGGAGACAGAGACGTCCCAGATGATAAAAACGGATAAAGTAGAAAATAGGGCTATGTAGCATCTTTCCGAGACTGAATTGTGGGTACATATTTATTTCAGTTTCCTGTTATATGATGCCATTTTGATGACCGTTGACCACTCAAAAAATGTAGCATTTTATTTTGACTTGAAAAGGGACCCATATTATGCAATTTTCTGGTTTATGTTATGTTGTTCCCTCATCAAAATCATACCAGAAGTTGTGTTTTATTTCATTCACACAATTCCTGCATAGTTAGTCATTCTGAGCTTTGGAAATGTACACAGACTAATAATAAAGGATTACTCAAACGCCTGTGAATGAAACAAAACAAAACACTGGGCATGCTTTTGAGGAGGTAACGTTATAGCGTGACCTAAAGCTCCCAAGAGTCAATTTTGTATAATATAGGTCTTTTAATTGCTATGGCAACAGTCTTTTGGCAACAACTTTTCAACGAATGCTATACTTTGGCTTTGATGAAATGGGTTCAAGATTAACTGTAGACATCGGCCGCATGCCCGGAAATGTGTCTTAATTAAACTTACCCCACGTGTACATTTGGATGAACTCGAGGGCAACTACTCTCATTTTTCATTTAGTGGCTACATTCAAATTTGAGCGAGCTCCGAGAGGAACAAGACAGGGGCACCTTGAGACGCCTTGGCCCTGTACTGGCACTGCTCACTGCACCTCTTTACCACAAGCATAAGTGGAGAAGATAAAAATACGGACTCCGACATAAAGTAGAATGCAGACTGAAAATGTCAATCACAAGGTCTTTTTGCTAACTCATTTTTATACCGTGACAACATCAAGGGAGCTGTCCATTCTTTTTTGTTTCTCCACAGACGATGTTCTGGACCATTATTATAATGATTTCCTGAGAATTATTATGTATTTTTGTCTCTCTAACTTGTAACTGGGTAGATCTGGACTTTGTCTAAAGCTTGAACATACCAACTTCACATACAATTTCACATATTTGGCTGCATTGTGTTCAGGAATGTCATTGTAAAGAAAATGCATAGGCTATCTCCGAGTAGTGTTAAAATATATAGAGAAAATCTGTACTGAGTGAAATAAAAATATTGTGACTAATGCACAGTATGTCTCTGTGTCAGTCACACAACTGCCACCTAAAATGACAATACATAAAAATAATTCATGTATACTCGTGTTATAAAAATCCATACAGGGGAAGTGCCTTTCTCCATGACTGCAAACACTGTATTAGAGCAACTAAAAACGGTATCTGTATCGGTAGCACAGTGATTGGTTTAAACAATAAGATCAGAGTGAGTTTAACCCTTTAAATGCCAGTGAGAGATCAGAGGAGGATCTGTCCTTCCTGATGCCGTGAGCAGACTGATGACTTTCTCTGAGGCTTTGAACTCACACAAATGTCAAAACATGATCAAAGACAGGCCCAGTTTAGTCTATGGACTCCAGATATGTTTAGATGGTCGACTGTGCAGTAAAAGTCAGGGTATTTGTGGAATGTATTTCTTTACTTCTTTCATAGATCCATGGAGTTGTGCTGTTATAATAGAAGAACAGGGAAAGTCATTCAATACTATTATATACTATCCTGAGTGATGTCAGTGGCTCATGTAACAGACCTCTGTCGCCTGCACCTCGATAATGAAATCACACTTCACTTTTACCCATATCTGCAAAACAGCAACAAGTATTTTAAAGATCCCATGACATGGTACTTCTTGATGCTTTTATATGGCTCCTTAATGGTTCCCTAATACTGTAAATGAATCCTTCTTCAAAATCAACACTCAGTGCATGAGAAACAGAGATAAGCTGAGAAAGAGTAATTTTTCTCACTCAGAACACTCTATAATGGGCGTTGTTGTTTGAATGCAAATGAGGAGAAAAAAGCTGGCCAATAGTAGAAGGTGGGGGCGTGGCTAAACGCTCCGCTCTCTGCACTGAGCGCTCTCTGATCCATTTCCTTGTTTTTGCATGGGGGGAGAGAGTTGAAGTGTTCCATTGAAAAATAAACACATTTCCACATAAAATTAAATTAAACCACTGCTGTTCAAAGGTCCAGAGGCTCAGATAAAGGACTTCCGAGCCTAGAAACACTCGGACGTGCCTCCAGGCAAATAAAAAAACGCATTTCGCATTGCCTAGCGCATTCGCAGTCCAAACTCTCTGGGCGTGATTTACAGAGACGCTGAGTACAGACAGACGGGGGTGGAACTGCATTTGCATTTCTTTTTTCGATCTGACGTCAATAAGGTGCCTTGTTCAAACTCGCCCGTTTGAGCTCCTATTTTTTGTAACGCAGAAAAGGATCGCAAATGCTCAGTTTAGACATTTCACAACTTTTAACCATGGGGGGGGGGCCTAAACAGGGTAGGGGAGCTCACATTAACGTTCAAAAACCTCAGAAAGTGAAAATTTCATGCCATGGGGCCTTTAAAGGTCCACAATGTAACTTTTTGGTTGGGCGTCTGTCAGCTGCTTTTTTTGATCAAAATGTTCCACAGTGTGACATTAAACGGCTCTACTCTACATTTATTCAATTACAAGTGGTTTTATTACTCAAAAATACATAGAAAAACTGACACTCTGTGTGAGCAGGGTTGCCCTCCACAGATCTGACCTGTAACTTGGCCTGGTTTGGTCTCCATGAAGATTTTCAGACAAAGCAATAACATAAGTTAACAATAATTTAAGTATAATTTATTTTCTGAAATATAAATGGCTGTTCAATGTTCCTGTCAAATTCATTCAAAATAATGAAAACATCTGTAGTAAGCTGTGATCATGACAATATTTAGCACAATGAGAAATGCTATTTTACACAAATAATAACATCTTTCTTTTCAAAATAATTGAAACAACTCACAACTCGCCATCTTTGTCTCTTTTTGCATATTAAATGACAGGGTTGTGCGGTATTTGGCAAATATTAGATGTTCACCTAGAGATGGGTGAGAAGAGCAATAATAATTTCACTGCTGTGGGTTCAGAAAAGAGGGCTACTCTGAGAAAGTCAGGTTATAGCTTTGCACAAAGAATAAAAAAAACACCAACTCTTCTGCAAACATCACAAAGTTCACAAAACTCAGGCAGAATCATCAAATATTTGGTGCACACTTCCAGCTGCAGTGATAGGAGGGAAATAAAATCCTATACAAAAAAAACCGGCAAACTTCTTATATGATTTACTGATCCCTACTTTGTGTGAAGTTGGTGGATACATTGATAAAGTCCTAACTGTGTCCCTGTCTTCTTTGGATCACTTAAGGCTTTAGGATTACTCATGCATGAATATAGCTTTGTGATCTGATCTGGTCTTATCCTGCACTGAACCCAGACATAAGAATTATATTAATGTTAAATGCATTACCTCTGCTGTCTTCAATCTGTCATCCCACAGGCACAACTGTAACCTTAAAGGGAATAAAAATGAATAATTGACTTTTATGAGCTTTTAATAATGCTGCTATAGTGCTCCCTCATTATTATCTTACTCAGAGTCATATTTTGATTTGTGCATTTTTGAGTAACCCCACATTGTCCTGCCTTCGAGGTTGAGTGCTCTGAATTTTTTGTTTCCATCTTTAAAAATATGGCATTTTTTCAACAATAAAAAAAAAAAAGTAAAGTAAAAACCTGCTGCTTATCACAATGACTTTCCTGAAAAGGCCAGTTCTATCAGCGTTTTTTTGTAAACAGCAGTATTGATCTAAACCAACAAAAATGTAAATTAATGATATACATCTATGTTGCGCCGCAAGATGGCCGCACTGATCAATCGCTCCGTGTCAACTCGCTCTTTTTATCCCGACCTGTACCTTTGTATTTTATAATATTTTATTACATTTTTTATTGTATTGTTTACCTTTTTCGCTGCACTTTTTGCAACACTTTTTACCATGTTGCACGACGACTGTTGCACTGTTGCACATTTACATTTACTACTGGATTTTACTCCTGTTGCACTGTTGTTTACTACTGTTATTGCACATTTACATTTACTACTGGAATTTTTAGTACTGTTGTTTACTCCTGTTATTGCACTAGAATTACTACTGTTGCACATTTATTTTTATTTTATCTTAACTCCAATGCACATTCTACTGCACATGACCAATCCACTGCTGTATCTTCCATTGCACATTTTGATGCACACTGCACACTTTGGAAATCTGTATATGGTATAGTTTATTTATTATGTTGCACTGTTTTAAGATTTTAGATCTTAGACTTTAGTTTTAACTTTAGATCTCTGTCTTAGATAGTTTTTGTTGTGTTTTGTCTTCATATTGTATTTTGTACACTGTCTTTTTGCACTACCTGGCCAGAGAGAAACAAAATTTCGATTCACCTGTATGTTGAACACATATGGCAGAATTGACAATAAAGCTGACATTGATCTTTGATCTTTGATGTACTATCATTATTGCATGCTATTAGTACTTCTTGACTATCTTAGTGAGTCAGCGGTTCTTATGATCCTAAGCATTTCACTACATTGATGATCTTGTGTTGATCCTGCATATGACAAATAAACAATCTTGAATCTTAAATCTTGAATCTTTATGTGATTAATCTTCCCAGTGGAGATCATACCAGCAAATGAGCCTTAGGTGGTGTACCTTTGAGGCCCGGACCATAGCGAACCACATCACCACTTCATCATCCTGATTACATTGTTTAGTGTTTAGTTTAGTGTCAAGAAGACCAGCTTTAACCCATCAGCGGTTCTCAAATGGTGGTACATGTAACACTTGAACGCTCTCTTTGACCTTTTTTGCACCTGCTTTAGGCCTAGTTTTAAATATCCTTTTATAGTGCAGTTTTAGAAATGGTGCTATTTGATAGGCCTAATCTGCTTGAGTACTGTATACTATGAAAAGTTTTAGAACCAGTTACTTACGTAGAACATCACTATCAAACAGAACGCGCAGCATCTTTGCTCAAAGGCAGATCAAATAACCACTGGAGCACACTTGCTATTAATTTAGGAGACTCTTTAATAGATAACAAGAAAAATAAAGTAAATAAAATATACTTGATCCATATGAATTCAAGTGCAAGTCTTGGAAACAATCCAAACCCTGGTGCTAAAGTATAGGTTGTCTTTACCCTGATGTACTAAGTGAAATCTCAGTATTTATTTATACTCTATGTAATGTATACTGCCAGTGTGTCCAGGTTAAATTCTTATTGTGGGTAAGTGATGAATCTTCCCTGAACATTTTGAGGTGTGGTCAGGTTGAATAAACATAGCCTGATTGTCAATAATTTCAATAAGTCTATAATAAAATATAGTAATATTTAAAAAAATGTAAAATAAATTTGCTTCTTCTATAAAATTAGCAAAATGTGACTTTAAATCCTCTATGCTGGATCTGTTTGCATCATCTGTCATGTCTCTTAATATCATTTCTTAATGTTCAGAACTTGTAATTCTACGAAAAGCCAATTCCAGATGAATCTGAAAATGCAACTCAGCAATTTCCTGTACTTATCCACTCAATGTCCTTCATTCTGTATTGTTCTCAAGCTTATTTATTTACCTCACTACCTCTTGCAGCCAACTGTACAGTTTAACCATAGGCCAAGAATTACTGTCACCCCTATCCGGTGAATACAATGGTGTGTTTTATGAAAGAAACATTGCTCTTGTGCTAAAAATACAAGATGAGACAGAACCAGCCCCCTCTCTCTGGAATATAATGAGATGCCCACTGGTATTCTCGGTCATTCAAACCGTATATACATCCACAGGGACACTGTTGGTCATAAATAAAAAATGGGACATAGATAAAATAAAAAATTGAGCGTAACTGTGAAAAGGGGCATTAGCATCTCCGGGGTGATTAATCATTTAGTTGTTCTTACAATAAACTCTTAAACCATAATGGCCTATTTACAGTGTTCTCTCTGTTGGCTGTTTTGGTCAGCGGTATGCTTGTCCAAAATTAACCAGGGTATTCAGATGATATCCAAATGAATGTTTATAGTGTTATTTCTTTTAAAAATGCAGCTAGTTGAATGTGTTTCATATCTTTTATGGAAACAATATCCAACAAAGTACTCCCACATGTTCATATTGCCCTATTTATCTGTACATAATTCACTACAACCATACTGTCTATATTGTATATACTATATATATTGCACTTGCTGCTCCTTGCACTTCTGATTAGATGCTAAACCACATTTTGATACCTGTATTTATACATGTATAATGACAATAAATTTGAATCTAAAAAAAAAAAAAATAAAATAAAAAAAATGTAATCATTTAAGGGAAGCTTTTCATGCAGGAAGTGTCCAGTGTTAAAGGAAAAGTAACGTTATTTTACAATCTGAGCCTTCTTTCGGTAATAAAACAAGTCGTTTGACTCACCCATAGCACGTTGGTGTCATTTGGAGCTGTTTGGTGAAAGTTATGTTGTAGCGTATCCGTTAACATGAGTATTCGGGGCATTACTTTGCAGTCTCCAAATAACACAAACTTTAGCACTTTTCAAATCATAGAAGCCCGATGTCTTAATGTAAGATTTCGTTTGAAGCAAAAGTGGCCTGTAATCCGAGATTCAGCCATAGTTTCGAGTAGATGAGGACGCCAGTGCGCATGCGCGGACTGCTCCCGGGACCCAAACATGAAACGCAAAGCTGAAAACTATGGATAAATCTCGGATTACAGGCCACTTTTGCTTCAAACGAAATCTTTCATTAAGACATCGGGCTTCTATGATTTGAAAAGTGCTAAAGTTTGTGTTATTTGGAGACCGCAAAGTAATGCCCCGAATACAAATGCTAACGGATATGCTACAACATAACTTTCTTCAAACAGCTCCAAATGACACGAACGTGATATGGGTGAGTCAAACGACTTGTTTTATTACCGAAAGAAGGCTCAGATTGTAAAATAACGTTACTTTTCCTTTAAGGGAAGTGTCCAGTGTTAATAATCTGCCTCAAAGTTAGAATCTTAAAAACAGTTTTCAACACGTAAACTGTTCAAATTGATTACTTGTTGATGTATTTTATTGTAAGCCTAACGGAAATGATAGATTACATGCGTACAACTGATTACATTGAATAAAATCAAATAAAATGTAATGTTGGACAATCAGCCTAAATTATAAATGGTTGACACTGGCTGACATTGCACAGAAATGAGATCCCATTCACTAAAAGGCTTCTGCTGTACTCTGATGTCGCGCGTAATCGTTGCTCGGGCTGTAAATACCCACAGACCAGAGACTGATGAGCGGTGGAGGCAGAGGCGCTGTCCAAGGTACTGCATTCGGCCCCTCCCCGGTAGACATCACGGAGAGACACGTGATTCTCGCTGTCTGTGGCTCCTGACAGTCGCTGGATAGGCTCAACGGGGGAACCAGATTGCACCTTCTCCTCCGCTGAAGATAACGGGATTTTCCTCCATTGCGCACCGGCGACGGAGCTTCCATTCTAACCGGTCCAACTGGCTTTTCGTCTTTTACCTTTGGCGTTTTTGAGTTGGTGTTTTTGGACACTGGAAACTAACTTCATACACGGATTATTGGAGGTAATGTGAACACAATAAGCAATCGAGTTTTAATATGAAAGTATTGGCGTTGTTTTTTTTTCACTTAAAAACTGGTTTGCAGAACCAGGCAAGATTTGAAATAGGACGCACTATCCTGTCATATTTCCCAGTGGGAGCTTTTAGAAAAATGCGATTTACTTGCAAATAGTTCGGGGTCCCATTCAAGTAACACTTCTAAAATGCCAGTTCCTTGCATCCAAAAACAGGGTAATGATCAGGAGTGAGAAGTAGTCACACGGAGTCGTTCGTTATTCGTGCGCGGAGTGAAGATGCCCTGCTTTGCAAATGAGACGAAACGCCAACTTCGATTCGCTGATTGCAAGTCAAATGGATTTGAATTCACGCACACGACGCACGTCTGTTGTTAAAGGAAACAGTTTTCATAGTTTGCTTCTCTATAATCTACCCAGCCATGTTTGGATCTTTGGGTTAAAAAGCGATCCGAGAGGGGAATAGTGATGAGGCAGACAGAATGGAGCAGCAGCGGGATGTGGAAGGCAGCAGCAGCGCTCCCGTTCGCCGCTTCGTCTCACACAGACCGGGCTTTGTGGAGCGAATGACGCACTTATTCACACGCTACAGATGCTCGTTATTGCGCGCACGTAAAGGAATGCCATCGCTGAAAACAAACGAACTTTTAGCACTCAAATCCAACTAAACAAATCTGATGTAGTCGTCCAGTGATTATTAAGCTATTCTCATTTAGAATCAAATAGATATGTATATATATATATTTTAAAAAATGCTCGGGATTATAGTGATTGATTTGGTATGTGATACAGGAGGTTTCGATTTGCTCCATGGGTGCATACAGGGGCTGCTCTGTGCGATGACTGTTTTGTGTGCAGCTGTGTGCTTCCAGGAAAGCCTGATATGAATCTAATGATATGGTTGGAGAAGACACAAAGGCCTGTGTGGAATAAATGCCAGAGGAGTGTACTAAATACTGTGATTAGACTGATGATAGTGTTTAGAGCGAATGGTGATGAAGGTTTTGGACCGAAGCGTTCAGCGTGCAAGTCGAAATGCTCAATGTGTTTTATTTCTTCCTCTTTTTTACAGCATTGGGACTAAGGAGCTCTCTGACAGACAGCCTGCCTCTTCTGTCACGTCAAGCTGGTTACATATGGCATTTTTACAGAGGATGCAGGGTGAAGAGCCCCAGGCAAGGCTCCTAGATCCTGACCAAAGAAAAGAGGCATGAACATGAAGCTGCTATTTCACCTCGAGTGAAGCAGTGTCTGACTGGCAGCACAAGAGACACTTCCTCATTATACAAATTAGAACAACTGTGCCAATGGATTTTTGACTGCGGCTCATTTTGATGTAAACAGCCATGGCAGAGAGGACCTTTAGACAGAGACCAGTGTTCTGGAGCGAGCAGTGAGAGCTTTGGCAGTGGCCTGGCCTGTGTGAGGTAATGAGACTGGCTCCAGGGAACAAGTGGTGGCCAACAGTTTTGCATTGCACAAACCAAGTGTTTAAGCATTTCTTATAAAATGCACCTGTTAGCACTTGTGTGCCCATCTAGACAGGCTGATTTATAACGTCCTTACTTATTGGAAAGATAAAGTCAGATTGAACCCATTCCATTTAGACTTCCTGTAGTTAGTTTATTTTCACCATGGTCCTCCAGAAGCCCAGTGGTACCCATGTCCTGTGGGTGGCTCTTGTAGTGTGCTGTTTGTTGGAGATGAGTTCTTGTCTGGAGTTCTCCGGAGCTGAGGGCCAGTGGGCCAGGTTCCCAGTGTGGAACGCTTGCTGTGAGAGTGAGATGAGCTTCAACATGAAAACCAAGAGCTCCCAGGGGCTTCTGGTGTACTTCGATGATGAGGGATTCTGTGACTTTTTAGAACTGCTCATAGTCAACGGTAAACTCAGCCTTCGCTTCTCCATCTTCTGCGCTGAGCCTGCCTCTATCCTGTCCGATATCGTGGTCAACAACAGCCAGTGGCACAGCGTGACAATACGGAGAAACTTTAAGAACACCACTCTGGTTGTGGACAGTGAGGTGAAATGGGTGGAGGTGAGGTCCAAGCGGAGGGACATGACCGTCTTCAGTCACCTGTTTGTTGGGGGGATACCTCCGGAGTTACGCTCGGTCGCCCTGAGGCTCACGTCTGTGGTGGTGAAGGACCAGCCCCCTTTCACTGGGTGGATAACCAACATCACAGTGAACGGCACAGAGGCCCTGCTGGTCAACAGTGATGGGGTCCTGCAGGATGTGTGTGGTACTGCTAACATGTGCTTAAATGGAGGAGTGTGCAGCCTGATCAACGATGAGCCCACCTGTGACTGCTCCCTCACCGGCTACCAGGGCAAGGACTGCAGTGAAGGTAAGGCATCTGACTCAGCCCATACACAGAGCAGCATGTTCTCTGTCATTTAGAGCATTCCCCTCCTCTATTTCGTCATGCGCCATTGATTTGCTAAAGTTGTTTGTTTGTATGGCTGTCTCTCCTACTAGGCCTCATTAGTAAAACTTGAAGGTGTTTCTGTCCCCTAAGGGGTTAACCATTCTTATCAAAGTAGCTCCACAGGGATTGGTTGACCTATGAAACGTCTCCAATGGCTTAGCCCCAACCACCATCGAGCAGTCATTGTCAAGTGAGAGGAAGTAAACATGGATTAAACCAGTGACCTCATCAAAAACAGTCCAAGCACTTCGCAGGCTCTCAGATCAAGTGATTCGGCTCATTATCAAACCCTAATAAAATTACATTAAATTTTCACTTTAATACACTTAAATTATTTAGATATATTTCATTATCTAAAACGTAAAAAAAAGTTAATACTCTTTAGTCTAATATAGAGTTAGCTACAAATCACTATATTTTCTTATTCTTCTTTTACTATTGAAAACAACATATGGATTAGAAGATCCCTAGATTGAGCAGTGATTATGCAGGATTATTGTGGTGTGAATGTGATCTGGGATATTTAATGTGGAATTTTGCTGGCATTGCACATCTGAGTTAATATAAATATGTAACCTAAATTATTTTGCAAACCTTTCTTCAATTTTGTTGCTTTTTGTAACCAAACCTGCAGTCACTAACTTAATGAAAACATCAGTTTTCCACAAATGAGCCAAGAGTTTATTTAACCTGCTGCAGATCAGATTTATTAGCACGGACCATCAAAGAGTTTGTCTAATAAGAAATCACATCAGTCTTTTCGTGTACAAGCTCTTGACAGTCTTTTCATAACTGATAACAACCCATTCATGTACTTAAACGGCTCAAATCATCCCATCTTAAAGTGCTGTGTATCAAAAATTAAACAGGCTTTTGTCAGGCATTCGTACCTGGAAGTCTGGTTAATGAGCAAAACACTCCACATTTGTCAGTAGCACATTTTCCCATCTTAATCAGTTCTTGACTTGCATCTTTATGACTGACTGTTTTGAGGATGCAGGGTCAATTGTGTAATTCTAAACAATATGCCTCCATCTCATAATGATCGTCATGTGTAATTCTCCAATGTGTCTGTAGAGCACGTGAGCAAAGTCATTATCAAGATTTAAATTACATACTTATTGATTTTATTCATTTGTCTGAATTTACAAAGTGCCCAGGATCATGCAAGACTCAGATCAAGACTATGATTAAGTCATTTTGGTCAAATTACACCGTAAGACTGTGTATTTAAAGGGCCAATTTTACATTGTTTTCTGATCTATGCTATAATCTCATTTCCTCATCCAAAACATACCTGGAATTGTGTTTGTTTGTTTTTTCATTCACACTTATTTAACACAGAAATCCTCCATATTTAGGCTGACTTCTTCTCTAATACAGAAAATGCTCCACTGTGTTTTTAAACTCCATGCACCTTCACGAGAGTCATTTGCATGATTTCAGACCTAGAATTGGCAATCTCTGCTGAGCAGAAGGTAAAAGGGCTGTTAACTTAAACAAGGTGGAACAGAACATTTTGATCATTTGAGATGACTAATAATACAGACTAATAATAAATGATTACTCAAACACGTGTAAGTGAATGAAACAAAACACAACTCCAGATATGTGTTTGATTAGGTAACAGCATTATATGCAATATACATTTCTGGAAAAAAATAAGAGACCAAAATTATCAGTTTTTCTGATTTTACTACTTAGGTATGTGTTTGCGCAAAAGGAATATTTTTGTTTGAGTCTATAAACTACTGACAACATTTTCCCCAAATACCAAATAAAATATTATCGTTTAGAGCATTTATTTGCAGAAAATGACAAATGGTCAAAATAACAAAAAAGATTCATGTTTTCAGACCTCAAACAATGCAAAGAAACAAGATCAAATTCATTTTAAAACAACATAATACTAATGTTTACACTTAAGAAGAGTTCAGAAATCAATATTTTGTTGAAATAACCCTTATTTTTAATCACAGCTTTCATGCGTCTTGGCATGCTCTCCACAAGTCTTTCACATTGTTCTTGGGTGACTTTATTCCACTCCTGATGCAAGAACTGAAGTAGCTCAGCTTTGTGTTTGTGTTGGAATTCAACAGACGCTGGAATGGAATGGCTGTAATACATGTAGAGATGCTGATTTCAGAAAAAAAATGCAGTGGTCTCTTATTTTTTTCCGGAGTTGTACATATAGCTGTGGATAGCTGTTGGATATTTATTTGATATTGTATTTTATATTGTATTACTTATTTTTCTATTTTATTCTGATTTGTACATATACATTTATTATCATTTTTATTTTCATAATTAAATCTCCATTTGACACTGGTTACTGATGACGCTTTGTTTGCTGTTTCATCTGTTTTTTGTTACCCTCTGTTATTATATTCGATGAGTGAGCTACTGTACCCAAACAATTTCCCTTGTGGATCAATAAAGTTTATCTAAGTCTAAGTCTATATATAACATGGCTTATAGAGTCAGTTTTGCATAATATAGAACCTTTTAGCATTTTTAAAAGCATAAAAATGTACACTCAACAAAAATATAAATGCAACACTTTTGTTTTTGCTCCCATTTTTCATGAGATGGACTTAAAGATCTAAAATTCATTCCAGATACACAATATTACCATTTCTCTCAAACATTTTTCACAAATCTGTCTAAATGTGTGATAGTGAGCACTTCTGCTTTGCTGAGATAATCCATCCCACCTCACAGGTGTGCCACATCAAGATGCTGATCTGACATCATGATTAGTGCACAGGTGTACCTTATACTGCCCACAATAAAAGGCCACTCTGAAATGTGCAGTTTTGTCTCACAGCAAAATGCCACAGATGTCACAAGCATTGAGGGAGCGTGCAATTGGCATGCTGACAGCAGGAATGTCAACCAGATCTGTTGCTCGTGAATTTAATGTTCATTTCTCCACCATAAGCCGTCTCCAAAGGCGTTTCAGAGAATATGGCAGTACATCCAACCGGCCTCACAACCGCAGACCACGTGTAACCACACCAGCCCAGGACCTCCACATCCAGCAGGTTCACCTCCAAGATCGTCTGAGACCAGCCACTCGGACAGCTGCTGAAACAATTGGTTTGCATAACCAAACAATTTCTGCACAAACTGTCAGAAACCGTCTCAGGGAAGCTCAACTGCATGCTCGTCGTCCTCATCGGGGTCTTAACCTGACTCCAGATCGTCGCCGTAACAGACTTTAGTGGGCAAATGCTCACATTTGATGGCGTCTGGCACGTTGGAGAGGTGTTCTCTTCACGGATGAATCTCGGTTTACATTGTTCAGGGCAGATGGCAGACAGCGTGTGTTTCGTCGTGTGGGTGAGCGCTTTACTGATGTCAATATTGTGGATCGAGTGGCCCATGGTGGTGGTGGGGTTATGGTATGGGCAGGCATCTGTTATGGACGAAGAACACAGGTGCATTTTATTGATGGCATTTTGAATGCACAGAGATACCGTGATGAGATCCTGAGGCCCATTGTTGTGCCATACATCCATGAACATCACCTCATGTTTCAGCAAGATAATGCACGGCCCCATGTTGCAAGGATCTGTACACAATTCTTGGAAGCTGAAAATGTCCCAGTTCTTGCATGGTCAGCATACTCACCGGACATGTCACCCATTGAGCATGTTTGGGATGGCTTGACCGGCGTATACGACAGCGTGTACCAGCTCCCACTAATATCCAGCAACTTTGCACAGCCATTGAAGAGGAGTGGACCAACATTCCACAGGCCACAACTGACAATCTGATAAACTCTTTGCGAAGAAGATCTGTTGCACTGCATGAGGCAAATGGTGGTCACACCAGATACTGACTGGTTCTGAGTCCCCAGACCCCCAATAAAGGAAAAAAAAAAAAAAATGCACATTTCAGGGTGGCCTTTTATTGTGGGCAGTATAAGGCACACCTGTGCACTAATCATGATGTCAGATCAGCATCTTGATGTGGCACACCTGTGAGGTGGGATGGATTATCTCAGCAAAGCAGAAGTGCTCACTATCAAACATTTAGACAGATTTGTGAACAATGTTTGAAAGAAATGGTAATATTGTGTATCTGGAATGAATTTTAGATCTTTAAGTCCATCTCATGAACAATGGGAGCAAAAACAAAAGTGTTGTGTTTATATTTTTGTTGAGTGTAAAATTATAATATTACATTACAATTGCATTTTCTAATTATTTTGTAGCGTTAACTTTTTATCACAAAAAAATCATGGTATAATATTAATTCTTCTCTTACTTACTACTTATTTCTCCTACTACAAAACCTGTGTGGTATCCTGTGAAAGCTTGTGGGTATGACCTCATTCACCACTGGAACATTAAACCTGTAGGAGTGGGTACAGTAAAGCCGTTATATGGACTTGTGCCTAATTAGGTTGAGTTAGTAGTGGAGCTGCTCTGGAGCATGTCTGAACACAGAGCGCAGCTGGTGACTGCAGCTGCACATTACTGCTGCATGGTTTGACAGCTCTATGACAAGTCATTCTCACCATTGTTCAAACTAACAGACTGGCACATATTTTCAAGTCAGCCATTTTTTATGAGTCAGGTAATTCAGTTGTTAATCTTCTGAGCAGAAATCACATTATTAAAAGTTAAGGGGAAATTGTGACGTTACATAAAATTCTATGAGCCCTTATACACTAAAATAGACATTTGGCTCTGCTTAAAATCGCTTGACTTGGAGTTGTTTTGACTTGGTTTAATTACTTAAAGGTGTATTCTGTAACGTTTCTACATTCTCCATGGAGATGTTATTGCTTTGTCTGAAATGTTTCACAATATGGTAATAACTTTTCTGTCATCATGGAGACCAAACCAGACCAAGTTACTGGTCTGATCTGTGGAGAGACAACCCTGCTCACAGTCAGAATGCCTGTTTTCTAGGTATGTTTTAGCAATAAAACCACCTGTAATTGAATAAATGTGGAACAACAAACAAGAACAAGAAAGTGATGGACCCCCAACTGAAAAGTTACAGAGTGCACCTTTAAAAGATACAGGATTTCTTTGTTTTCAAGACATCACTGAATGGTTACAAAATAAGTCAGTTTAAAAATAAGAACATCTATTTCCCAGTGGAGTGAAATGTTTCTACACCAATGCCAAATAGTATGGCTTGGAGAAAAGAGAGAGAGAAAAAAATGCATTGAAACAGGTCACGCATATTTTAGATTTTAAAAATGAATTATTATTATTATTATTATTATTATTATTATTATTATTATTATTATTAATATTATTATTATTATTATTATTATTATTATTATTATTATTATTATTATTATTATTATTATTATTATTATTGTTATTTCACATTCAAAGCAATTTCCTCACAGCCATGAGTGGTTAAAATAAAATTTAAGTGCAATGTCTGTCCTGATTTGAACCAATATATTTTAGTACAAGTCTTCGGTGTCAGAGACGCTTACAAAAACTGCAATTACACACTTGCAATCTCTGGTGTCTATTTATAGCCCAATTTGACACTAGCATTCAAAGACAGGAAAACTGAATTCCTTCAGGAGTCATCAGTGCTGAAATACATGAACTTCTGATACTTGGATCCTTAAGTTACAGGGCAAGTTTGGATTGAGACTAAAGACAATGTGGATTTGCTGCTCATGTCTTCAAAGTGTTTTTTGTTTTAATGTGAACATTTGCTTTCATGGCATTTGTAAGTGATGAATGCTTCTATTTACCTTGTTTGGTATTTGATGGTAAATTATATTATGATTTTACATTTTGTTAATTGTAAACAACCTTATTGATCTAAAAATATAGAGAGTAAACCTACTACAGGCTACATTACGGGTCAACCCCATTCACAGAGATAATTATTGTATTTTTGAGCAATAGAAACGCCCGTAATTAATAAATGCTAGATAAATGTGTTTAATGTCATATTATGGAACATTCCAAGCTAAGCAATAACATCTCCATGGAGACAAACAGGTGAAGGACCCTACACAAGAAAAATTGCACAATGCATATTCAAGTGTTCTAATCTACACCATTGTTATACTTGTTTTATAAACTTGTTCCATTTTGGTCAGATGATGGATTACAAGCTTTTGTGCTGACCTGTCAAATGCCCAAGCGTCCAATCCCGAACCAGCGCAGCACATAAACAATTATTGAAGTGCACTGTGCCCTGGTCCGCCCTGGTGTCTCATTAGTGAAATCACATAGATGCGGTGTACACAGCTCTCCAATTGATCCTCATAATAAATGGGATGATGGAGTCACTGCTCTGAGCCAAACTGTCCAGGTGAAAGTGGGATGCTGCATTGTATGGAGAGGAAACAGCAAAGTGTAAAATATAATAAAACCGTACGGTCATTTTTACCATTGTAGGTGCTCAAGACCCAATATAATGCATTATGTAGGTTTTTATAACTGCGTGTAAGTTTTATATACATACAGCAAAAATAAGAGACCACTGCATTTTATTCTGAAATCTGCATCACTACATGTATTACAGCCATTCCATTCCAGCGTCTGTTGAATTCCAACACAAACACAAAGCTGAGCTACTTCAGTTCTTGCACCAGGAGTGGAATAAAGTCACCCAAGAACAATGTGAAAGACTTGTGGAGAGCATGTCAAGACGCATGAAAGCTGTGATTAAAAATAAGGGTTATTGCACCAAATATTGATTTCTGAACTCTTCTTAAGTGTAAACATTAGTATTATGTTGTTTTAAAATGAATTTGATCTTGTTTCTTTGCATTGTTTGAGGTCTGAAAACATGTATCTTTTTGTTATTTTGACCAATTTGTCATTTTCTGCAAATAAATGCTCTAAACGATAATATTTTTATTTGGAATTTGGGGGAAATGGTGTCAGTAGTTTATTAGCTGTTCAAACAAAAATGTTCCTTTTGCCCAAACACATACCTGTAAGAAGTCAAATCAGAAAAAACTGATCATTTTCCAGTGGTCTCTTATTTTTCTCCAGAGCTGTAGTATTACACAGATGGAAAACACATAAATTAGCCTTAATTTCTGAGCAAACAAAAATCATGATTGTGAGCAGTGCGCAGTTCAAACAGGGCTAAAATAGTAACTGTTTCTTTGTGCACTTTCATTGACAATGATCAGACTGAGTTTGGTAACCCTAACGCTAATGATCGCAGAGCTCCTGGTATGTTTTTGATTAGAAAACAGTGTAACAGAGATGATTTAGCATATAGTGTAAAGTCTTTGCACAGGAGAGTCCACAATAATAATGACAGTACATCCTTGTGGTTATTTAATTTCAATATGTGGCAGGAATTGTAAAACTGTCCAGTTGTATTTTCTCAAACAAAACTTATTCAAAAGCAAATGATTTATGATACACATCTTAGAAAACGATATTGGATCTTGCACAATTAGCATTTCATGATCATTAAAGTTGGAAATAAAATTCATATCCTGGACACTTCTCTGTGCAGAGGCTACATCCTGTTGTTAGCTAACCATTATCTGTGTGCTTTACTCTGGATCCCAGGCAATTACCATGCTACATTTCTTCTCTTTTGGCTATGACACTTGTTCCTTAATTGGCTGTGAGCTGCTCTAATTGAATTTTAATCAGCGGCGATAGCGTCACATGACTAGACGTCCTGCCAGTAAGAGGGGCCTTAATAGCTTTGGCGGGCCCTCGAGTACATTAGAGCTGTGTTTTACATCATCTGTCATAATGATCACTCACCTGCTCAATGGAGGAGGAGGTGTGACAACTTAAATGCAAATGAAATGCAAGCAAAATGTTTCCTGAGAGAATAAGATGTATTTTAAAAAGAAAATGCTCAGACATAATGCAGCTGATAAAGGGGCACTGTGTAACTTTTAAAGCGATCTGCTGTCACCTGAAATGTTCCACAGGAGGACAATAAAACATACCAATGCTGTATTTATTTCACTACGGCTATCAATAATGTTCAAAATACATTTGAAAACTCACATTCCTGTTGTGAGTGAAGTCTATTCCCATTTTTTTAAATAGTTGACCTCGTGGCACCACCTGCTTGTCTCAATGGAGATAGATCAGTTTGAGATACGTGCAGGCAAAGTAATAAAATCTCCATGATGACAGGGAGGTAGCAGTCACTCCTTCAGAAAAGTTACATTGCCCTTTTAATTCAGGTTGTTATAACAATTCGTGGGTGGTGGTTGTACAGTTATCTGCTGTGTGAGGCGGTTAATGGGACACTATTGAGCGTTTGAGCGTCAAATGTATTACCGTAGTATTATGATGGAGCACAGCTATTCAGAGTTAAATTTTCTGTTTGGATGAAGTCTTGGCGTCATGCCTCGAGTCAATACTGAACAATTTGTGCCAAGACTCTCCAAGGACGAGACTTATACAGTGCAAGTGACAATAAAATACACAAGGAGGAAGTGAATGGCCTCTGGCTCCCCTCCAGTATCCACAAACATGTGTGTGTGTTGGACAAACTGGTGACTCAACTATTATAACTGCCCCTAGTGAATCCATGTCTTAGCTCTGTTGCTCACTGGCCCTTGGTGTCCCCACCTGTGGTCCCTCCTTCATTTGTGACCACCCTGACAACATTCAGTAATAAGACACATAACATAAGGCAATTAGTAGCTTCATTTTCTTAGTGTTTATACCTTAAATGCCATGATTATGTAAAAGAAATCATGGAGTCATAAAGTCTTACTTGCATTTTATTGGTGCCAAGGCAAAGAGCCAAGAGAAAGAGACATATTAAGTGAAATAAGAGTTGGTAATCATGGTACAGTTCTCCCTCATCATTATCTTACACTTAGTTGTATCTGTGAGTTGTACAGCCACGTACTTACTTTTGGTGTTGTGTGTGTTTCATGTCGTTTTCCAAAGACAATCTTTTCTTCAGTGAAATGTCATTATATAAAGAGCAACAGAGGGTCTGTTCTGCAGTTTTTATCTCTGCCACAGACAGTTTGATCCAGTACTGTGGGACATTTAAGACAAAGCAATAACATCTCCATGGATACCAGTACACAGTGCACCTTTAACAGGAAATCATTGGACTTTTGAATTAGTTTTAGAACAATATTTAATTTTATAATAAAAAAAAGTAAAATAAGGATCTACATAATGTTAAAAGTGAAAGCACAATAATGTCTCTAATAAATAAGCACATCATTGCAGCACCACAAAGGCAAAACTACAGCTCTGGAAAAAAATAAGAGACCGTTGCAAAATTATCAGTTTTTTCTGATTTTACTACTTATAGGTATGTGTTTGGGCAAAAGGAACATTTTTGTTTGAGTCTGTAAACTACTGACAACATTTCCCCCAAATTCCAAATAAAAATATTATCGTTTAGAGCATTTATTTGCAGAAAATGACAAATGATCAAAATAACAAAAAAGATACATATTTTCAGACCTCAAACAATGCAAAGAAACAAGATCATATTCAATTTAAAACAACATAATATTAATGTTTACACTTAAGAGTTCAGAAATCAAAATTTGCTACAATAACCCTTATTTTTAATCACAGCTTTCATGCGTCTTGGCATGCTCTCCACAAGTCTATCACATTGTTCTTGGGTGACTTTATTCCACTCCTGGTGCAAGAACTGAAGCAGCTCAGCTTTGTGTTTGTGTTGGAATTCAACAGACGCTGGAATGGAATGGCTGTAATACATGTAGAGATGCTGATTTCAGAAAAACATGCAGTGGTCTCTTTTTTTTTTTTTCCAGAGCTGTATATTATTAACTATATTAATTGACAGTGATGACAGATCAGCAGTTGTAGTTTGAATTTACACTTTCACTGGAGAGCTGTCTATCATTCAGTCAGTCATGTGACACATATCTCCCAGTGTCAGTCACAGGGCTCTGCTCAGACAATGCAGCCAGATTAATACCACAGCGCTGTATGCCAGTTAAGGATATATACTGTACTGGGATCAAAAGATTAGAAGCATTTTCCCTCTGGATTTTTCCTTCTTTAAATACAACCTCTCTAACTGTGAAGAGTGTTTCTATAATACAATGAGACCAGGCCCCTCCTAAAACGGATCGCTCCCTCAGCACAAATAAACATGCTAGAATACAAATACCAGTTATGCAACCACGCTCTATACTGTACTGTGCCCTTTCATTGTCAGCGCACAGAGCTGTCACCTGAAATCAGTGCAATATCATGGGATGCATAATTCCAACAATAGGAGTGATTTGTTGTGTATGCCAGAGAAAATTCACATTACAATAGTGTTCACCAGAAATGATGATGGCATTTGCATATGTGTGTTTCATGTGGGCTTTCATGGTCTGATTTTGCAATGTTCTCAATGAATAATGTAATATGATCATGAATGAGGCTAGGGAGAGCTGCACAAACAGAATCTGGGTGTCTTTGATGCTACTCTGTGTGGAGAATGAAAAATAGCAATTATCATTTGTTCATATAGGGGAAAAATAATTATACTGTTTAGTCAGACTTGGTTGGAGCTGTCAAATTACTCCATGATGAATTAATTGGATTAGATATAATATTAATGACAAAGCAAGTAGAAATATTTTTTTTTTTTTTGCTTTGAATCTTACCAGAAAAAAAAGATTATGAGGTCTATACCATATACAGTATATTGGTAGGAATAATAGTATGAATTCTCTTGTTTGCATTTTGGAGATTTTGTCGTCTGAAAATAAATATAATTATTTAACTAGATTGATTGCTCTTGAGTAAAGTTAAAGTTGAAAAATTTAGATAGAGCCAGTCTTGCATTAGGATATATGACAATCGCAGATGTCTTCAACCTTCTGAGATTGTTTTATATGCTGCACTATGAATGGCACAGATATTCTGTGTATATGGGTGAAATGTTAACACAAACATTACCATATCTCCTAATGTGTAGCCATATTATATTACCATATGTATTTACATATAATTTACATAACAGCTTCCTTTCCATGAGTGTGGAATCGTATTAGTCTATTGCTTTTCCTCAGATCAGTTTTGCAGATCTGTCTTTTATTATAGTGGTGCTTAGATCTTAGCTGCATTGAATACTCAACCACAGTCACACTTCAGATGTGAATTTGTCACATGTCAGATTTGGGACCCACAGTTTTTGCTAAAAAGCTGTTTTCTCGAGAATAAGTCCTTAGAATATATTGCTTCCAAGTAGGTTTTTCCACTCCTTTAATTTCTCTTCTAACAAACTAACTGAAGATATCCTCATACTTCACCAGCCTCCTTACGTAGAGAAATGTCTAGTGCATTATAATAGATATAATCTAGCCAGGGATTAAGGTTATTACCACTATGGTATAAGCTGCTCTGTTGATCCCGCTGGATCATAGGCTCTGTAAGATGCACAAGAATGTAGAGGTCCCCTTCACATCTGCTTCCTATGTGCCTGTGCCATCTCCTCGGAAATGTCTCCACTGGATTAATGTCCACACACCATCTGCCCTGCTCAAGTTTGAATAACAGCATAATAAGATTCATTAAACACAACGCCTTCTCTTTTACCAGCAGAAGGCAATTACAAAACATAGTCTGAGATTGCACATTCAGTGGTTAGCATTTCTGTCAGTAAATGTTGTAAAATAATCATAAACTTAAAGGTGCAGTACAACATTTTTCTAGACAGCTCACCACCTGTTTTTTTTTTGTTTTTTTTTTGTTTTTAAGAGGCAATGTTCTACAGTATGGTATTAAACTATCTTACCGGAGCTCTCAAGTTTTGAAGATTGCTAGGAGTGAGATTTCTGAGGGGGGGGACTTTTTTCCCAGAGGACTTTTTTCCTGAGGAGCGAGGGGAGGGGGTGGGGGGGTGGGGGGGTGGAAGGGCAGGGCAGAATTAGAAGGTACTTTGTTAATATGAAAATGCTTTTATAACTAAAAGTCCATATTATCATTCAATAATGCACAGGATAATATGTTATCACACACAGTCTTGGATTAGTCTTGGTTTAGTCCTGGTTTAGTCCTGGTTTAGACCTGTTTTAGTCCTGGCTTAGTTTTGGTTTAGACCTGGTTTAGTTTTGGTTTAGTCCCGGTTTAGTCCTGGCTTAGACCCGGTTTAGATCTGGTTTAGTCTTGGCTTAGTCCTGGTTTAGACCTGGTTTAGTCCTAGTTTAGACCTGGTTTAGTCCTGGTTTAGTGCTGGTTTAGACCCGGTTTAGATCTGGTTTAGTCTTGGTTTAGACCTGGTTTAGTCCTGGCTTAGTCTTGGTTTAGACCTGGTTTAGTTTTGGTTAAGTCCTGGTTTAGTCTTGGTTTAGTCCTGGTTTAGTTCTGGTTTAGTCCTAGCTTAGTCCTGGTCTATTCCTGGTTTAGACCTGGTTTACCCTTGGTTTAGTCCTGGTTTAGTTCTGGTTTAGTTCTGGTTTAGTCCTGGTTTAGTCCTGGTTTAGTTCTGGTTTAGTCCTGGTTTAGTTCTGGTTTAGTGCCGAAATAGATGCAGAAATAATCTGATATGACTCACCCATAAAAACGTGGTCACTCGTATCCATGTATGCACCTGTCATGGTCTTTAATAATCCGGAGCTCCGGAGAAAAGGACATATCCCGAACTTATCCCGTGTCCCGAGACGAGAGTTCCTTCTTACGTAACATTAACGTAGCAAGTTAAGGATTCTTCTTCTCTTGGAAATGCTGCATAAACATTCACGCGGCTCGCTCACAGCTGTGAGTGATCGGCCTCACAGCTGATTGTTCAACTCGAGTACTGGTGTGCGAGTGACTTTTTTTCGCTGAAAACGCGCGGTGCCTGCATTAACTTACCGATTTTCTGGGCACAGAAGCGCTGTGAACAGTGGCTACAGTTTTGAATTGCTTAAAAAAAATTCAGCGTGAGAAATACCATGTGTGGCGTGTGAGCGTGTGAACACGTCTAATTGCGTGTGTCACACTCTCAAAACGTGAGACTTGAGAGCCCTGATCTTACATTCATTATGTTTTAGTTTTACAATTACCTGGACAAACATACATTCTTACAGGGTTGCATTTCCAGAGATCTTACCCGTTACTTGGCCTGTTAGCATCATCCGTTCTGATATGCAATTGTAGCTCTAGGGACACAAGCAGAATACTTACATCGCACACCTTTAATGGCTTTTGTTCCTGCTGTACTTACCTCAGACTTGTCGTTTCCCTGAAGTAAATAAACTGCATTATACAAGAGCTAGACATGCTTGTTTGGGTTTTTCTTTCTTGCAAGATCGTTCCTTGGCATAGATTTACATGTTACAAGTTAAATTAATAACTTGTTTTGAGGAACAGATCTGCACTCTTTACATGAAATGCTTGAAATACCTTAAAAAATAAATAAATCTGACATTAGCATAGAGATACAACCCATTCATTTCCACTATTCAAAATGGCCAGTCACTCGTCATGTTTCCTCTGCTCATATGGGACACTCGCTCCTTCATGGATGCTCAGCCTGTGGGAGTGTAAAATCCTGCTCAAGTTGTCAGACACTTTTCTCCTTTTGTGCTTTCAATAATGATATCCCACACAAAAGATGTCAGCTCCCCAAAGTGTCCCACAGATTTCTGACATTGCTGGCCGCTCCTGGACTAGAAATTGTGCAGTATCGCAGTATCAATTTCCATTTGAGTGTCTGGTCACGCTGCAGCTTCCTACCTGTGTCTCTGCTGCCTGATAATGAGCCAGTGGCGAGTAATGTTGGATAGATGCTTTCGGTTTGCACTGAGATTGGCCCTCACTTAGACTCATTACTCTTGATTTGGTTCAAATAGTAATTTAACAACAAATCGATTCTCAGGCAGAGCTGACCTTTGCTAGGAGCTTTTTACATTTTGCCTCAAAGTGCTAGTGCGACGCTGAGTGCCAGTGGAAGCCCAGCCCTCCCGCTATTTTAAAACCACTGTCTCTTGTGCAGTACGCGATGGAGCTCTCGCCTTCTGTTCAGATTTGTTTTTGTCGTGGCTGATGGAAATACAAGAGCATTCTAATTAAGACACACAATTGGATATAAGCTCTTTGAAAACATGTCTGCACAAATAACAGACTTGCACAGTGTTTTGGGGAAGATAAATCACGACTTTTCCATTTGCCCGAGTTTCCATGCAACTCATTTTATGCACAAATGACTAACAGAAAAGTAATATTGGTTATCAGTGGCTATGAGAATCTCCTTTTCTTCCATTTTTGTGTCAGCAGATGCCACAACAAATCATTTGTGCAGTGATTTCATGTGTAGTTGACATAAGGATGTAACTTTCTTGATGCCATACCTCATTTAGCATTCAGTACTGGCACCAAAAACAACATTGTGATTCCCATTGCAACATCTAGTGGTTAAGGTTTGCCTTGCCCCAGTACAGATATAAGCAGTAGTAGGTCCGGTGTGTACTGTCTACATATAAAGCATTTCATTATCACATATTCAGGAAGTCTGCAGTTAGCATGCTAGTTCCTATTAGAATTACCGTGACACCAACATTTGCTCTGGCCTCTGAATGTTGTGAAAAATGTTTATAAAGTCATTGCAGTGAATAATTAGGATGCTCAGAATGCATAAGGTAAGTGAGGAATACCTTTGGACCACTACCAACCTTTTCAAATGAGCTAGTTGTGTTTTTAAGACAGTAAAAATTAGGTACAGTGTCATTTAAAATCTCTTTATCAGTATCTATTCTATTGCATTATTTAACACCAATCAGTCTATTTATTTATAATATTGTCAAATTTGTTTCCTAGATTTGGTTATTCTACACAGTATTTTTTAGCAAGTTGTAGTTTGAAGTGTAAAGTCTTTAAAGTGTCTTTCGATGGGCCCATTTGTTTAAGAGCTGCTACATTACACAGACAATTAGGCTCTCAGAGCTGGCTGCAAAAAATCATTTTCAAGCCTATTATAATAGCAGTAATGGTCACACTTAGTCCTTGAGTATGGACTAAAAAATGAGAGATTTTGAAGAGCTTCTTCAACAGTATGTAAAGGAATAGCCCAGCTGACAAGAGGACTCAGGAGCACAGGAAACCTCAAAAAAGAACTGATCATTTATTTCTGTATTTATTTTCTAGACCTTTCTTCCACAATCAGATGCAATGTGTGGCAGACTAATTGAATCTATTTGAATAGATTTTAAAAACATGGGACTGGTTCCCACACTTTGGCTTCCTTGTGTTTATCAATCTGCAGTGTGGAGCTGTGGTCATGTCAAGGTTATGTTTATGAGTCATAAGAAGGTCAGCTGTGCACACTAGTCCTGGATTATAAACTGATCACGCACAACATTATGACCTCTTGCACACTGGGATCCACTTTACAGGGACACATTTTTCATACATTTACCATTAACATTTAGCCTCTATTTTACATGTAGGTATCATTAAGGTGAACTCATAACATTCAACTGCCCCTATAGTTTAAGGGCTCATCTAGAAGAAGAAGAAGAAGAAGTGAACTTTATTGATCTCACACTGGAGAAATTCTTCTCTGCATTTTAACCCATCCTATATATATATATATATATACATATATTAGGAGCAGTGGGCAGCACACACATTAGGGCGCCCGGGGACCATCTCCATGATCTTCTTGCTTCGGCTTGGTCAGGACCTAAGCTGGAGTACCTATGGTGCATGTTTTGGGTTGGTGGGGGAAACCGGAGTGCCCGGAGGAAACCCACCCAGACACGGGGAGAACATGCAAACTCCACACAGAAAGGCCCAGGCGACCCGGGGATCGAACCCAGACCATGCATGCAAACTCCACACAGAACACACACGGAAAGGTTTGGGCGACCCGGGGATCGAACCCGGAACCTTCTTGCTGTGAAGCAAGAGCGCTAACCACTCTGCTACCGTGCCGCCTATGTTCTGATCTATGTTATAATGTTTCTTCAGAAAAAAAACATACCCAGAGTTTTGTTTTGTTTCATTCACACATGTTTAACACTCAAACCCTGCATATTTAGGCTGAGTTCTTTACTCTGTTCCACCTTATGATGTCAAGTAATACAGGAAGTGCTACTCTGTGTTTTTAAACCGAATTCACCTTCACGAGAATCATTTGGATGATTTCAACCCTGGAATTGTCAATCTCTGCTGAACAAAAGGTAAAAGGTAGCTGTTAAGTTAAACTACTGCTTCATGACATCACAAGATGGAACAGAGCATTTTATTCTTTGGAGATGTAGACAGTAAAGGTTACTCAAACAATGGATGAAACAAAACACACTTAAAGCTCACAAGAGTCAATTTTCTGTAATATAGGACCATTTCCAGCCATTGGAGTATGCTTAAATTCTGACCATTTTCCACAATACTGCAGCTCTGGAAAAAAATAAGAGACCACTGCATTTAAAAAAAAAAAAAATCCCCTGAAATCAGCATCTCTACATGTATTACAGCCATTCCATTCCAGTCTCTGTTGAATTCCAACACAAACACAAAGCTGAGCTACTTCAGTTCTTGCACCAGGAGTGAAATAAAGTCACCCAAGAACAATGTAAAAGACTTGTGGAGAGCATGCCAAGACGCATGAAAGCTGTGATTAAAAATAAGGGTTATTGCACCAAATATTGATTTCTGAACTCTTCTTAAGTGTAAACATTAGTATTATGTTGTTTTAAAATGATTGATATTGTGTCTTTGCATTGTTTGAGGTCTGAAAATGTATCTTTTTTGTTATTTTGACCATTTGTCATTTTCTGCAAATAAATGCTCTAAACAATAATTATTTGGAATTTGGCAGAAATGTTGTCAGTAGTTTATAGACTCAAACAAAAATGTTCCTTTTGCCCAAACACATACCTATAAGAAGTAAAATAAAAAAAACCTGATAATTTTGCAGTGGTCTCTTATTTTTTTACAGAGCCGTGTATCAATATTTGATTGCTCATCATAAAATAAAAATAAAAAATCTTCTTCTTCGTCACATCCCATACAAAATGCATCAATATTTCTAGTAATTAACAAAGTGTTGTGTTTTTGGTAGCTGTCATGAACACATCCTCAGAGTGCGAGCTCACTGTATTTTGGTGTAGTGTTACTAGCACAATAGAACAGTGATCACTTTGTCAGAAAGGATTTAGTGGATTAACGTCTCTGGATTAGGATGGAACCAGCTGGATACATTTGTGGAAGAAAGTGTGTGTGTGTGTGTGTGTGTGTGTGTGTGCGTGTGTGTGTGTGTGTGTGTGTGTGTGTGTGTGTGTGTGTGTGTGTGTGTGTGCGTGTGTGTGTGTGTGTGTGTTGGATAGGATTCTTGTTTTAATGGGTTTTGCTAGATGATAGAGCTGTTAGACCCGAGCTTTTCTTTATTGTATTATCCAGTGAGTTAGTCCCATGTGCAATTCATACAAGAATATCATATTTTCAGCAACATCTTTACTTATGATTTAAACTATTATAAATATTTTAATAATAATATATAAAAACATATACAGTGGTACCTCACCTTATGAAATTAATTTGTTCCAGAAGTGGTTTCGTAACGTGAATTTTTCGTAAGTTGAGTAACTATTTCAATGGAAAAGGCCTGATTCATTCCAAGGTTTTTTTTTTTTTTTTTATAGTGTAACTTTTTTTTTTTTATAGTGTAACATTGGTTCTGCGTCCTGATTGGCTAAGAGACTAGACAGGACTAAATGTGGACTAAACCAGGTCTAGACCAGAACTAAACCAGGTCTAGACCAGGTCTAAACCTGGACTGGACCTGGACTAAACCAGAACTGGACCAGGATTAAACTACCACGTGCCGCTCTTTGCTGGTTTCATGCGGCTGGTTTGTGGCTCGGGCTCCAGAGGACGCGGGCGCCGCGGTTCTATCTCGTGCTCGCAGCCCTGGTGCCAGTTGTGCAGACCAGGACTAGGGGTGCTCCTCGCGCGGTGCCGTGCTCCTCGCACCGGCTGGTTTGTGGCCCGAGCCACAAACCAGCCGGTGCGTGCTCCTCGCCGCGCGGTGCCGTGCTCCTCGCGCGGTGCCGTGCTCCTCGCCGCGCGGTGCCGTGCTCCTCGCCGCGCGGTGCGTTCATGTCTCCGCGCTGCTTCCGGAGTCGTGTCTCCCCCCACGCTTCACTATTTAATACATTTTGTTGAAAATCTTGCGTGTTCCGCACTAGAGCTAAGAGGCCGAGAAAGGTGCTCTTTGAGCGGGGATAACAGCGGGGCGTGCATCTGAGCGCGCATTATTCGAATTTTTGAGATTTCGCGTTTCGTAACTTGAATTTTCTTTCGTATCTAGAGACCAAAATTTAACGTGAGGGCGTTTCGTAACTTGGATTTCTCGTATGTAGGGTCTTTCGTAAGGTGAGGTACCACTGTAAAAGTAATTATAGCTCAAAATCAAAATGACCTAAATGTAGTTTTTTTGTGCCAGTTCCACGCCTGAATAAATGTTGAGATAGTCATCCTCTACAAAATCAATGTTTATGGTGAGAAAAGGAAATGAGTGCCTCTGGTTTGCTAAAGCAGTCAATAAAATAATACGGTGGGAAAGGGGTTCTTTCAACACAGTACAGTAAAACCCAAACCCATTCATTTTAAAGCATTGTTTATTTACTTGAGTATTTTCTAAGAATGTGTTTTAAGTTTGGTGTTCTCAGTCTTGTTTTCCTCATGCGTTTGGCTCCATGCTTGTTTCTGACAGAATGCCTTCGCAGTCACGTGCTGCTTCATCATCAAACTAACTTTTTGTGAACAAAGTGCACTATTTATTGATTTTTTTTCCTTCAACTGTTGAATCTGATTTATCTCCACATCAAAAGTTTCAAATTTACATCTAAACTCAAACACCACTAGACACAAAGCTAGTGGAATATCAACTCCTACTTAAGTCAAATACACTTAATGAAAATTGAACTGCTCACTGTCTTCGTAACTTGTTCACAAAATGATATAATTTTTGCATGATGTCTGGTTTGGAATGGGAGCCATTGATGATGGTAAGTTTTGGTCAGAGATCTGTCAATCTGAAAAAAGTATTTGAAGAGGTAGGACTTTTATGTGTTAGTGGCCTATCTGATGCATGACAACAACTCCAGTTACCATAGTGATTACAACTCTTGCATGTGTTACATTTGTTTGATTTAGACAAGCCGAATGTTTTCATTGTAGCCCGCCTCTGGGTGTTGTTCAATTGTTTTTGCATGTTTCTTTTCACTCTGACAGACCATTTTATTTGCTCTACTGCTCGCGCATTTCTCTCAATTACTTCAGCCCTATGAATCTCAATCTTCTTTACTGTAGCAGCTTTCAATCTACGCTTTTCACACTTTCACAAATCTCACTTAGGTTTTCAAATTATAACACAATGTTTGATTTGTAAAGTCTATTTTGTTTTTGCATTCCAATTCAGTTCAGTTTCACTAGCACTCCCTAAACTGTGTGACAAACTAATGGAAAAGAGCTTTTGAAACAGCAGCCCCCCTAGGTGCATTGTAACCTGAGGGACTGCCACGTGCGTTATTTATTTTACCTTTTGTTTCTTGCGACGGATTTCATCACAACCAGTCAAAAGCAATGCCTAAATTTAAGAAAACTCCAATCAAACGTAATAATTAAACATGAATTCATAGTCATAGTATTGCAAAGAGACAAAAACTCAGTGATTCAACAAGGCTTGTCATTTAGCAATCTCATAAAACATTCAAGTAGATTATGGTTTCTTATCGCCCTCCCTCTCTTACCTCAGATACAAATCTTCAAGGTTAAAATCAAATATTCAGGATTCTCTCCCATACCTGTGCGGCACTCCTGGTCAGGCTAGAGAAAGGGGACAGAATAAAAAGACCAGTCCATAAATCACAGCCACTCCTGAAGGGGGAGCAATAGGTCACTTGCATGTGATGTTGTGCCTTGCATGCTGACGACATGCATAGGCCCGTAGTGTGTGCATGCTGCTTAATGAGTGTCTCCTCTCTCTCCCTCTGCCTGTCCGGCTCCAGAAGACGACCCAAACGAAGGTGGGTGCTATATCTCTGCTCATGTCTTTGATTTTATGTTTCAAGACTCTTTGCATACAGGTCAAAGAGGGTAAGTCTGTCTCGTGAAGATGACATCATGTTTAGTGGACTTCAAGCTCTGTTTGGCAAACTGCATCTGTTTTGACTTAAGACTTTAATTACTGCCTTGTTTGTGGTTGGCTTTGTGTCACATCTCATCACCATGACATGGACAAATATTATAAATGATGTTTTCATTTGGCAGCTTTATTAAATTGCAATGGGTGCCAGATCTGACAACGCAACACTTACTTACTGTAAGCAGCTTGTAATGACTGTCATGATGTAAATGTAAAATACAGCTCTGGAAAACAAATAAGAGACCACTGCCAAAGTATCAGTTTTTCTGATTTTACTACTTATAGGTATGTGTTTGGGCAAAAGGAACATTTTTGTTTGAGTCTATAAACTACTGACAACATTTCCCCCAAATTCCAAATAAAAATATTATCATTTAGAGCATTTATTTGCAGAAAATGACAAATGGTCAAAATAACAAAAAAAGATACATGTTTTCAGACCTGAAACAATGCAAAGAAACAAGATCAAATTCATTTTAAAACAACTTAATACTAATGTTTACACTTAAGAAGAGTTCAGAAATCAATATCTGGTGCAATAATCCTTATTTTTAATCACAGCTTTCATGCGTCTTGGCATGCTCTCCACAAGTCTTTCACATTGTTCTTGGGTGACTTTATTCGACTCCTGGTGCAAGAACTGAAGTAGCTCAGCTTTGTGTTTGTGTTGGAATCCAACAGACGCTGGAATGGAATGGCTGTAATACATGTAGAGATGCTGATTTCAGAACAAAATGCAGTGGTCTCTTATTTTTTTCCAGAGCTGTATCTTAAAGAGGTAACCTGGCCCAGGAGCCAAGTGCAGTCCTCAGACCATTTTTTGTCAGTCTTGAGGCTTTTTGCCCAAAGCCTTTATTATTGTGGCTCACTGTGTTGACCACTGGTCTTTGGCCCTTTGAATATTTCCTTTGGTGTGAAAAAGGTTTCAGTTAATGTGTACATGTTACTGTAATGTGGTTGTAAAATAAACAAAAGTAAAACCAAGTAAGCAGAAGTGTTTACAGAACTGGGAGAAACAGATAGCAGTAGCAGCAGTAGAATCTTCAATTACATTTCGTCATTACGTTGATTTTCTCCATTCCATTAATTGTCAGTGATATTATCATAGAAACTAATGAAAAACAAATTGCAAAGTACAATCAGCTTTTAAACGCACTGTTGAATTTCATTATTGCCATTAACTAACAACTCACATTACTCACCTGAATAAGCTCCTCTTCATAATAGTAGATATTATTAATGTTCAGCCAACCACAAAGTACTGTGTGGATTCTGCCATGTTGTTTTTTTCCCCATATAATCTGGGTCAGAGAAATGGAAGCTCTGTACTTCGTGTTAATTAACTGTAGTAATGTGTCCTGGTACATTAGCTCATTGTCTGTGCAAGGTTATTTCTATACTGCATTGCTGTATTTCTTCAATGGGAGTTGACCAGAAGGCTTTTTAAGGGCCTGTAAATATCATTAGTAAGTTGATGATGATGCATGGCAACTCTTTTGAGGTTGACCACATGCTCATCTTTATACCCATGTCTGTATACCCCACCCTTTGACTACCCCCTGCCCTTGTCTCTCCCAGCACCTCCCAATTTGTGACGCTGGCATCTGCTCTTGCATGAGTCAGATGCCCTCAGCTTTTTTCCCCCATGATCCCTTGCTCTCTTCTGACTGTACTCTTGTTTTCCTTAAAGGTCTGGCACACCTGATGATGGGCGACCAAGGTATGAGCTAAACTTCCTTGTTCCTTGTTATTCCCATTTTTCCGCCGTCTCCTCCCAACTTGTGTGTTTTTCCAGGCTCGAAGCTTCTCTCAGCTTTTTTTTTTTTCTTTTCTTGAGCGACCTAGTTGGTTCTCCCATGCAGGGACTTTTTCATATGACCCCATTTGAAACTCATTTGGCTTCAATCCGTCTCCTCTGCTGAATAGCTGTGCTCTCCTGCCTCACATTGTCTTGAATTATTCATTTAGCTGGTACATTTGGATGTGTCTTATACTTACTGTACTTGGTTAAAAACACATTTACATTAACATGGGAAAGAGGCTATGGGACATGCCTCTCTGAATGTTTTAAGCCGATCTCCCATTGGCTTTATGGCACCATTGCATGTCTTCATTTTCTATATGGGCTGCACAATATATATACAGTCGCAAATCTTTTATTATTACAACATTGGCTAACACAAAATCTATATAGAATTATAGGCTCAATTATGTTACATATGGCTATAATTACTAACAAAATGATTTTCCAAATGCACATCTATAATTCAATTCACCTGGTTTAGTCTTATTTTGGTCCTGCTTAAGATGTAGTTTAGTTTCACTTTAGATTAGTGGCGTTGTAGTCATTTGTAGTATATTTTAAAGTCTCTGTTTTCAATCGGGACCATAAAGAAAATGTTTAAGAATCACAACTGTCCCTAATATTGTGCAGACAATGTTTTGTGTGTGCATATCCCAGTTCTGCAGAGGAGATGGGATGTCAAACGTTGTTAAGAAACACATCCCGCATTCTCATATTTCTATTGCTCGCCTCTCCTGCCAGCAAGCTTCTCTATCCTTTCCCTCGTTTTAAATTGGGCACTTATGGGTGTCTCCTCTCCTTTTTGTCTGGAATCTGCTTTCTTCATGGAACATTTCATCAACTCTTATAGGTAAAAACAAAGGTACTATCTTTTATTTTTAATCCATCCTTACCACACTGTGTTGGCTATTCTCATCCTCAGTGGTTGTCTAATTGTATTTCCGACTGTATTGTTTGAAGGTAGGTGTTTGAAGGTAGTTTTGCATTGCTGAAGCCACCTGTTTTTCCTTTCTGTTTGGTGCATGATTATAAATGAACCTCACCTAGGTAAAGGGACACGCTAGTTGTTGTCCTAGTTCTGATAGCGCACCACCACCTCCACCATCACCCAGGGGTATCTCGGGCATTTTGTCCCCATAAATGGCTGTGTGTTTTGGGGTGGATGGTACTGGGCGTTCCTCCCCCTGGCTGTGGTGCTCCCTCATGGGGTAAGTGGACTTCTGATCTTTGCTCTTTGCTGACTCTCCTCCTCAGGGCAGAGAGGGGAATCTTGGCTTCTCAGGTCCCTGCTGAGCATTCAAGGTAAAAACTTACAATTATTTTTCATTGCTTAAAATGGCAATACAATCATGCTGCAGTTATTTTCATGCTTTTATTACCGGCTGGATGGCTTCTTCATAAACTGATAGCATATATACAGTGGTGGCCATAATTATGTTTCATATTTATTCATGAAAATCCATCAACTATGACACTTTCTGACACACAAACTAACTTCATAATAAGCATCCTTCTGTTTATCCTTAGCGCTGTTAGGTTAAAGCTAGACAACACTGGTCTACACATTTTTGGACTCAATCTGCCTCTGAGATAAAAGTGGCTAAATCTCATTTATATTGATAAGATGAACTGAAAATCATTTGATAACTGTGCTGGTTAGCTAATGTATTCAAGATATGTAATGATATTGTTTTACATGAAAATCGCATCTGTTTATACCAGTGCTTCTCAATTATTTTCTGTGACGCCCCCCCTAGGAAGAAGAAAAAATTTCACACCCTCCTTCCTGCGCGTGACTATAAATAGTATTATTTGTCTAGAAAATTGTTATGAGAACACCATTGTATCCTTTTATTAACATTATAAACAAAAAAAAGAAAGAAACTTACAACAAAGACTGCACTGAGGACTCAAATATTAATGTGTTTTTAATGCAGCTTTGCGCACATTTGTTTACGTTTTACAGAAATGAAACTTAAAACCACCTCATTTGCATAAGCTAAAAGCACTGAAAAAAACGCTCTCTCCTTGTGCCACTGATGCGTCAGCTTCTGTCGGACTAAAGGACACGACTCAGTGGAATATACGTGTTTTTTCTGTGACAGAGGATGTTTTGTTAATGGTGAGACTGTGCGTAAATCGCATGTGAGAACGCCACTGCCAACTACTGTTGCTGATGTGCAATTACACTTAGTTCTAGTACAGTACAGCAAAAAAACATGTTTCCCAGGGTCATACCCCCTGGCATCACGCCACGCCCCCCCAGGGGGGCCCGCCCCACTATTTGAGAAGCACTGGTTTATACAATAGATTTAGGCATTTTTGCTTAAAAATAATATTTATATTCTGAAAATATTTAAATTGCACTTCTTTATCCGTCAAGGAATAAACAAGGAATATCTTAAGACATCAGGTGCACACAATTTCGAGGCATCTCTCTTATGTGAAATCAAAAAATATTTCATGTTAAAACTCTAGACATATTAAAATGAATGTATTGGAATGTGCAGACAGGCTTTCAGATAGAACTGGTTGCTTGTAGACACACTGTACCTTCTGATAAACTACAGTTTTTGCCTTATTTTGCATAAATTTCCTATTTTGACCCAATACTATATCTTGGAAACTATAGCCAATCAGCACTTCTGACTTACTTTTTCTTTATTAGTGACCTAAACCAAGAAAAATTTCACTACTTTTGTTCCGGAAGCATTTTGCTTGTAGACCAGTGTAATCTCTCCAACTAATCACTAATACATAATAGAATGATGAGTGATGTATCTTGCCCAAAGACACAAAGACTCTTTGAAGCTCAAATTTTACATTTTTTAAGATTGCTGTTGTTATGGCTACCTCTTTAGTCACATTATCTATCTCTATCTCACTAGTAGACTCCAGATTTATGGTCCCAAGTTTTTGTTTTATTATTTTTACTGCTGTTTGTGCAATGAGGAAAGCAGAGATATAATTTTGGTCACCACTGCATATTTTGACATTGCCTAGACTGAATTATTCATTTGCTTGCTGTCATCGTGGCTCTTATAAGTTGGTTCATTGCTTTTGCCTCTCCATTTCGACATTCAAAACTATTTGCTCAATTTGAAATGATTGTCATGTCAACCCCTGTGTAATTTCTGAATCTGAAGTGTCGACAAAAAGGTAAGTCTTAATCCTCCACGCTGTTGTTTTGAACCACTCACACAATGCCCCACATATGCTCTGTTTGATACGGTCACACTGAATACTGTCAGGCTTATGCACCGTACGCATACACTTGTCAAAGTTTTTTCTTCATTGTGAACTGCTTCTTTCATTTGTCCAAGGTAAGTTTTTGTTTTATTCACCGCCACATTTCAGCAGCACCGATGATTCACACAGATCAGCGTGACATTATGCACACACTTGACAGTTGCTGTTAAATATAGCCCCGAGTCAAACGCATCTTTGGAAAATGAATAAATGGGCTTGAGCTGATGCTTGTGAGATGTCCTTAGATTTGTGTACATGCTTTGGTTGAAGGTTAGGCTGCCAAGTTTAGCTTTTACTTGTTATCAGAATGACTGGTTTAATGACTTTGATTTGTTGAATAAGGTTGGGAAATAGACATTTACACATAATATAAGTAGTATTGAACTATGGAGATTAATTAGGCTGTTGTATTGTGTTAGGGTCTTCATCTACAAGTTACTACTTATTTATTTTACCATTGGTCTGTGTTTGCACTTCCAAATTTGATGCTGGTTTAGTCCTGATGTAGGTATATATTAGTTGTATTCAAATCATAACTTTACTGCTTTGTTTAGTTTAATGCTTGTTAATTGTTTCTTCCATTCAGTTTTAAGCCTATAGATTTTAGATGATCAAGTAAACAAATAGAAATAACCAGATGGTGAACGTTTTGAGAACCACTGCTGCATACGACATTTACTCACATTTACGACCAGACTTGTTTTTACGATCACAACATGCACATCTAAACTAGAGCAAAGCGAAACAAAGCATTCCTTGTAGATCCATTTAAACAACTGGTGCTCTGTTGTTTTCGCTGCCCTGTACCAAAGCCACTAGTTTTTCAATTGTGCAGTGGTGCAGGTTGTGTGTGGCAGAAGGAGAGCCACGGGGACAGTCTGAGAGATGCTGACAAGGCATAAATGTGACACTTACGGATTGCCTTGTTTCTAATTTGGGCTGTGCTCCTCAGTCCCCTGTGTTGCCTTTTATTCCTCTCATATTATTATATTCTGTGTGGTCCCAAACATGTCTTCCTTTTGATAATGAAATCTAACATATACTGTAGTATTGCACATAAACTTTAAAGGTCCCATGGCATGAAATTTTCACTTTCTGAGGTTTTTGAACGTTAATGTGAGCTCCCCTACCCTGTTTAGGCCCCCCCCCCTCATGGCTAAAAGTTGCGAAATGTCTAAACTGAGCATTTGCGGTCCTTTTCTGCGTTACACAAAAACAGTGGTCAAACGGGCGAGTTCGGACAAGGCACCTGATTGACGTCAGATCGGCAAATGCAGCTCCAGCCCCTCCCTCTGTCTCCGCTCAGTGTCCCTGTATATCCCGCCCATAGAGTTTGGACTGTGAATGCGCTACGCAATGCAAAATGCGTTTTTTTATTTGCCTGGAGGCACGTCCGAGTGTTTCTAGGCTCGCAAGTCCCTTACCCGACCCTCTGGACCTCTGAAATACCAGTGGTTTAATTTTATTTTCTGTGTAAATATGCTTTTTTTCATTGCAAAGTCTCCCATCTGCCTTCCTGTGTTAAACACGGAAGCGAGGAGACGAGCTGCGCCGAGCTGCGGGGGAAACCCGCCCCCCCGCTCCTTAGCCAATCTCTCTGTCCTTCTCATTTGCACTGAAGCAGCAACACTCACAATAAAGCATTTTAGACACATATCTAGATATGTGTCTAAATGCTCATGAAGACTGTCAGAGTCATATCTCATGCAGTGAGTGTTGATTTTGAAGAAGGATTCATTTACAGTATTAGGGAACCATTAAGGAGCCATATAAAAGCATCAAGAAGTACCATGTCATGGGACCTTTAAAAACTGGGCACTGGGCACATTTACATGGCCAGTAAGAATCAGATAACCCAATTTTGGTATGTTTAGATCATAGACTATTAAAAAAAATCTAGGGAGCGTGATGTCATCCATAGTGTTCGGCTTTAGTCAAACGAAGCTCACAAATTTGGAGCCATGTCCATATTAGGAATATATTCATGTACAAAATAGCTAAATCAAAACACTAGGATCATGTAGAGGGGTTAATATGGATATTTTAAGACCAAAATGACAAGGTTGACAGTTACAGAGAGGTGACAATTTTCCAATATAAAGTCAGTAGGAGCCAGGGTCAGAAGGAGCAGAAAGTGTACATGTCCTATTTGTAACGCGGCAGCTAGCAGGTTAGCTATGTCCATTTATACAGCTCTGGAAAAAAAAATAAGAGACCACTGCAAAATTATCAGTTTTTTTCTGATTTTACAGCTTATAGGTATGTATTTGGGCAAAAGGAACATTTTTGTTTGATTCTATAAACTACTGATAACATTTCCCCCAAATTCCAAATAAAAATATTATCATTTAGAGCATTTATCTGCAGAAAATGACAAGTGGTCAAAATAACAAAAAAGATAAATGTTCTCATCACATCTTTCATGTGTCTTGACATGCTCTCCACAAGTCTTTCACATTGTTCTTGGGTGACTTTATTCCACTCCTGGTGCAAGAACTGAAGTAGCTCAGCTTTGTGTTTGTGTTGGAATTCAACAGACGCTGGAATGGAATGGCTGTAATCAGTGTTCCCTCTAAGGTGCGCGCGTGCGCAATCGCGCACTCCCCAGACGTTCAGCGCGCACATCAAATCCTTTTCAGCGCATAAAATTAAATCTAACCTGAACTCAGCGCTGGTTTGACACATGGAATCCAGTCTGATAGATTCAGTTTGCACATGTGAATGTGCACATGCTTTAGGGACAAGCCAACTACAAACAGATTCATTTCGATCGCATTTCGCTCGCTTCCTTCAGTAAGACCATAGTTGTCGTGCGCATCGCCGTGGGTCAGAGCGGCAGGTCCGCACCAGCCGACGGGAGCGCCGCCCGCACAGACTCCACGTAGGGAAGAACAGAAGAGGAGACAGGTAGAGCCATAATGTAATCCTCGGCTGTTTTCTTTGTTTCTGTCCAAGCCATAGGTTTTTGTGAGCAAAAAGACGAGACTTTTTGTGTGAAGTGTGAATCCTCTCCCCAGAGCGTTAAACCACAGAGCTCTGTCACTCTCACAAAATTACTTAAACTGGGTAATGATTAAAAAGCAAGATATAAACTGATAAAAATGTATACTTATTTTGGAGATCATTATTTTGAGAAAGACCCATCTTATAGTGTCCCTAGGTTTATACACAGGTACATACACTGTGTATATACACAGGTTATTTTTCAAAATATTGTAATGTTCAATGTTTCACTGACCACAGCAGGACCCTCACACTGACATACAACATGTACAAAGCTCATGAAAAGATTTTTGAGAAGTGGACCAAAAAATCAGTTATATTAAAAGTAATCTAACAGAAATAACAGCAGTGATTTGATTCATAAGCTATGTAACTTGCCATGATCTCAGGTGTGATACTGGTGTGGCCACAGTGTGCCTGTCGGATGTCGCTCACAGGAGTCCAAGGAACGCTCAGGGAGTTGGTGTGTTTGCTCAGACACATGAAAAATTAGGGGGAACATTGGCTGTAATACATGTAGAGATGCTGATTTCAGAAAAAAAAAATGCAGTGGTCTCTTATTTTTTCCCCAGAGCTGTATATACAGTCTATGGTTTAGAGGTACTGTATAAAAGAAATAAGATAATCAGAAATGCCTGGTCATATGTTAGTTAATCAATGGATTGCAATACATTTTAAAATAAATCTTTTAACATTTTGTCTTTCAATCATATCTTTGCCTCATTAGTTTGCCCTTTTTGCATAATGACCTTTGTCAAAACCTGCCCAGGTGTGAATGATCAGAAAGAAATCAGATTACTCACATTAGACAGAACAGTTTACGTGACATTTCAATAATCTTATAGCTCCAAAAATTAGATTTTCGATGGACATGTAAACACCACCGCTATTTCATGACTCCCCCTTATGAACACCACTGCCATGTTAACCATTTTAGACTTTTTTTTAGACCTTTCACATTCTAGTTCTGTTGAGGCTAGAACACTATGTTATGTTAGCTAGTTCTGTTTTCACATTTTCATCTGGAGTGCATATCGTGCTGTTTTAATACCTCTCCCACACAAATCACGGGGGTATTTAATTGCTGTCATCTGAATAAAGTGCTGGTTTGGAGCTTAAGGGAAGCCTGTGTGTGCAGCTTACAGGTACAGCCAGGCTATTTGTGAATTAGTGTACTTTCTAATGTAATTGCTTTCACTGTCTAAAGATGGAGATTGTCCTGTTTCATTAGAACATGCACATTACAGGGATTGGACTAGCAGGGATTGCAAATCTCCCAGGCTGTTTACTCATGTTGTACCCACCTTTATGTGTCAAATGAAATGCATGTCTGAACCGAAAACACTCCCACTTGCGCCAGAGCTCAAACTCCTGGGGTTTATGGTGTAACAGGGAAACAAATCAAACACAAAACATGACAAAATGACAGCTATTTCAAGGACGTAGGTGTTTAGAATAGCATCTATTTCTCAGGAGATAATTCAGTTTTGTTTTCACCACATGACTCATTTGCTCTACATATGCTTTGATAAGTACAACGTTACATGCTGAGAACAAACGCATTGGGAAAACTACATTATATCTAGGCCAGGTTTGATGTTTTAGTACTTCATTTGTTGCCGTTTCATGCTTATTTACAGTAATGACTTACCTGTCTTGCATTTAAATGAATTATTTTTAATGGTCATGAACATGCATTCTTATTGTGACCGGATTTGCCTCTTTACAGATCTGATTTGTCTTCATGGTGATGCATGAGTTTATGTGACTCTGTGGGACATTCCAGGCAAAACAGTAACATTTCCATAGATGTCAGAAAGATACATGCTCCACCCTTGAAACACTGGTCTACAAATTTTTGGACTTGATCTGCTTCCGAGATAAAAGTGGCTAAATCTCATTTGTATATTGATAAGATGAACTGAAAATCAATTGATTGTGCTAGTTAGCTAATGTATTCAAGATATTTAATGATATTGTTTTACACCAAAATGGCACCTGTTTATACAATAGTTTTAGGCATTTTTGCCTAAAAATAATATTAATATTTTGAAAATATTTAACTTGCACTTCTTTATCCGTCAAGAAGTAAACAAGAAATATCTTAAGACATCAGGTGCACACAATATCGAGGTATCTCGCTTATGTGAAATAAAAAAAAATATTTCATGTTAAAACTGTAGACATTTTAAAATGAATGTATTGGAATGTGCAGACAGGCTTTCAGATAGAACTGGTTGTTTGTAGACACACTGTACCTTCTGACAAACTTCAGTTTTTGCCTATTTTGTCCCAATACTATATCTTGGAAACTATAGCCAATCAGCACTTCTGACTTACTTTTTCTTTATTAGTGACCTAAACCAAGAAAAATTTCACTACTTTTGTTCCAGAAGCATTTTGGTTGTAGACCAGTGAAATCGCTTTTTGAAGGTGACTTGTGTAACTTTTTGAATAAAGGGTCCGCTACCTGCTTGTCTCCCTGGAGATGTATTACCTTGTCTGAAATGTTTCACAGGGTGGCACAACTACAGTCAGCGGGCCATTCTTTGCACAGATCTGACTAGTATCTTGGTTTGGTGGCATCTCCTTCTTGTCCACCAGAAAAGTTACATAGTCCTCCTTTAATAATCAATAAAATACAATAACAATGGTGATTTCTATTTTTCTAGATCTACTTAGTTCAGTGTTTTGGCTGTGGATGCATGCTCTTGTTTGGAAAAAAAAGCAGTGCCAGTTGCAGTCAAGAGAAGTACTTGATATCAACTTCAGCCATTTCATTTAAAGTGCGAGTGGCATACTGTTTACATGACAGCTCAAATTTGCCACTTGTCGAGGGCTGAGACACGCACAGAGACACGTGTGAAATCTCAGGCTGCCCAAAATAAACCTGTCACACTTTTTAGACTCATTCTGAACCTCAACCTGTCCTCCACCACTGTGCTGCAGAATATGCGAGATAACGCTAGTCTGTAAACAATTGAACACATGTGCCAGATAGAATATAATGGAAAAATATCAATGTCTTAAAGTCATTTTTGGCCAAATATTTGACATTGGGTCCATCCTCGGTCAATCAAATGTTTATACATGCAAACAGAAACCTCCGTAGTCATCTTCCTGACCTGATAGTTTCCGATCTAGTCCATTTTAAACACATTTGCAGTGGTTCAAAGTTACTCCTCACTTACCTCATACCTCATTAAATGCAGAAAACACTCAGTAGATATTTTGAGCTCAGCAGTTGCTTATACAAAATACTGTATGTGTAGTGGGGCAGGGCAACAGTTTGCTTAAATATATGGGGAAAAGTCGAGGCTTTTAAGGTAAAAAAAAAACAAAAAAAACATCTTGATCCTATTTCCACATTCTAACACACTTTCTTATCTGCACTCTTATTACACTTAACAAAAATATAAACGCAACACTTTTGTTTTTGCTCCCATTTTTCCTGAGATGGACCCAAAGATCCAAAATTCACTCCAGATACACAACACTACCATTTCTCTCAAACATTGTTCACAAATCTGTCCAAATGTGTGACAGCGAGCACCTCTGCCCCGCCGAGACAATCCACCCCACCTCACAGGTGCGCCACATCAAGATGCCGATCCGACATCATGACCAGTGCACAGGTGTGCCCCAGACTGCCCACAATAAAAGGCCACCCCGAAATGTGCATTTTTTTGCTTTATTGGGGGTCTGGGGACTCAGAACCAGTCAGTATCTGGTGTGACCACCATTTGCCTCATGCAGTGCAACACATCTTCTTCACATAGAGTTTATCAGATTGTCAGTTGTGGCCTGTGGAATGTTGGTCCACTCCTCTTCAATGGCTGTGCGAAGTTGCTGGATATTAGTGGGAGCTGGTACACGCTGTCGTATACGCCGGTCAAGCACATCCCAAACATGCTCAATGGGTGACATGTCTGGTGAGTATGCTGGCCATGCAAGAACTGGGACATTTTCAGCTTCCAAGAATTGTGTACAGATCCTTGCAACATGGGGCCGTGCATTATCTTGCTGAAACATGAGGTGATGTTCATGGATGTATGGCACAACAATGGGCCTCAGGATCTCATCACGGTATCTCTGTGCATTCAAAATGCCATCAATAAAATGCACCTGTGTTCTTCGTCTATAACAGCCTTTGAAGAGGAGTGGACCAACATTCCACAGGCCACAATTGACAATCTGATAAACTCCATGTGAAGAAGATGTGTTGCACTGCATGAGGCAAATGGTGGTCACACCAGATACTGACTGGTTCTGAGTCCCCAGACCCCCAATAAAGCAAAAAAAAAAGCACATTTCGGGGTGGCCTTTTATTGTGGGCAGTCTGGGGCGCACCTGTGCACTGGTCATGATGTCAGATCGGCATCTTGATGTGGCGCACCTGTGAGGTGGGGTGGATTGTCTCGGTGGGGCAGAGGTGCTCGCTGTCACACATTTGGACAGATTTGTGAACAATGTTTGAGAGAAATGGTAGTGTTGTGTATCTGGAGTGAATTTTGGATCTTTGGGTCCATCTCAGGAAAAATGGGAGCAAAAACAAAAGTGTTGCGTTTATATTTTTGTTGAGTATATGTCAGATGTCAGTGTGGGTAAATGTTGCAAAAGCTGATAGAGAATTTTGAATGAGCAAAACTCTTGAAGCATATGGCTAACATCAGTGCCATCTGCTGTGAGGAGCACAGTGCGGAGAGAAAACTAGATCCAGGTGCATGCAAACAAGCTCTTTTTGTTTATCCCAGACGCTTGTGTACTGACATCCTGTGATGATTATGTTAAGCCCTAGAATAACCTTTAGCTTAAACCATGTCTAGGGATTTCGTGGTAAAAATCTCAGATCACAATATAATTGAGAAAGAAAGACAAATTGACCAAGTTGCACTATGCAACTTTTTGTTTATGGGTGTCATCTTCTTTCTTTAGATATGTTATTGCGCCACCTGGAATGTTCATTAAACTGCTTTACTTTACAAGTATTAAATTACAATTATATACAATTAAATTACAATTATAGCTCAAAAATACCTAATAACAGGCATTCTGATTGTGAGCAGGGTTGCCTTTCCACAGATCTCACCTCTAACTTTGGTCTCCATAAAGATAGAATCTTTGTGACATCTCCATGGAGACAAGCATTTGAAAAACTCTAAAAACGGTAAAGCACTGATAGTTTTCAAGTTGAATATGATTAAGTCATACTCATACATTGTATTTTGCCATTACATTTTAAAAAGGTAAATTCATAACCGTTGAATCTAACCATTCATTTTAGGGACTATTGACTAGACACCTTAAAATTCAATGCATTTCAACAAAAACTGCATTTGAAGAATTTTTGCTACTTTCCTGCTATATTAAACATGATCGGCCTATAAAATGTTGTGATGTCACCTGAAACCCAGCAGTTGCGTAGAACTTTGAGGTTTTATATATATATACCTGACTCCACTGCTGCAGCTTTTGTATTGTATTTAAAGGATGAAACATTAATCTCCAGCTATGGGTTTCAAAGTGCCACTATAATTGAGCTGCAACGCAATTTTGGTCCCATTCCTCTTAAGTCAAAACAGAGAGGGGTAAAAAGTGTATACCCAGGCATAATCTCACAACTGTCACTGTTTTGCACAGCACTGACTTTCTATGGTAAATTCTGCTGAGAGCTTCCCAAGGAGAAGTTTAGCAAAGATTTGTTCTTGCATAGTTAAGCAAGTAAACGGCCAGGGTTCATTATAAAGCTAATTCCTCACTTGTCTGCTTCAGTTATTCATGCAGGGCGTTCTGTAGCAGCTTATCTGTAAATGTCACAGTTAAAAATAGGGATGTGAGACAACCGTCTGACCATTTGTGGTGCTAAATGCTCAGTAAACATGCACTAGGAAAGACTACAGACTGTTCTAGAACACATAGGCTTTATTCAGTTTAGGGGTAAATGCTTTGACTTTTTCATGTTTATGTTTTGTCCACATCCTAATATTGATAGTATGTGGGAAGATTAAAGGTGTATTATGTAGCTTTTCCAATGTGGGTTCTGCTCCTTGTCTCCATGGAGATGCTATTGCCTAAATGTTCTACAGTATGGGATATATATCTGTCTTGCATCTATTCAGTTTATTTTTGTTTGTAGGGGATTGCATTTTAGGAGACTTCAGCCGGAGATTTGACACACAGGTTTTAATTAGATTGGAAGTCAATTCAGTCGGTTTACATGGCACTGGTCACAACGTACTCACAACTTGAGACAGAGAGAACTTCTTCTTATATAGGCAGGAGAACACAAATGTACTGAACACATGGTTTTTAGCTTAAACATCTGCTTGCTGTAACTAGTCATAAAATTAACTTCCCACAGTTTTATCTTCCTGGGAACTCCATAAAATGACATATGGGAGACAACTGGACAGAGTTAAGTAAGCAGTTTCACATGCTTGCAGAGACAAGAAAAGAACAAGGTGACAAGGTCACTCACTAAACAAAAACAAGTCACTGTTATAATGCATGAAGAATCCCTCAGTCGTCCAGGTAGAATCCATGATAAAAGGAGAAATTCAATTTGTCAACTGGACAAAGTTTGTTAGGTCGAAAACGTTTCGCCACTCATCCGAGAGGCTTCGTCAGTTCTGGTTCAAGTGCTGGTAAGACACTGCTTATATCTATCTTATATCTATCACTGCTCCTCCCTGCAGCTAGATACAAGCAGTGTCTAACCAGCACTCGAACCAGAACTGACGAAGCCTCTCGGATGAGTGGCGAAACGTTTTCAAACAAACTTTGTCCAGTTGACAAATTGAATTTCTCCTTTTATCACTGTTATAATCATAAAAATGAAATAACTCACATGTTCCAACATAACTTTGTACCAAATACCTTTATAAACAAGCTTTCATTCTGTAAGTTGGGTCACCTCTTTACAGATCTGATCTGAAATTTGGCCGGGTGTCGTCACTTGCTTGTCACCATGGAAATATAAATTTAATGATATACTGTGGAACATTCTGGCAATGCTAACACCAGAAAAGTTACATAGTGCACATTTTAACTAAATGAGTAGTCATAGCAATTGATCAACAATACCATCTAATTCCCGATCAAAAAATGAAGGAACATTTGAAGGTCCCTAAATAAACTATTCAATGGGGCATAAAGTTACAAGATTTCCCAGTGGCTTAGGAGTCTAAAAACATTGGATTTTAAACAGTTTAAAATGTTTACTTTCTTCCCTCATTAGAGACTTTTCCTTGACTCTACCCAAGACCCTAACACAGATAAGCTGTGCAGAAGTTCACATATAATTACGATGTTCTGCCTGCCTGTGTGAAAATATGATGGGTAATTTACGCATGGCAGTGTTGATGACAGTATGTAACATCTTGACTGCATAGCATAACTGTACATTTGGCTAAAGGTTGATTGTAGAAGTAGTGGTAGTAGTGGTAGTAATAGTAGTAGTATGTGGTAGAAATAAAGTTTGACTTAACTGACAAAACCAAAGCTAAAAGATATCTTCATGCTTGAACACGATCTGTGGTTGTAAATAATGGCAAAGGACTGATTTAGTTAAGGAATAAATAAATGAATGAATAGAAATGTGTGCATGACGAGGATGGGCATCTGGTAAAGTTTTAAAATGTTGATCCTTTTATGACAACTTAACCAAGCCTATCATAACCTTCATTGTGTAAGCATAGCTGGCTATTATCATGTTCAGAAGTCAATGCTTTATAATGCAACCTCCCTGTCCTGCCTTAGCATCTCTGAGCAGTGCCACAGGGCCATCACCGCCAGCTACAAACAGAGTAATTGTACTTGATGGGTCACAGAGGCACTTTACTGCTGCAGAAATGGGAAAAACGCACTGCTACTCTCAGCTAAGAAAAAAGACTGGTAATTGCCCCAAGTGAGATTTGTGCATCTTGACAAGGCAGATTGGCAAGGCTCCTCTAAAGCTACAAAGATTAGTACATTACGACACACTGAAGTCCTATGGGGGATATAAAGCACGTAACAATGGTCTAAAGTAGACTAGGAAGGGTACAAAACAGGAAGAAAGTGGCAGCAGCAAAAGCTTTTGTCAATTATAGCAAACCAATATTATTGTGTTAACCTATTTGGGTTTGCTAAAGGTTTTTAGATGAACAGACCGATCAAAGCAATTCAAGATTCATTGGTTTACACAGTGCAATAGTAAACTTGATAGAGTACAGTATACATTAGAGTTGAGAATCATAGGATCCCTCATGATTCGATATGATACACGATACATAACTCATGATACGATATTATCACGATACATGCAATAAACTATATACTGCACATGGTACTCTGAAATAATATTGCTGTTTACACACATTTATTTTAATCATCAAAACAAAATACCTTAAAGGAAAAGTAACGTTATTTTACAATCTGAGCCTTCTTTCGGTAATAAAACAAGTCGTTTGACTCACCCATAGCACGTTGGTGTCATTTGGAGCTGTTTGGTAAAAGTTATGTTGTAGCGTATCCGTTAGCGTGAGTACTCGGGGCATTACTTTGCGGTCTCCAAATAACACAAACTTTAGCACTTTTCAAATCATAGAAGCCCGATGTCTTAATGTAAGATTTCGTTTGAAGCAAAAGTGGCCTGTAATCCGAGATTTATCCATAGTTTTCAGCTTTGCGTTTCATGTTTGGGTCCCGGGAGCTGAGAGCACAGTCCGCGCATGCGCACTGGCGTCCTCATCTACTTGAAACTATGGCTATCTCGCTCGTGGTGGTGGACATTGCAATACATTGCAATACCAAGCGATGGTAACATCAGGAAAAAGGAACACGAGAAACTAGGGAAATACCAGGGGCTCAAGGAAGAGCTGGAGAAGGCCTGGAAGGTGAAGGCATCAGTGGTGCCCGTGGTGATCGGAGCACTCGGGGCTGTAACCCCCAAACTGGAGGAGTGGCTACAACAGATCCCAGGAAAAACATCAGACATCTCAGTCCAGAAAAGTGCAGTACTAGGAACAGCAAAGATACTGCACAGAACTCTCAAGCTCCCAGGCCTCTGGTAGAGGACCCAAGCTGGATGAGAGAGAGAGAGAGACCAACCACCGTGGAAGTCTTTGAAGCTATAGTTACATGAGTAATTACACTAGGACTTGTGGGTTGTAATGTAAACTATTAACACATAACCCCATAAAAACATTTTATAATATAACATAATACATGAACTCACCAAAGACGAATAAATGAAAAACAAACAAACAAACAAAAAAACATGATTTTTGAAAATTTAGTAGAGAGACCTTTAGATCTTTAAATCTGAAACCAAAACATGGAAATCAGAAGCTGTACTGGCTTTCTTCATTTTAGGATCATTCAAAAACTAGCTTTATTGTTTGCGGAGCTGTATTTTCATAAATCAAAAGTCTGTGGCAGGTGTGTGATCGACATGTTTTGCTCGTGTCAGTCTTTCTTTCATCACTAGCATCATTAATCAGATGAACAGCCACAGTGCCTTCATCCTCACCCCCCCTAAATAATTCTACAACAATTTTCAAAACTAAATTTAAATTATTCCCAGGTTACGCAGACGTTTTACCTCCATCAATGCCCCCTCCCTGAGAATATTTATAGCTGGCAATAACACGCATATAATTTCTCCTTAGCCAAAGAAAAGGTGAATCTGGAATAAAAGGCGGATCAATATGACTAGGGCTCGTCTGGCTTCCCAGGTGGACTGCAAGGAGATCTGCCTGTGGATCAATAGGCCCGCTCAATGCCAGCTCCAGACTACTGCAGTGATGAAAAACTCTATTTCTTGGCCCACAGAAGGGTGTGGATCTCACTAGAAATGGATAAAAAGGAAATGCCTATACTTCAAATGCACCTTTTGTATGTCTGCCTGTTTAGTTTATGTCCACCAGACTAGATCATTCATTATGACTGTTTTATTGAGCGAGGAAGTCTGTTCAATAGTACAAATAATGTAATATTCACAGTCTGGAATTGCTTTACAATAGCTTGTGTATCGGAATGACATAACTGCAGATTGTTTTTAATATTTGTTTATGGAATCTATTGATGCTTTGCAGTTGATGTCATCAACATTCCCTGGGGGTGTGAAGCTAACTGAAAGCACTACTCTGTTAGAAACTCTGTTACTCAAATTAAACTTTAACCTGATTTTTATTTTAACACTATCTGAACAAAAACAGCTGGCTTGGTTGGAACAGGTGAGGTGATTTGTGAGCTTAAACAAGTCTCACACATAAAATTACAAGCACAAGCTAAGTAGCATCAGCCAACAGTTTAGTTATCAGTCACTCTCACCTTGAGAACCATCAGGTAATAACTTCATTTATATAACTCTCATTAGTTGCTTTGTAGTTTAAGTTTGCTCTTTAGACAAACATTTACACAGGGCTCTCAAGTCTCACGCATTGAGACGACACACGGCATTTCTCAATTCAAGCACCCCCCCACTAGCCTGGGAATTCCCAGGCTGCTTACGTTCGTTTCGAACTGGAAGGCGGCCTGGCAGCTCGTCCAAGCGAGAGTCCCAGATTTAGGGCCCCAATCAGAGAGCGGGGGAGGGGTGGAAAGACGGTGACCCGTACTACATGACAAACGGAAGCTTGTAGTTTGAACTGACAACTGACATGATTGGCTATGGACTTACGTATACGCTCAATGATAGACATTCATAACGCCCAATAAACGGCCGTTGGCAATCGCTAACCACACCTCCGCTACGGGATTTTTCGAAGCGAGCTCCCAGACCCATATCTCACTTGTGATATGGTCAGGTGTTAACCAGACTACCCCCCCACCCCCCCCGCTCCTCGGAAATTACGCAGTCTCACACACGACCCCACTCAAAACCTGTAACTCCTAAACACGTAGATCACCCCCATCGTGATTGCTGCAAAGTATCAATAGGACATTTCCAATATGGAAGAAATGTTTACATGATTTATACAATAGGAGCAAACAGCACAATAATGACTTAAGTGTTTATGTGCTCCTATACATGCTGGAAAAAGAGTGGCTCAGTGATTAGGGCATTGGTGCAGATTGGCAGCCACTTTTCCAACCCAGGGCAGCTGTGGCTCCTAAAGATGCTTAGATATTGTTTACAAATAATGTATACAAATAATAATAATAGTATTGAAATTAACTGCAAATCACACATAAATAACAGAATCAACCAATAAATATGGGCCATAAATACAGCTCAAATCTTATTGTATTACAAAAAAAAAAACTTGCAAAGAAGCTGTACACCCAATAAATATTGAGCTCCAAAAATATTGTTCGATAAAGTAATTATTGTGACAGGCACACAGGGACATAGCAAAAACAGGCACAGTTTTCTAAAATGTATTTGGCCAACTTGCTGTGTGTTTACCATTCTTCAGAGACTATCCGAAGCCTAAACGGTGGCTCTCTCCACACATACTGATGCATAGCGAGGAAATGGCACGGCTCCCAGTGGGAAATTGAATAGTCCATTTCCAATGGAGTGTGCCCTGGAAAATCCATGGGGGTCAGTGACAATTTGTCTCGGGAGGCCTGCACCAGAGTCATTACGCCCAGGACCAACACGTCCCCTGGGCCCGCCGCACTTTAACAGAATTCCTGTTTGATGTATATAAAACATTTTCGCTTTTCTTGGCTTTTTCCCAGAGTGGAAATGGGTATGAAGCCCCCAATGCTCCCATTTAGGAAAAAGCAGATGAATTTGTGGTTACGCAACAGCCTGCACAGTAATCATACAAAGCTACTATCATGGAGTGAATTTTAAGTAAGCCATTTGTCAGAGTGTAAATGTTTTTTTGCTCAAGTGCACAGCTTTGGAGGAAATAACAAACCAATGCCAAATGCTCAATCTTTAATGTTTATCTATTATGGGAGTAATAAAAACTGGACATTTTTGGAGTTTGTAGCTTCACAAATGAAATGATTGTTCTGTTGTCTATGATTAAAACGCATCAAAGTGAAATAAATTATGCGTTAAGGGAATATAGATAAATCAAAATAAAAAGCTGTATTTTTTTCCACAATGGTTTTGGGTAACGTTAAACTGCTTTTGGTCTGTTAATTCAAAAAGCAGAGGTGAGTAACACATAGTGAGTCGATTCTTTTGAAAAATTCCTTAACATGAGCGGTAGGGAACCAGATATAATTTTTTAAAAGAACTGAATATTTTTCTTCGTAATTTGTATGCATTTTAACTCTGAGCCAACATAGGACTCAGGACAGTGGCAAAACCGGCAACACAAGTGAGAGCTTTGTGCACAAAAAACACATTTGACATCATAATAATGGTTAGTTTTTAAATTATTATTATTATAGTAGTGCAACATTTTATTTAGATTAGCCTATACATAATTTAAATGGGTAAACACACTCCACTTTCAGTCTGAAATATTTTAAACAGATCTGAACTTTAGTTTGGCTTCTGTCATATGAATAAATACTAAAAGAGCCTTTTGAACAGCTCTTGGAAGATTCGAATCCCATAGTAACAGAAAGTGATCTGAAATTGTTACTTGAGATACATTAAAGGTGCATTGTGTCATTGCTCTGTCTGGAGTGTTCCACAGTTTGACATTAAACAGCTCTACCATACATTTATTCAATTACAGTTGGTTTTATAGCTCAAAAATCCCCAAAAAATAAAAACAAAAAACAAGCATTCTGACTGTGAGCAGGGATGCCTCTCCACATATCTGGCCTGTCTGGTTAAGGCTGTGCCCCATTACTCTGTCTTACCCCTTGCCCTTCCCCTACCCCTTTATCTACGTCTTTGTCTTGCCCCTCGACAACAAGCTGAGAGGGCTAGGGGTACGAATGTTCCCCTAAGAAATGGGACACCAGTTGATTACCATTTGCGTCATCATCCCTTGCTTCTACCTGGCTGCTACGTCTACAGAGGTGACAACAGTTGACGCAAACAAATGTAAACAAATGTCAAGGATCGGGTACCTCAGCTTAGTCTGGTTAACACCTGACCATATCACAAGTGAGATGTGGGTCTGGAAACTCGCTTCGAAAAATCCCGTAGCGGAGGTGTGGTTAGCGATTGCCAACGGCCGTTTATTGGGCGTTATGAATGTCTATCATTGAGCGTATACGTAAGTCCATAGCCAATCATGTCAGTTGTCAGTTCAAACTACAAGCTTCTGTTTGTCATGTAGTACGCGTCACCGTCTTGCCACACCTCCCCCGCTCTCTGATTGGGGCCCTAAATCTGGGACTCTCGCTTGGACGAGTTTCCAGGCCGCCTTCCAGTTCGAAACGTACGGAAGCGGCCTGGGAATTCCCAGGCTAACCTCAGCTCGTTTGTTTTGTTTATACATGTTTATACATGAAAGTTCGATGTAAACAGCGTACCCCTTCGTTTCAAGTCTGGTCAAGAGCATTTCGTTTCAAGAGGTATGTAGCCCTCGGTCGAGGCCCTAGCCCTTGATCAAAATTAGAATTGGGACACCCCTTGCCCTCACATGAACACACAAAACCAAGGGGTAAGACAGAGAAATGGGACGCAGCTTTTCTCTCCATGAAGATAGAAAGGTTCACTACTACATACACTCTGAAACATACCAGACAAAGCAATAACATTTGGAAAAGCATTTGACGGACCCTCCACCAAAAAAGTTACACAATGCAAGTATTTTCTATTTTTGAACACTGTTTCATCTAAATGTTAAAATAACTATAATAAATCTACTATCAACAAGTCGAGTCCCCATCTTTCCTAACCCTTACCAAGGAACTTCTTAAGATTAATTTCGAGAATCCAGCTCTAACATGCACTTTATATTTTCCTCATACTTGCTCTAAATCACATCTGCTTTTGTAATTAAGAGCCCTGGCGTGGCTTCCCCTGGGATAATAGTGTAAGTACGGCTGCACTTAGCTTGCACTAAGTTGCTAATTTTTAACACGCTGCAATTTGATCCTTAGGAGATGAGCAACTTGTACTAATTTGATTACTCTCAGCTGTCAGTTCACTTTGAAAGAATTAAGGCTGCGTCCCATTTCTCTGTCTTACTCCTTCGTCTTACCCCTACCCCTTGGTTTTGTGCGTTCATGTGAGGGCAAAATTAGAATCGGGACATTCTAATTTTGATCAAGGTCTAGGGCCACGACCGAGGGCTACATACCCCTTGAAATGAAGTAAGCCCCCGACTAGAGCCGAAACGAAGGGGTACGCCTACAAGCTCAGGCAGGTTTTGGGCTCAGGATGGCAGCGTCACATCGACCAGCCAAGGAGTCTGATAAATATATTTTCAGCAGCTGTAATTATCGATTAGCAGTTTAACATGGTTTACAATTATGACGCTTATGTTCTACATTACTTTTAGTGAATTGTTGTTGCAATTTTAATTGCAGTGATGTCTGTTTAGCCGACGTTATCATTTTCATTGAACTTTCATGTATAAACAGGCTAGTTTTTTTGTCAAGCTGAGGTACCCGATAATCCTTGACATTTGTTCACGTTTGTTTGCGTCTATTGTTGTCCCTTCTGTAGATGTGGCAGCCAGGTAGAGGTAAGGGATGATAACACAAATGGTAATCAAGTGGTGTCCCATTTCTTAGGGGCACATTCGTACCCCGAGCCCTCTTAGGTCGGTATCGGGGGGCAAGACACAGATGTAGATAAAGGGGTAGGGGAAGGGGTAAGACAGAGTAATGGGATGCGGGCTTAAGATACAAAGCATGTGTTGTGAAGGTCACCATGGTTTTAAAGGTCCCATGGCATGAAATTTTCACGTTCTGAGGTTTTTGAACGTTAATGTGAGCTCCCCTACCCTGTTTAGGGCCTTCCCCCATGGCTAAAAGTTACGAAATGTGTAAACTGAGCATTTGCAATCATTTTCTGCATTTGAAAAAAACACAGCCCAAACGGGCGATTCTGAACAAGGGAAGTTTCTGATGTCACATTCAAGAAAAAATGCAAATGCAGTTCCATCCCCATCTGGATGTTTACCTACCGTCTAGTGGTTGTTTACGTCCCCCCATCACCGAACAGCGCTGATAGGAGGGAGGCACTGTATGAGTTGTATAACTCTATTAGCGAGCAACAGACTGCTCACCCGGACGGATTTTTTATCCTTGCCGGGGATTTCAATCATGCAGACCTCAAAACTGTCATGCCACAAATGCATCAGCATGTTGATTTCCCAACCAGGGGAAACAACATTTTGGACATGGTTTACACTACACACAAGGGAGCATACAAGGCTTACCCTCTCCCCCACATAGGCCTCTCTGACCACATCTCTGTTGTGCTCAGACCGGCATACAGACCCCGTGTAAGGGTCTCTAGGCCGGCTCTGAAGCAGATCCAGGTGTGGCCAGAGGGGGCCTCGTCTGCACTACAGCACTGCCTCGGTACAACAGACTGGGCAGTGTTCAAACAGGCCGCCACATACAACAATCACACTGACATTGAGGAGTACGCAGACACTGTGACCTCCTACATCACCAAATGCATTGGTGATGTCACACACACAAAAACCATCACCACCAGGGCTAACCAGAAGCCATGGCTGACAGGGGAGGTTCACAGGCTGTTGAGAGCCAGGAACGCTGCCTTCAGAGCTGGGGATGTCCCCCATCTGAGGGCAGCAAGAGCCAACCTGTCCCGTGGAATCAGGAAAGCCAAACACAAATACACACAGAAAATAACCGGACACTTTAGAGATAGCAGGGACACACGGAGTCTGTGGCAGGGCATCCAGAACATCACGGATTACAAACCCTTGCCACAGACCTGTGACAATAATATCACCCTGCTCAATGACCTCAACAGCTTCTTCGCACGGTTTGAGGCAGGAAATGACACCCGGCCCCAAAAAACTCCACCACCTCCCCACGACCAGCCCCTGTGTGTGTCTGCAGCCAGCGTGAAGAGGACACTCTCCAGGATCAACACCCGCAAGGCTGCAGGCCCGGACAACATTCCTGGTCGTGTGTTGAAAGACTGTGCAGAGGAGCTCAAGGATGTCTTCACAGACATCTTTAATGCTTCTCTGAGCCAGGCTGTGGTTCCCTCCTGCTTCAAAACCACTACCATCGTTCCCGTGCCAAAGAAGCCCACTCCGGCCACTTTTAATGACTATCGCCCTGTTGCACTGACCCCCATCATCATGAAGTGCTTTGAACGGCTAGTCATGGCACACATCAAATCCATCCTCCCCCCACCCTAGACCCATACCAGTTTGCATACCGGGCCAACCGCTCTACCGAGGATGCAATCTGTTCTGCACTTCACCCGGCTCTCACCCACCTAGACAATAAAGACTCATACGTGAGAATGCTGTTCATAGATTTCAGTTCAGCATTCAACACTATAATCCCACAGCAGCTCATTATCAAACTAGACCACCTGGGGCTTCAGACCTCACTCTGTAATTGGCTGCTGGACTTCCTCAGTGAGAGGCCACAGGCAGTGCGGGTCGGCAGAAACACCTCAAGCTGCATTAGACTGAGCACAGGAGCCCCCAGGGCTGTGTGCTCAGTCCGATGCTCTTCACTCTGCTGACCCACGACTGCTCACCGGCGTTCAGCACCAATCACATAGTGAAGTTTGCGGACGATACGACTGTGGTGGGTCTCATCTCTAATAACGATGAGACAAACTACAGGAGTGAGGTGAGCCTTCTGACCCAGTGGTGTAGCAATAACAATCTCCTTCTTAATGTTGAAAAGACCAAGGAGATTGTTGTTGACTTCCGGAGAGGCCCCACCCAGCACCCCCCACTGTCCATCAATGGTGCTGCTGTAGAGAGGGTGAGCAGCACCAAATTCCTGGGGGTGCACATCAGTGAGGACCTCTCCTGGACAGTGAATACTGTATCACTGGCAAAGAGGGCTCAGAAGCGCCTCTATTTCCTCCGCAAACTGAGGAGAGCTGGAGCCCCTCCACCCATTATGACCACCTTCTACCGAGGCACCATTGAGAGCGTCCTGACCAGCTGCATCACTGTGTGGTACGGGAGCTGCACTGAACAGAACAGGAAAGCTCTGCAGCGCATAGTGAATGCAGCTGGGAGGATCGCTGGTGTCTCTCTCCCCTCCCTCCTAGACATTTTTAACACCCGGCCCACCCGCAGAGCGTCCAACATTGTGGGTGACCCGAGCCACCCCGCACATAGCCTGTTCAGCCTCCTGCCCTCGGGGAGAAGGTACCGGAGTCTCCGGGCCCACTCCACCAGGCTTTCAAACAGCTTCATCCACCAGGCTGTCAGGAGGCTGAACTCACACCCGAACTCACACCTTACCCATCTCCCACCCCCCACCCCCCATATTGGCATAACCTGTATTCCATAAAAGACATATCACTCTAGACACTTTAAAAAAAACTGCTGCTAAGGACTACTGTTGCACTGTTGCACATTTACATTTACTACTGGATTTTACTCCTGTTGCACTGTTGTTTACTACTGTTATTGCACATTTACATTTACTACTGGAATTTTTAGTACTGTTGTTTACTCCTGTTATTGAATTTTACCCCCGTTGCACTGCTGTTTACTACTGTTATGGCACATTGACTACTGGAATTTTAGTACTGTTGTTTACTCCTGTTACTGCACTAGAATTACTACTGTTGCACATTTATTTTTATTTTATCTTAATGCACATTCTACTGCACATGACCAAGTCACTGCTGTATCTTCCATTGCACATTTTGATGCACACTGCACACTTTGGAAATCTGTATATAGTATAGTTTATTTATTATGTTGCACTGTTTTAAGATTTTAGATCGTAGACTCTAGTTTTAACTTTAGATCTCTGTCTTAGATAGTTTTTTGTTGTGTTTTGTCTTCATATTGTATTTTGTACACTGTCTTTTGCACTACCTGGCCAGAGAGAAACAAAATTTCGATTCACTGTATGTTGAACACATATGGCAGAATTGACAATAAAGCTGACTTTGAACTTTTGAACTTGAACTCATGGCCATAGAGTTTGGACCGCAAACTACGCAATGTGAGATGCGTTTTTTTATTTGCCTGGAGGCACGTGAGAGTGTTTCCAGGCTTGGATGTCCTTTATCCGAGCCTCCGAACCTCTGAAACAGCAGTGGTTTAATTTTATTTTCTGTGGAAATGTGTTTATTTTTCAATGGAAATCGTCTCATATCTTCCTCCGCACATAACGCGGAAGTGGAGCCAGTGCACATCGCACCGCTGAAGAGGAGGGAGCGGAGAGTTTGGCCACGGCCCGCCCGCTGTACTGGCCTGTCTCTGTCCTCCTCATTTGAGTTCAAGCAACAACGCCCATAATGGAGTGTTTGAGAGGGATGTTTTTGGCTCTGACTGTGTTCACGAGGCTATCTCATGCACTGAGTCTTGATTTTGAAGAGGGATTCGTTTGCAGTGTTGGGGAGCCATTAAGGCGCCATATAAGAAGTCCAAGAAGTACCATCAAGAAGTACCATGTCATGGGATCTTTAAAGAATGTATGGGTACATGCATTGTCAGAGGTGTCGGACAGGGGGGTAAAGGGTTCTGCTCACCAAGGGCCCAGTGCAAATAGGGGCCCCTCACAAAGCCTGTCATTTTCATTAGACATGTAGTACTGCCCACTGAGATGATTTGTACCCAGGGCCTAGAATTTGATGCTACACCTTTGCATATGGTAAAAAATTATTAAAATGTAGCAGCAATATTACGTTCATTAAAATAGCTTAAATAAGAATTTTCATAGTTAAATTCTCAATCTCAATGTTGTGAGTTCTCTTACCAGGTTCAATAATTTTCTGTATGTCCTTCCCACTTTTCACCTTCATTTCTCACATCTGTCCTGTAGTGTTGTTACAGTAGTGAAATGTCAAACTCGATTTCAATACTAAGGAATAGACATAACTCTCACTACTGATTCCGATACCACGATGATTAAAAAAAAAAAAAAAACATTAGACATTAGAATGTGATTTTTAACATTAAATATCAGTATGCTCTTTTATATTACCATCTGATGTTATAGCTATGTATTTCCTCAGTCACCCGGGTAGGTCCCATAGTGGTCCCTGGGCTACTCTTTGTGGTTTTATATTTGTTCTGATACAACTCAGCATCATTCTAAAGCTATTCACAAAAGTTCATTTCTGTCTTGTGAATGAGATCTTTTTAGTATTGATACTTGCTCAAATGCCCCAAGCTTGGATTTTAGTTCTCTGGTCGATTTGTATCTGACAGCAAATTCTCAATACAGGTTTGCAATTTCCTTGTTCGGAGCAAATGACCACTGTGTCTCATCTAAGGTCTATAAGGCTGTGTTTTTTTCAGATTTCAACCAGACATGGCCCCTATAGCAGACAAATGTAAAAACAGGAACATTGCACCATGTAATCAAGTCTATTCTTTTCTATTGTACTCCTTTCTTTCCCATATCATTAGTCCATCTCCTTGTATGCTATCCATTCTCCCCTCTCTCATATCCTGTTGTTGCCGTTTGCCTCTCCACTTGTCAGATTGAAATCACCTCCGGATTGGCCTCACGTCTCCGTAGCGCAGGAAAGAGTGAGAGAGAGAGAGAGAGAGAGAGAGGAGAGGGGGTCCTAGAAAGCCGGAGGTAGATTACATGACCACTTGATCCACCGCCGCTGTATTAGTCAGTAGAAAATGAGAACCCAAGCTTTAAATGCACTCATGCTGTTAAATTATTCAACAATGGCATGTCATCTAAGGTTTTGACAGTGCACTTTTATTATAGTCTTATGGGAAATTAGCCATTGTAATTTCAAGGGAGTAATGCACTAGTCTCTTTACTGTAAGTATAAGCATTGATTGACTCCCAGAATGTATTTTGTTTGTGTTGGGACTGTGCAGATCAGCTACTTTTGTAAGTTTTGTTTCTACTATGCATTTTCCAAAAGCAGGCATTAATGAGCATGTGACATAGGCTATGTATAGTGCAGCAGTTAACCTATAGAAACCTATATGGTCACATTATATAATTGGACCATATTCTGAGGGCTTGCTTTGATGTGTGCATGTGTGATTAGTGGCACTTGCACACTGCACAGCTAATTGTTTCAGCATTATCTTGTTAGAGATATTGTCTCATATTCACATATGAGAGTATAGTCCACATCCCCATCAGATAGCAACTTATATTACAACTTATATTAAATATTGACCTGTCTTTAGGTCCCCATGGCAAACACCTCTTTGATTCATTGTTTCAAACATCTCTGGAGCCTTTAAAGCCTCAATAATATGAACAAAATACACAATAACAAAGAATGATATGCAATTGTACAAAACAAGATAAAATTACATATTAAAACTATCATTACACCAAATTGTATAATGCCATGGCTGTAATGTTCAGTCAGATGACAAGTTGTTTATTCACTAATTCATTTGCTTTTTCCAAGAGTTCTGATGCTTTGGGTCTGCAGTAAATGATGCTGTCCCACTTCACTGCAATAATAACAATTCAACAATTCACTCCCACATGAACTGAACGGAGAAGAGTCCATAATTGTTTAGGGACACATTGTCCTGGCATACCCATATTCCAAGTAACTTCTTACTATCAAATGTACTGCGAGCTCATGCCTGAAACATTCAAAAATGAAATTTCCATGTTTGTCCCAAGGCCTCCAAGGAATGAAAAGTCCACATGAATCATAATGTGAACTTAAGTCCACCAAGTCTGGCATTCACACCAAATTCATTCTTTCCATTCCATTCACAGGGTTGTACAAAAATGTGTATTTTGTACATTGATATTCCTAGTCAAATATCCAATTGGATTCCAATAGGTTTTTAATAGGATAATTTTTATTACGAAAGCGAAACCCATTTTCACAGTATTTTGTCATTGTTAAGATGAGCAACCTAATCCATGGTCCGTTTAATGGTCAAAAACACACTGTCCATTTTGTGATTTGAATATGCACAAACGACAAAGGGTAATATCGTGCATAATCTTGAAGTATGTCGCTAACGTCCTGTCTTCTGATACTAACTCCATTCATATTTATGCCAAAAGTGAATTATGTTTTAGAGGGTAGTCTCTTCACACTCAGGAAATTAAAAATAGAAGTTTAATACAGAGTTGTCTGTAAAGTGGTGGATGAGGATAGCGCTGTGCTTTTCATATCCTGACTGTTATCTCATTATTATTGCTAAAAACCTATCCCTGCCTGCTCTCTGGGACTATTCAACATAAAATGAAAATGCCAGTAGGTGGATTTAAACATATGACTACTAGAATCCAGCTACCAGCTAGTATGCTTTACACTATACATCATATGTATGATTTTGCTCGGAACACTTTTATTCTTTACAGTATTAATAAAAGATGAAGAAATATTTTATTCATAACAAACAAATGGTTGGTAAAGAATAATTCAGGTGCATTAAGTTAATTTGTTAGGATTAGGAGTTAGGGTATACCTTAAATCTGTACTAATTCTGAGTTCTTAATAAACACTTTTAACACTATTAAGGTATGAAAGTGTTACCCGTTCAAACTTTTACACTTGAAGTCAATAATAAGAGAAGAAGAAACAACATCATTGTTGTAGGATCTTGAAGCATAGAAGTTATGTAGCAGATATGCTTTCAAAGCCACTGAGGCCTTGTAAACACAGTGGCAGAGTGGTTAGCAGTCATGGCCTACTCAAAGAAGGCCATTCGCACTTCTTTGTAGTCCTTTCCTCGTGGGCTTCAGCAGGTGCATATTCTGAGAAATTAGCCACTTAGCCAAGCAAGCACACACTCTTATTTTTTCACTCGCAATTTTACATTTGAAACTGCTGTGTTTTGTTGATGGACGATTTCTTTGCTTCTAAGGAAACTACAATTTTTACTTTTTGTGCTTTGTGCTTTTTGCCCTCGAAATGACTAAAGGATAGCATATCCCTTGTTTTGTTAATTGCTATGGAAGGAGTGCTAATATTTCATTACTCAACCCATGGATACAGATAACATGGCTCATTAATGTGCACTTCAATTCTTTGCAGCGGTCCAAAGTTATTCCTCACTTATTCATTCCTAGCATAATTCAACTGTGGAATAATGAGTACTTTAAAGGTGTACTGTGCAACTTTTCTGATGGAGGGTCTGCTAAATACTTGTCTCCATGGAGATGTTATTGCTTTGCCTTGAATGTTCCATGGTACAACATTAAACATATCCAATTAGCATCTGTTTATTATGGGTGTTTCTATTGCTCAAAAAAATAAAAAATAAAAATACATAAATTCCTTGCGCTTGTCTCTCATGTGATAGATAGGTTAGGTTTAATGTATACTGTGGAACATTTAGACAAAGCAATAACATTTCCATGGAGATAAAGAATCCACTAGAAATGTGACGCAGTGCACCTTTAAAGAGCCACTAAAACCACTTTTTTTTTCTTTTTTTTACTGATTAACTGTGTAAATGGATTTAAAATAGAAGTGTATACCATTCCGTGGCCATATTTTGTCATTTTAGTGCATATTTGTTAAAAATCTGACTTTTGAGTCAAAAGCTGTGTCTGTACCGGCCTCTTTAGGATCAATTAATTACCTAATGTTAGAATCACTCGTAAAAGTTTCTGTGTGACTGTATGTGGGGGAAAAATGTGGAATGCTCTGGATTTACAGCAAAAGCTCTGCCAAAATATTCACAAATTTAAGTTCTTGTTTAAAGACATGGTCTGGTCTGAATACAGAGAGAGACGAGTTTGAATGAATCGTCAAATAGCACTTTTCAGTATCAGTTTTGTGCTTTGGTATCTGCTGTTCTCTTACCATTGTTGGTATTATGTATGTGTGTTATTGTAGTTGTGTTGCCATCGTTGGTATTGTTTGTGCTTACCATTGCCAGTATGTTTACTTGTTGCGGTCTTTAAATGTTCCTGATAGAAACACTGTATGTGTAATTTATTGTCCCTGATCAAAAGTTTTAGTTAGTTTTTTTTTTGTTTTTTTTTTGGTACAAGAATGGAATTTGCCATTGTTTTTGTGTGTGTGTTTGTGTGTGTGTGTTTTTCAGATGAACTGACAAGGAAACTAAATCAATAATTTAAGTTATGTTTTAGAAGACAGGGGTGGGATTCAATAAGTTTTCTTCTTCCCACTCCTTTTCGAGTAAAAAAAAGGAAATGTATTTGTCTGTATATTGGTTACATGTATTTATTTCCTTGTGTTGACCTGCTCGAAATGAATAAATAAATGAATGAATGAATGAATGAACTATGGCCACTACATTTGAATTTCCGGGTTGCAGGTTATTATATGACAAACACAGCCACTCATGGTCAGCTTACGTCTATGGGCGGAAGAGCCCCTCTTAGCCCCGCCTATACCTCGCTGTGCTCCGTGGCGAAACTTGCATCGCTGTCACTCTCCACTGGCAGTATGCTATTGCTCGCTCTTACTGACCGACGCTGTCACCCGGCTGTCACTCATAGGTCAAGCCCCGCCCAACACCATCACCTCAACTGTGCTCGCCAACCCTCCGAGTATCGCCTTTGTTGGATTTTTCAAATTTTGACTGTGGGCGGACTCTAGCACAGGTGTTTAGCGGCTCTTTAACATGGATTTGTGTTCATGGCTAAAATCCCACCTATTCTTTAGTTCAGTGAGAGAAAGCTGGAATACCTGGGAGAGATTTAGTATTAATTTAACATAGTCATATTTCTGAATCTAAATCACTCACACCCAATGAGTGCAGAGACTATTAACATGTTGGTAAGACAGATTTCTATACATCACAGTTGAGCAGAATGAAAAATAGATGACCTTTATCAAACCCACATCTACATTAGCTCCTTTTTACGTCGAACACAGACTGCAGATTGTTATCCGTCTAGATTAAATGTCACGCAGGCATTTGATGAGATCAGCCATGATTGTCATTTTGAATGCATGTATGTACTGTATCATTTAAAGATCCTATATTACACAAAATTTACTCTTGAGAGCCATGTTATAATGTTGTTACCTCATCAAAAACTGCCTGGAGTTGTGTTTTGTTTCAGTCACACATGCTTGAATAATTTTGCATTATTAGTCTGTGTATATCTCCAAACCTCAAAGTGCTCATTTCACCTTGTGATGTCTTAAAGTGGTAGTTTTCATGTTAAAGGTCCTATATTATGTTATTTTCTGATCTATGTTATAATTTTGTTTCCTCAGCAAATACATACCTGGAGTTGTGATTTCTCAAGGTGGAATAGAGTATTTTGAGCTTTGGAGATGTAGACAGAATAATAATGCAGGATTTCTCAAACATGTGAATGAAACAAAACAACTCCAGGTATGTTTTTGATTGAATAATATTATAACATGACTTAAGCTCACCAGAGTCACTTTTGTGTCATATACAACTCTGAAAAAAATTATAGACCACTGCAAAATTATCAGTTTTTCTGATTTTACTACTTATAGGTATGTGTTTGGCCAAAAGGAATATTTTTGTTTGAGTCTGTAAACTACTGACAACATTTCCCCTAAATTCCAAATAAAATATTATCGTTTAGAGCATTTATTTGCAGAAAAAGACAAATGGTCAAAATAACAAAAAAGATACATGTTTTCAGACCTCATGCAAAAAAACAATATCAAATTCATTTTAAAACAACATAATACTAATGTTTACACTTAAGAAGATTTCAGAAATCAATATTTGGTGCAATAACCCTTATTTTTAATAACAGCTTTCATGCATCTTGGCATGCTCTCCACAAGTCTTTCACATTGTTCTTGGGTGACTTTATTCCACTCCTGGTGCAAGAACTGAAGTAGCTCAGCTTTGTGTTTGTGTTGGAATTCAACAGACGCTGGAATGGAATGGCTGTAATCAGTGTTCCCTCTAAGCTGCGCGCCTGCGCAATTGCGCACTGCTCGCACATTCTCAGCGCACAAGAAAACCTTATGCAGCGCACTGTAAATGAATTAGATCTATATTTTTTTCTGTATCATTTTGCTGTGTAACTCAGTGAGTGACAGGTGCCCAGCCAATCATACGGTACGATTCACTTACGCTACGCAGTCAATCATGGCATTGACAGTACTTGTGTACGTGCCCTGCCCATACACGCTATATAACAGTAATAACAGTGCAGCGGAGTTCAGATACGCTAATGCTAACCAGAGCTCCCTCTAGGTGCGTGCAGCGCATAAAATAAAATCTAACCTCAACTGACAAACAAAGCGCTGGTTAGACGCACGGAACGACCAGTCTGATAGATGCACATGTGAATGTGACACGCGTCAGGGAGAATCCAACTACAGACACATTTCCACCGCGTTTCTCTAGCTTCCTTCAGTAGTTGTAGTTGCACATCTCTGCTGTCAGAGCGGCAGATCATGGAGGAAGAACACAGGAAGAGGAGACAGGTAGAGCCATAATGTAATCTTCCCCTGTTTACTTTGTTTTCATAGTTTTTTGTGAGCCAAAAAGATGGGACTTTCTCAAAGTGTGAATCCTCTCCCCAGAGCTTTATACCACAGAGCGCTGTCACTCATGCAAAATTACTGAAATAGGCTAATAATTAAAAAACAAGATATAAAGTGATAATAATTTATACTTATTTTGGTGATCATTATTTTGGGAAAGATTACCCATCTTATGGCCTATAGGTCCTACAATCCATAAAAAAAATCTGCAGCTATATGCAGGCTATATTTATCAAGCTAAAAAAATCTCTTAATGTAATTTTACACAGTTTTTTTATTTGAAGTTATTTTAATTATTTGAGGTTATTTTTCAAAATATTTTACTGTTTAATGTACTGTTTAATGTACAAAGCTCATGAACAGATTTTTCTCTTTGTCATTCTAAGTGGACCAAAAAAATCTGTTAAATTAAAAGTAATCTAACGCAAATAACTGCAGTAATTTGATGAATAAGCTGTAACTTGTGATGATCTCAGGTGTGATACTGGTGTGGCCACAGTGTGCATGTCGGATGTCGCTCACAGGGGTCCAAGGAATGCTCAGGGAGTTAGTGTGTTTGCTCAGACACATTAAAAATTAGGGGGAACATTGGCTGTAATACATGTAGAGATGCTGATTTCAGAAAAAAAATGCAGCAGTCTCTTATTTTTTTCCAGAGCTGTAGAACCTTTAACAGCTACCTTTTTACCTTTTTTTCAGTAGAGACTGGCAATGCCAGAGCTGAAATCATCCAAATGATTCTAGTGAAGAGATAAGATAAGACTTGATCTCACACAGGAGAAATTCACTTGCCACATTAGCTCCAGGCAGTTTAGTACAAAGAGAGGTGTATGGAATTTAAAAAACACAGTGGAGTACCACATGACATCACATTTTCATCATATTTTCTGTATGAGAGAAGAACTCAGCTTAAGTATGCAGGGTTTGTGTGTTAAAAATGTGTGAGTGAAATAAAACACAACTCCAGATATGTTTTTGTTGATGATACAAGATTATTGCATAGATCAGACAACAGCCTAATATGGGCCCTTTAACAAAGCTGCCACTTGGAGACATTAATGTTGGTGTATATAAGAGCTGGAGATGACTTGCACATCATTAGCTGTGAAATATAACAATGCTGCCTAGAGCTGCCTGCTGTCCGGCCCTTGGAGACAATTATAGAGGAGAGAAAGCTTCCATATGGGCCAACCTCCTTCACATAGATTCATTTTAACACAGTCCTTATACTAGTAAGTGAGCCGCTTCTCCTGCATCTCCACTCAGTACATTTCTATAAAGCTTTGAAGCACCTGGCACTACAGCTAGAGGCAAGTTATTAGAGAAATTATGTCACACCGCTCCAAGCACTCACTGAAAATATATCATTATCTAAAAATCTCTCAATTCAAATTTGCCTGGTCTCGCGTTTTTAAAAGCCTCCACTTCTTCTCAGTGTATAACTGCATGGCTTTTTAACAGGCACTACATGTTCTCACGGCGATAGCGTTGGCAAGGTATCCTCACTGCTCTGGCAGCCTTTTAATATAATCACACAACACTTCAGTGAGTCATTTCATTATGTATTTGGAATTGCAACGTAATTAACGTTTATATAGCACAAAAACAGCGCAACCAATCTGATTTTATAAAACAGGATTGTGCAACAGGTGTGTAGGAAATTAGGAATCCATTAATAAACTATTTGATGTTATTTCTTGTGAAATTTAAAAAAAAAAAAAAGGCTGTACACACATTTTAGGTAGAATGAAAGGTGCCGCTCTTAAAGATGCCTTTAAAGGTGCATTGCACAACTTTTCTGGTGGATGGATTGTCACCTGCTTGTCTTTGTGGAGACGCTATTGCTTTGTCTAAAATGTTCCACAGTAGAAATGAAACCTAGGGAAATAACTATAGACTGCATTTTAGGTCAGATCTGTGGAGAGACAAAATTATTCAGAGAGAATTATCGTATTTTTGAGCTATAGAAACACCTGTAATGGATAAATGGTAGATAGATGTGTTTAATGTCATATCATGGAAAATTCCAGACAAAGCAGTGCACCTTTAAAGTTATATCATTTGTAAACATATTGTCATTCCCAGCAATTATTCATGTGAGTTTATAAGCGCTTTTTACTGTACAATCTTCTGAGGCTACAGCACAGTTTTGGTGTCAGACTGCTGCTAACAACAACCAGGATGCTAACAATGCACTAACTTGGTTCATGACTGAGAAAAATCCTTCTGGATGGAAACAATACAATGGCGAGTTAAAATAATAATGATTTTCATAGTTTTGCAAATTGTGTCTACCTTTGTGCATTTTATAGGCTACCTTTTGTTCCTATCCAAATGTCTGGTGAGTATAAACCTATTGTTTATCATCTCCACCCCTGACACTTACACCAAAATCCACCCTTTATATACTGTCTCTAACAAGGGATCACAGCTTTACAATGAATCATGTACATTATCCGCACACATTGTTGACATTGGTATTTTCAAATCTAGCCATAGCCCGCCCACCACAGCCCCCTAGAGGACAGAGAGATGAGTACAAAGTCTCCTTAGGTGTTTTGGAGACTGCTGACAAGCTGTTCTCCGGCTATTAAATCCATTGCTCACTGTCAAAGCGGCTGGGGCGTTGTAGATTTGAATGAGGAAATGCCGGCACTGCTGCTGCTGCCTCTGCCTTGGGATTTAAATTTACACATTATGAAGCACATATTGAATTATGAATAGAAACACCTAAATGGACACGGACGCGATGAATGTAGCGCTGTATTTATTGCATTGTATATGATGTCTTTAAAGTGAACTGATGTTTACAGCTTGTCGGCCCAGGCTCTGGTTTTACTTTTACTTTCATCTGGCCAATGCATCCACCTTTGTACTTTGTGTTTGTAGATATTTTACCAATTATCTCCAGATTATAATTGATACTACTACTATACTGTTATAAATGACTCTATACTACTCTCTATACCAGGGGTGTCAAACTCATTTTGGTCCGGGGGCCGTATCCAACCTACTTTAAAGGTCCCATGGCATGAAATTTTCACTTTCTGAGGTTTTTGAACGTTAATGTGAGCTCCCCTACCCTGTTTAGCCCCCCCCCCCCCATGGCTAAAAGTTGCGAAATGTCTAAACTGAGCATTTGTGGTCCTTTTCTGCGTTACAAAAAAACAGTGTTCAAACGGGCGAGTTCGGACAAGGCACCTTATTGACGTCAGATCGGCAAATGCAGCTCCAGCCCCTCCCTCTGTCTCCGCTCAGCGTCCCTGTATATCCCGCCCAGAGAGTTTGGACTGTGAATGCGCTACGCAATGCGAAATGCGTTTTTTTATTTGCCTGGAGGCACGTCCGAGTGTTTCTAGGCTCGCAAGTCCCTTACCCAACCCTCTGGACCTCTGAAATACCAGTGGTTTAATTTTATTTTCTGTGTAAATATGCTTTTTTTCATTGCAAAGTCTCTCATCTGTCTTCCTGCGTAAAACACGGAAGAGAGGAGAAAGCGGTGCCGAGCTGCGCTTCGAGCGGGGGAACCCCCCCCCCGCTCCTTAGTCAATCTCTCTGTCCTTCTCATTTGCACAGCAACACCAAGCAGCAACACCAAGAATAAAGCATTTTAGACACATATCTAGCCTCATGAAGACTGTCAGAGTCATATCTCATGCAGTGAGTGTTGATTTTGAAGAAGGATTCATTTACAGTATTAGGGAACCATTAAGGAGCCATATAAAAGCATCAAGAAGTACCATGTCATGGGACCTTTAATCCCAAAGGGGCTGGATCAGAAAATTCATGGTATATACCCAAAATAGCAATAAGTCCAAATATTTGTTCAGAGAAACGCAAATCTATTACAGAAGTCTTTTTTATTTGATGACCTCTTTCTTTTACAAAATATTATAATATTATGAACAACCTGAAAATTTAAGAAAAAATGCAATTTCAACAGAAGCATACAGGTTTCCCATTCACTTCTGTCAACAAATAGGAATTAGTTCATTTCTCTTGGAAAATCCTGCACTCGGTGTCCACTTTTCTAAATTTTGACATTTTGCTGATGAGGGTGTCACGACAACAATCAGAACGATGGTCCTTTAAGAGCGTTTGGAAAGAGGCAAGTCTTCATTTGTGCTGCTCTGGTGGGAGGGGCCACGCACAGAGGCGCTGGAGACGCCGCTATGCTAAACTGCACAGAAAAGAGGCGCAGAAAATTACCAATATTTTAATAGAAAATTCAAATATAATTAAGATATTTTAATAGAAAATCAGCCGAGGGCCAGATTAAAGGTGTTGGAGGGCCGGATCTGGCCACCGGGCCGCATGTTTGACACCCTTGCTCTATACTTTTATAAATGAGTCAGTGCAAGTACCATTAACATCATTGCTTTTGTGAGGAATCCTAGTCCTACAGCTGAAGGTGAAGGAGTGTTTGTCCACTGATCTGAAGGTTGGTGGTTTGAATCCCACTCTCGACATAAACATCATTTGTAGAGCGGTCAGATACACTGACCCACAGATTGGTGGTGAGATTCCAGCTCCCCACAGATATCCCATTCCATCCAGATACTATTGTTGTGTCCTTGGGCAAGACATAACCCATATCGCCCTCAGTACACAACTGTCAGTGCCTTGAAGGTGGAAAAGCACTGTATAAAAATGTAACTATTATCATTACAACTAACTTAATAGCCTTAGTAAACACGAACAAAGACTTGATCCCTAATGAACAAATATTAAGAATTATTCACTACTACTAGTTAATACCCGAGATCCTAACCCCTTAATCGCTCAGCCTGAATCATAAAGTGGTGATGTGAATATTTTGGGAGTGCAGAAGACTCTTCAAAACCCCCAGAATGAAAGGGAGGAGTCAAATAGGTGCATACAAGTGTGAACAATGGACCCTTTAATTAAAATGCATTAATTTTATATTTTACATTATCATGTAGAATGCAGAGAGCCTAGCCCACTCTGGCTGCTGTAAATACTTTGAAGTTTTGCTTGAAAGTGTGATTCACTTAAAGAGACCTTTGGAAGTACATTTTCAAAGCCGCCAACTGGGGATAGAAGTCATAAATGTTTTTAAAATAAGAGTCAAAGGGAGGCAGGTTTAGAGCTGTCCCTGATCTACATAAATGTTTCCATTCATTTAAGTATACCGCTGAGCCACTATAACAGACAGTAGTATTTCGGAATATATTTGGCTTTTTCGGGACTATATTTGTCTTTTCACTAAAATAAAATGAAAATGAATTACAACTGTGTGTAATTCAATAGAATGAAACATGATAAAAGGACTAACCAGTATCTGCTTTATATGAATGGAATTAAGTATAAAACAAGGACTAAATTTGTGAATTTGTGGATAATAAACAATATTTTGAAAAAAATAAAAAAACTGGAAATCCTCTATTATTCCTATATTAATAACAATTCCGATCAGACCAGCTTTATGACATCAGACTTACTGGGTTTACTTTTTACAATGTTATTGTGGCATGAATTATCATTATTGATTTATCTAATAATCTTGACAACCCTAGTGGATAAATAATTGTAATAAAATGTTGTCTATATAAATGTGTAAAGACTTATGGGTAATAGAAGTAGCTGGTGTACTATTTGTACCACAGAGCCTAAAATAAAACATTTAGGAGGTGTAGTCTTTCAAATCTACTCTCTAGACTGTAAAAGGATATAAATGTTGTGCTGGTCATATTCTGATAGGCATAATAGTGTGTTTAACACATGGCCTCTGTTATCCCGCTTGTCTTCTTTTAAAGTCATGATGAAACACCATTAGAAAACGTTTGCTTTGCCCTGTGCGTCGAGTGAACCCTATTACCATCTAAGAGCACATAATTCCCTCTGAGATTGATAAGAACCTGCACTTTCCTTGCTATCAAAATGTTTGTTATGAACTTTATCTCCACTCTTATTTGAGAAACAAATGGCCCTGTCATCAAGAACACACCATCTATAATTCTTTGTCCTTTTTTTCCATAAACAGTTTTTGCGCCAATGCCGGCCTTGGTGCCAGGAGATAAATAAGGGGAATTAATTTGTGTCAAGATGACAGAGACGCACTAGTCCTCTGGCAGGAAAAACAGAGCGTGCGCTGTTATTAATGACTAGACGTGTGTACTGCAAGGACCACAGTAGCTCAGAAGGAGGTCAGGGGAGAGAGGGAGAGCCAGGGGATGTGGGGGGGGGTGTGTGGAGATGGGACAAGGTGCGGATAGAGGGGGGTAGAAGAAAGAATATTCAGTAAAGTGGCAGATGAGACACCAGCCTTTATTTGTCCTACTTCTGAATGTAGGGCTGTATCCTCAGTGTGGTGCTCTAAGATAAATAAAAACCTCCTAACAGCAAGTAGGGGGTGAGCTGTGGGTTTTACTGTGTCAAGTGAGACAGAGGAATGGCCACCTAGTGATAGATTTAAACCACTATTCTGCTCCATTAGAGATGGAGGAGAGGAGTGAAATGTGCCACCCACCTCGAGAGAGTCTGTAAGACTTCTATAAAAATGAATGTAACTGGCATTTTAGAACAGAGTAGAGTGCACAGAGTGATATCTTTTGTTGAGTTATTGATAGACTTGATGATCACAGGGTTTTTATATTGTTATTAGGGAAACACCAACCCGATACTGGTATCAGATATTGGCGCCAATGCTGAAAAATTATCAACTTCCAAATCGGTTCAGTCGATATCCTGTTGTTAAATTGATGTAATATTACTATTTAGTAGGGATGTCAACAATTAATCGATTAACGGTTAATTGTCGATTAAGACGTTGGTCGATCAAAATGCATTAATTGTAATTAAACGCTAACCGCGGACACGCGCAACCGCGCTGCACCAAGCTCGACTCACAGCCGACCGCAGGCGCCAACGGCACTGCTCAGCAGCCCCGGGTGTACGCGCGAGGCGAGATCGAACCCGGAATGCGTGCCGCTGCTGCTGGTTTCGCCGCGCCCCGAGCCCCGCGCGGCTGGCCTGCGGCTCGGGGCGCGGCGAAACCAGCAGCGGCACGTGGTGGTTTAATCCTGGTCTAGTCCAGGTCTAGACCCGGTCGAGTCCCGGTCCAGTCCAGGTCCAGTCCAGGTCCAGACCTGGTTCAGACCTGGTCCAGTCCACGTTCAGTCCTGGTCTAGTCTCTTAGCCAATCAGGACAGAACACATGTTACACTATAAAAAAATGTTACACTATAAAAAAAAAAAAAATTGGATAGAGCGAGGGATTACTGTATTCTGTTATTCAGCATCAATACATTTGTCTGCTTTTTACTAAGGAATAATTAGTGGAGGAATATACAATATAATAATACTATGATATATTTTTGACTCAGTGTTATGTATACTATAGCTTATATTCTTAAAGACCCTATTGAAACACTAAAATTCAGGTGAAAAACGCCGCTTATCAGTTAATCGTTAATCGATTGATAAGGTCAATCAACTATCAGTTAATGAATTAACCGATAATTTGCATCCCTACTATTTACTGATTATAGATGGCCCAGAAAGTCTCAAAATGTTTGAATTTTTATGTATACAAATTTGTTGTGGCATTATTTCAGAGATAAATAACTGCTACATAACATATTTGGATCAATTTTGTCTTATTTCTGTTTTGAGTCTCTGCACTAATATTGGTTGATATTGGGTACTGGCAGATGCTGTACTTAAGGCCATCGTATCAAACTGTATCGAAACTGAAAAAGTTGGATTGGTGCATCCCGTCTTTAAATATTAATCAGTTCTATTATTCATTTTAGAGTTCACTAAAATGTGAGCACTGTTATAAAAAGTCAAATCAAAATAGTGTCAGTGCTGGGTCAGCTGATATAAGTGGATGCTGCTCAGCCCATTTCAGCAAACATATACAGTATATAGTTTGGCCATAGTGAAATGGAGCAGAGCATAAAATATGTTGGCTGCTTCTCCCAATGTGCAGTCAAGATGACATTGTCGGACCATGCTCGGTATAAACAATAATGATGCAACTGCACTTTTTACTTTACAGAAAGTAAACAGCCAGAGCACATCTGGCAGTGCAAAAGTTCAGCTAAAGTTTGAGATAATGACAAGCCTTACATTTGTAGAGATGGGAATCGAGAACCGGTTCCTGTTGAGAAACGGTTCAGTGTATTTCAGTTCCACAGAATCGATTAGCAGTTTATCTAACTTAACGATTCCAGCCAGCACGAATTATGCATAAAAGTGGTGGGATTGATACGTGCTTCACTGCTTCACTGCTTCACTGATACAGAGTTTATATTCTATTTTCGCATAACGAGAAGAACGTTTGTGAAAATGGACTTTTAACTTCCACTTTGACACATGACACATTCGGGACAGGTTCGGGACAGGTCTGTTTATCCGGAGCTCTTGTACAAAATGCGGTTGGATACTTAGCAGCAGAAACTCCGGGGATATAAGAAAATACGCGAATACACGTGGAGACACGCAAGAGCGACACGGTGTGAGTCATATTATTATTAGGGCTGGGAATATTAATGCGTTAATCGCGATTAGATTAATGTAAGTTATGATCGCGAACAATTTTTTTAATCGCGATCAGAGTTTGCCAGCATTTTCCGCAATTCTACCATCCATATGCAGCTCATTTGGTTGTATTAATTAAACTCATTGTCGGTTAAACGCGCTATTTTGAGTTTGCTAGTATTTTGTTCCTTCTACGCATCCGTAGGCAGCTCGAGCGGGCTTCAATCATTTATTTACAATTTCTCAAAGTAAGCACTATTACTGGTTCATTGTTACTTTTTCCTTTCTCTGCACTTTTTTGAAATAAAAAAAATGGTGAGAAATACTTTGCATTGTGAGTTTAACTTTAGATTCGAACGGTCTTACTGCAAGATATCAATTTTAAACATGCGATTAACTATGAAATTTCTGAGATTAGTTGCGATCAAGAAAATTAATCGTTTGACAGCTCTAATTATTATCATATTATTTCTGCATCAAATGGAGGTATTAGGTGAAAGCAGCGGCCTTGTGTCAACATTAGCCTCTGCACTAAACTAAACTCTACATTTATGCCAATGATTTTACAACATTATAACCAAAAAACAATTTTGAGTTTCCATGGTACACATATTGGTTAATTTGCTTCTCTGTTAATAAGGATGGAAAAATACAACTTTCTAACTTCAAAATTGTATTTTAGCATCTCAAAAAGTATAATTTATAATTAAATGTGCAATATATCTGCAATATGGCACACTGTAGTGGGCTCAACTTTTCTGTTAGGATTTGCCCTAAAAATCTGGATTTTTCCTTTGTCAAAAATGATTAGTGTTTATCATAATCTCCTCAGTTCTTGTTTTTTTATGTAAATGAGAGATTTTCATTTGCCAAATTTAACTAGATTTTTTATATTTTGTGATATTCTGTGATTAATTGTAGTTTTCCCATTGAAATCAGATTATGTTCCATTTCACTTTTGCCTCCATTGCAGGATTTTTTTTTTTTTTTACACATTTTGAAAGGGTCTATAGGTGTGGATAAGTGAACTAATTGATCTTGGCAGTAAAAGATAATAAAAGATCAAGCATGTACTTAAGGTGTACTGCTCGAGTGGTTATCTGTTTGATGATCCAGCCTTTTCAGACTTCACACCCACATGGAGTGGGACTCTCAGAAGCAGCTGACCTCCAATATACTGGACATAATAGAGCAAATGGAAGCAAAGTACTTCTTTATGTGTATTTATGTACTACAAGACCTACTCACTTAAATATCCTTAAAGGGACCATATTATTTACTATCTGATCTATGTTGTTTCCTCATAAAAAACATACATGGAGTTGAGGGTTTTGTTTCATCTATGTTTAACACACAAATTCCACATATGGAGGTTGTGTTCTCAAACAGAAAGCACTCTGTTCCAGCGAGTGAGGTCATGTGTTCCTGCCAATAAAGGAAGAGCTCCACTATGTTTTTAAACTCCATACACATTCATTAGAATCACTTGGATAATTTCAGCCATAGAATTGACCATTTCTACTGCACAAAAACCAAAAGATAGCTGTTAACTTGATATATCTCCTCACCTTCTACTGTGGTTGGTCTCCATCACCCTCATCCAGCTCGGGTCCTCTACCTGGCCTGGGAGCTTGAGAGTTCTGCGCAGTATCTTTGCTCTTCCTAGTACTGCACTTTTCTGGACTGAGATGTCTGATGTTTTTCCTGGGATCTGTTGTAGCCACTCCTCCAGTTTGGGGGTTACAGGCCTGACTGCTCTGATCACCACGGGCACCACTGATGCCTTCACCTTCCAGGCCTTCTCCAGCTCTTCCTTGAGCCCCTGGTATTTCTCTAGTTTCTCGTGTTCCTTTTTCCTGATATTACCATCTCTTGGTATTGCAATGTCGTTCACCACGGCTTTGTTCTGTTGCTTATGCACCACCACTATGTCTGGTTGGTTCGCCATCACCATTCTGTCAGTCTGTATCTGGGCGCCAGAAAGATGGCTGCCCACTGCTTCTGAAAAGGATGGGTGAAATGCAGAAGTCCTGTGTGTCACTGTGTGTCACTGTGTGTGAGATCAATAAAGGCTTAATCTTAATCTTAATCTGGAAGTCCCACAGGATCTTGGCTCGGTCATTCTCTACAATCTTTGGAGGTGTTTGACCTTGGGGTCTTCTGCTTGTACTCTGCACAGATGTTTCTGTACACTATGCCCGCCACTTGGTTGTGTCGCTCCATGTATGCTTTCCCTGCCAGCATCTTACACCCTGCAGTTATGTGCTGGACTGTCTCAGGAGCCTCTTTGCACACTGTCACGGGTTCGTTCGGACAGGATATGAGGAAAAAAAAAAAAGATGGCACAGTCGAATACTTGCTGAAGTGTTTTTTCTTTATTTGCACCACAGTCCAGTGGAAAAAGTGCAAATATTTACAGTGGAAAAAACCCAAGTCCCAAAAACCAGAAGTATTTACAAAAAGTATTTACAGACATATTTACAGACGTCTTCACAACAGCCAGCACCCAAATAGTCAGGCCAAGGACAGACCCCAAACTGAGCAAAGCTCTCCCATTATATACCCCCTTAGCCTCTCCCCTTGGGCTAACCAATTAACACAACAAGGATTTAAGGTTGGAACAAAGGTAAAACCGTACCCATAATGATAAAACATCTAAAGTTCAACATAATAAAGAAAACATCTAAATAACCACCCATATGGTATGACTTATTACCTAAGAAACTTAAGAAAACAAAATAAACCCACAAATTAACATTAGTGGTTCAGTCCGGGTCATGTGGCCCCCCCTTAGCGAGCCACTATGCGCTATTTATCGTAGGACCAGGAAGTGCCCCGGCTTGGCCCCCTGAGCCGACGAATAGCACGGAGACAGCGGAAGGTAGGAAGAGCATGTGGCTCCCTAGGCGTCCAAGTGTGCACCCTCGCACGCATTAGGGAGGGGAACAGAGTCCAGATCACGAGGAAACAGTTTGTAAGCAGGAAACAGTTGCATCGGAGTCTGGTTCCGCAAACCAGGGGAAGCGCTCCGCGCACTCTGCCATCTAGGCGCGCTCTGGGGCCAGAGAGAGACAGGCACCGGTCAGGGAATGACGGGCAGCTACAGGTGCTCTGTCACACACACCCTACACCTTAGGTCTTGTCTGGTGTGGTAGATCTGGGCCTCTATTGCTCGGGTGCTTAGGGTCTGCTCCTGTGCAGCCAGGATGATGCCCTCTGTGCTGTCCTTCAGACCAGCCCTCTCCAGCCATTGGTCGGATTTCTTGATATCAGCCACTTCAGTGATGTTTCGGTGGTACGCCCCATGTAGGGGCTTGTCCTGCCATGATGGTCCCTCCAGTACCTCTTCCTCTGCACTCCACTGTCTGAGGCATTCCTTGAGCACATCATCTGTCGGGGCCTTGTCCTTGATGTACTTATGGATTTTGGATGTTTCATCCTGGACAGTGGTTCCCACACTCACTAGTCATCGGCCTCGTTCCTTCCGGCTCGTGTACATTCTCAGGGTGCTGGATTTGGGATGGAACCCTCCATGCATGGTCAGGAGCTTTCGTGTCTTAACGTCTGTGGTCTGTATCTCCTCCTTTGGCCAGTTTATGATTCCTGCTGGGTATCTGATCACTGGCAGGGCATATCTGTTTATTGCCTGGGCCTTGTTCTTGCCATTGAGCTGACTTCTTAGGACTTGCCTTACTTGTTGCAGGTATTTGACCATAGACACTTTCCTTGTTGCCTCTTCAAAGTTCCCATTTGCTTGTGGGATATCAAGGTAACTGTTCTCAATGTCTGCTATTGTTCCCTCTGGGAGTGATACCCCCTCTGTGTGGACTACCTTCCCTCTATTTTTTTTTTTAATTTTCATATTTCAGAAATGAAATATAGTGGAATAAATCAGTTTTAAGTTCAGATACGCTAAAGTTGATGTTTTTGTATTGGTAGAGAGAGAAAATCCATTTACATTTATTTTTATGTTATGATAAATAGAGGTGGGATGGCTATAGACAAAACATTTACCCAAAGAGAAAGTTATGGGTTTATTTAGTTTGGTCAGAACAAAAACTGCAGTGCAAATGGCTTCCATCCATCACTGAAATAAACACAATATACTCTCTATCAATATTATACTTCCTGGTAATAGAAAATCAGTAAATGTTTCTCACACCTGTACAGAAAACGTGTAACAGACGCCATAATTGTAGTTCTTTGATCATCATTTACACATATTTGTTTCTGAACAGGAAAATCATTTCATTAGCGAATCTTCAGGAGACAAACTGCTGCTGTTTACGTGCGTGAGGCAGCTCGTCAGGAGGAGAAGTCATTTACATAGCCAAGATTGCAGGGGTCTTGATAAACATGTGATTATTTCTCAGTAATTAGCTTGCTGGCACCCCTGTGGTAAAAACAAGGGTGGTAATTATGAGGAGGAGGTCTTGGGACGTTGTGTGTGTACGTGTGGTTGAGAAACACAACTCACCGGGGGATAAGACAGAGAAGCAGGGACACAGGGAGGACAACAAGCATGTGCTGAAAGACAAAACACAGGCCCAGTAATCACAAATGCAAAGTGGATGTACATGAGACAAGAGGCACTGAGGTGGAATTCAAAGATAGGATCTGCTGTAAGTCAGGCAATAAGAGAATATAGTGTGGGAGATAACCTATCACAAGTCAAATGATCAAGGATAATTATAGTCCATGAACAGTTTGCATAATTGTATGGATTACAATGATCAGCTTTATTACATGTTTAGCGAGTTGCTTTAGTAATTTAAGGATATTAACATATGGATATTATGCAGAAATACCAACCCTGAAATGCTTCTACAGATACAGTAATATCCATACAATGATTCAGTGATACTATTGACCTTTGTTTGTTCTTTCAAATACAAACATATGATGAGATAATAGCACATATTAAGGGTAAAGTTCAGTAGACTTGTACTGTTTCTGTTTTTCCATAAAGACTATATATATCTGCCAGTGCCATATCACTCTGTGCAGATGCAGTTGACTCTCCGATGTCAGAGGGTTAGGGGTCAGGGGTCACACAGGGGTCATTTGAAGATCCATCACATGTTTGACTAATGCCGCTCGGACCACTGGGCTGCTCCTGGACAGCCGGCTCCCGCTGCTGGAGTTGCTAGGCAACAGCAGCTGTAATTAGCCATGGATGTAGCGCCTGAAGTCAGATGTGTCTCCTCTCTGGGTCAGGCCACAGCAGGATGAGGGCCACACCCACTCATTCCTCTCCTCCAGCGACTTCACATGATTGCATTGGGCACATATGAGACAAATAAGCACTCTAACACTTCCCCTAATGACAGTAAAACTAATTAGCTCGGACATGCTAATCAAAAAGTTAGCCACTAGGATTTCAACATCATAATTGCTCTCTGGATGAATATGTTGTAAATAAATAAACATACTGCAGGCTTAGCCAGCCATTTTCCAATGTTTATCAGTCAGCAACTGCATGCATTTTCTACCATAAACCCCAATAGACCTTCACCTATTAGAGGCTATAATTGGTTATGTAATCCAACATTTATCTTGAGCCAGTATTTGTGGTTAATTGCGGATTGGTTAATTGCCCCTGAGGAGAGCGTAATAGGCCAGGCTGTAATGTTGGTGTATGATTAACCATAAAAAGAGACTAATAAAGAACCTAAATGTTGTCTTTTTGTGTCATACTACACAATGACCCACGCTGCTTTCCCCAAGGATGCAGATCATAGTTTACATAAAGACAAATTGCCATGGCCATACTGTGGTAGAATACAGTAGCTATTACTGATGGAGGAAGTGTGTATCATTTTGTTCTCTGGAGACACAAACACATAAATAAATCATGGCAGACTGACAGAATTTGCACAGCGTGTAGAAACAAAGTAACTTCATTTCAATTGGATGTGTGAAATGCAAACAAGTACCATTCTGTGAGGATTCTGCTTTGCACAACTGTAGTGTGAACACTGATAAAGCCTGACACACTTCATGTTATGTATTGTGCTTTAAACAGCACTGTCAAATTCAAAGCATAAACCCAATGGGCAAATAAATGGTTTCTATTGCCATGTCTATGCCACTACTGCATCATGATGAAATCTTCTCTTCATGTAAATACATCCAGAGAATGTGAAGCAGAAAAAGATGTATATAATATTTACAACACTCTCTGACCTTCATACTTCCTTATAGGATTAGTGAGAGGCACCTATGAAAACACCAGTGCTATGAAAGTTACTTTAATCAGCCTGCTCACATTATGTCAATGTGCAAGAGTGACCAAAATGTTGGTATCTCCATGGTGACCCTGTAGCTCGGTGTTGGCGAGCAGCATGCTAACACCACAGGAGCCCCTGGGAGCTCGACCAACTTAAAGTGAAGGTTACACTGATAACCCAGAGATGGAGGCAATGTACAACTACTGTAGTCTGCAGGCACTTTGATTGACTATGGAAGAACTCTGCCTAAATATACTGTTAGTATATCTAAATATGTTTCAGAATGGACTACTAGATAAAATTGCCTTGCCAAAAGACACAAGCCCCCAAAATTTCTCGTTTCTCTTTGTCACTGAGTTCACAGACTCTTGAGAATTCATCTTGTTCAGCCCCAGCTAAAGCGTTTGCATGTGATTCGCCAGTGGTGTAGAAACTGGCCAATCACAAGGCAGCGCTGTGGTTTGTGTGGAAGTCAGTGCTGAACGAACCAAAACAGACAGATGTACTTCAGCTTATTTTAGCCAGAAACACAGACTATTTTGTTTTTGCGTGGTCGCCTCTCCATAGTTTCTGTGAGCAACTTTGGCTGATGTCAACTGCCTGGCATCACTTGCTTGTCTCAATGAGGACATTGTTCTATACCATATTGTGGAACATTTTAAGTAAAGCAAGGGGACCAGCAAGTGATGGACCCTCCACCATAAAGGTACATAGACGTACATACTGGTAGTTGAAACGAGGAGCATAATGCAGATGAATTAAAAGGTAATTTTGACAGTAATGGTAATAATTTTAGTGAGTGTTACTTTTACTCACTTCTTCCATTTAAAAACTCTGAACAATTACAGAATGTTTTGTGTTGTGCTGCTAAATACTGAAAGAACTTAAGTGTCATCATTATTCAATTGCACCAAGCCCAATGTCTCTGCCTTATACTTTACAGAAGAGGCTTAAGCGACGGCTCAAAACACTGACGCATAATTTTGCCCTCGCAGCTTGCCGCACGCAAAATAGCACACTCTTGAATGGTCTTAGCTGCTGGACACATTTGATGAGTTTTGTCATTACCACAAGGATATACTTTGGGCACAAACCTTGCATTAATCTATAATCCCTTCACCACAGAACTCTCGGCTCTTCCCTCTCAACCTACATAGTTGTAATTGTTCCATGAACTTCAAAATATAGTCTCTAATGTAGGATTTTATTACACTTCTTGCTTTGCTGCTGCTGAAAATGGTTAGTGGCGAGAAGCACATAGCCATTTTCACTTTGATGTGCCTCTAAATCTTTCTGAGAACTGCTTTTGTGAATATCATTGTTCAGTAGCCTTGAACCATAGTTATACCACCATTTTAGGTCATCATTTGCTGTGGAAACTATAGAAGAAAAAAACAAAAAAAACTTAATTACAAGGCAGCAGCTAAAAGATGATTTGCGGTGGTCATCCTGAAAGAGCAAAAAACAGTATCGATTTCTGAGGATATCTAAGGAAGAATGATTTTTGGCCATAGCTTTTACTAAAAACCTGCTGAAACTCCAATACCACTCAGCTGAGACTAGAAAACCAATGGAGTGTGTTTCCCTGTAGTTTGCTGTGTGTGGATAACAAGTGGATGACACTGGCTTGTTTGGTGATAATTCTTGACCTTCGACCCTTACTGGTGACCCATAAACCCGGGCGGAGTATCAGGGCTCAGTGCTTAGTCCATAAATCAACAGACGCATTCTCAGCAGCGGAGAGAGACATAATAAAACAGACACGCACCATAAAGTGGCCCTGTGGACTAAAAATACTCCTCCTCTCTGTAGCCAAACTGTCCCCTACCCAAACTCACACATTAATATGCAGTGAGAATTCAGTGCTTTGTTAGACACTCCCAGCTGCAATGGGTTCTGTTATTTTTGGTTTTGAGAACAAATGACTCATTTTGTAAGTCTCACAGAAAGAAGAAAAAGTATTACACAGTTCTAACAGTTAACTGTATTGCAGTTGCTACTCATACTATTGTATAAATATATTAATGCTAACACTACCACCTCTTCTCCATCATTATAACAACTCCAAAGCCTTATTTCTACTCTTTAAATCAGGGCTATCACTACTTGTCTGGCTGTTTTGTCTGTCAAAATATTCACTCATATTAAATGCATGTCATACAAAAGTGTCTCTCTTGACCCCTATCTGGAATTTCAACATCTAATTCCATGGGAGCTTCACTGTTTTGTAATAATATCCAAACTGATCCACAAATGTCAACCATATAATTTTTTTGTTAGATAATAATGGCTCCACAAATGAACCATATTAATATTCTGAATTAAAATCCCTTCAACTGAAAACAACCTCTTCTGTGTTTAATAATGGCATCATTTTCTGAAGCAGTCATGAAAAAAATTATTTCACTTTTGTCAATTTTTAATGACAGAGAAAATGTTGAACTGCGTCAGTTTTTGTTTTTTGTTGATGGGCCCAGTAATTACAGAGATATCAACCAGTAACCAGGTCAACAAAGCTGCAGTCAGACAGTTAAACAGCTATTTATTCACATAGAATTCTAACCCTAAACCCTGTCCCTCACCTCAATATTAAAGGTCCATTATGTAACTTCTCTGGTGGAAGATCTGTCAAAAACACGTGGAGATGGAAATGTTACTGCTTTGTCTGGAATGTGTCACAGTATGGCATTAAATCTTTCTATCTTCATGGAGACGAAACCAGGCCAAGATCTGTAAAGAGGCATCCCCGCTCACAGTCAGAATGCTTGTTTTTCTAGGTATTGTTGAGCAGTAAAACCACCTGTAATTGAATAAATGTAAGGGAGATGTGTTTAATGTCATACTGTGGAATATTGTAAGCAGAGCAATGACATATTATCCATAGACACAAGAAGGTGACAGACCCCCACCACAGTGCACCTTTAAACTATGGGATTCTACGATATTGTAATATCAACCGATCGAGGTAAATTACTCCAGCGAGTATGTGGCCCACGTAAATTTAAATGTCCGGGAGTGCTCCTCTCTGACATGATCACTGTGACCTACATCTCCGACTGCAGCTGCATTTCACTAGGGAGTTTTGACATTTCCCGTTGTGCTCTTTTTAGTTCATTTTCCTCCAAAGCCTGAGCCCTGACACATCTGCCTCCTTATTTTAGAGCTGAGCGTCTCTCCTCCGCTCCTCGCTGTTTCAAAGGCCGAGCTCCAGACAGCACGGCTCCACTGACGTACCCCTGAATATGCCACAGCGGCGACAATGAGCCCTCCCTGTGCAGTGGATTTACGAGGGACAGGTCTTAATAAAAAGTGACCCTGAAAGCTTTTAGCCAACATGTCCCTGCAATTTATGGCCCTGACGATACCTACCCAAGTCTTCAATGCAGCTTTTCATTTTAATGTACATAACATCAATTCACTCTGACCAACTGGCCTTTAAAAAACGAATGGGTCAGGAAAAGCTCCAATTAATTATCGTCACAAATGTCATGATTGAGTCAGGCTTTTAATCGATTTTTACGCTAATCATGGAGCAATGTTGACAACTACTGTATATAGTTTGTATTAAGTAATAATCCGAGCAGCACGAATATAAATTGATGAATATTCCGCAGTGAATTCGTTATCAGAAGTACAATAAATGCATGCAAAATTATGGAAAAAAAACAAGTGTTCATCCTCTGATCCAAAGGGTGGCAGTTCAAATCCCACTCCTGGCATAAATGTTGTGGTTAGAGCGATATGATTCACTTGCTCACAGGTTTGCGGATCAATTCCAAATCTCACAAGTGAATACTCACTGTTGTGTCCTTGGGCAAGGCACCTTACCCTGCTCACCCCTTGTGTCTGCATGCAGTGGTGTACAGTATGCATGGGTAAGTGGTTCCTTGGTGTACAGATAGTGTAGAAGTGCTAAATAAAATATGTAATAAAAATAACTAAAAATGCTATGCGTATCAGTAACCAGTGAAGTATGATTTTAAATGCTGTTTTCATACCTCATTTGTGTGCGTTGTTGTCACATTTATACTGCAGCCCTCCTCCCTAATCCCCCTTTGATTAGCCGTTAACAACATTCATCACAGAGGAGAAAAACATTGTTTCATCCTTGTAACTTAAATGATGCAGCCGTATTCTCCCAGCGTCCTCATTGCCTACGCTGTTTGTTTCCTGTGGTCCCTCTTGTCCCTTACCAGCCACCCCTCCTCCCCTCTCCCCAGTGGGCCCCCTACGGTAACACAGCCACCAGGGGGCATCCCCATATCGGGACCATCCCAGGAGAGGGGGTGGCTAATGAGCTACGTGTACTTTCCACTGTGAAGTTAGCTTTTTACCTTGAGATAAAACTTACAAAACACGCCTGAGGTCTACAGTGAATAAAGAGTCATCTTTACATGCTGCTGTAATTATAACATTTGTTAACATCATGAAGCGATCTCCCCGAGCTACGCAAATCAAACCCAATGTTAATTATGCCAAGGCTGGATTCTAGCTATTTTGTAAAATGTAAATGAAGACCGGTTTGGAGTTGGAAAGAGGTGAACTTAATCAAATTAGCGGAAATATGAGTGGAACTCAAAAACTGCAGTGAAGCATGATTACTCTTATTTTACACTGTGTCATATTTTGAAGTAACAGGGTGTAGATACTAGTACAGTCGATGGGGCAGCAGCAGCTCAGGAGCTAGGGCCTACACCCAGGAGCTAGGGCCTACACCCCGGAGCTAGGGCCTACACCCAGGAGCTAGGGCCTACACCCAGGCACTAGGGACTACACCCACGCTGCTACTGGTTTTGAATTCTGACTCTGTCCTTGGGAGAGACTTCACCCACTTGTGTGAAATAGGTTATAAGTTGTGATGTTTGTGTGACCAGTGGTAATTTGAGCAATTTAGTTTAGTTTAGTTTTTTTTAATTATTATTATTTTTTGTATTATTTTTTTTTGAGCCTCAGATTTACACTTATGTTACTATGAGTTTGCTCCTATATTTCCCACATCAAAGTGACCAAAACAGTACAGTGGTAATGATCTCTCTACATGTACCTCTTTTCAAAATCAGGAAGAAGAGATTTATTTGTTCTGCAGGAATTCAAAATGGATTAGATCAGTGTAAAGTCAGAAATCTGATCTGAATTCATGATCACATGAGTTAATTTGTATCAGATATCGTTCATAATTTAGTTTGATTGATTACCCCTAAAGTAGATGATCAGCGGCATTTAGCGCAGTGTACTATCCTGCAGTTCTTATCAGCTCTATCCCACAGACCACCATCCCTATATGTCATGCAGAACACACAAGCAATACACACAAACACAGTTATACAAACAGCACACATAACCACAGTACACACACACCCACACAGTACACACAAACAATACGCAGAAGCACAGGCCTATGCATTGGTATCTCTGGAGTGGCCGCTCGCTAAATGGGGAGAACTATTGTAGCGCAGCTTTCAGCGGGCTCCCAAGGAGTCCCGTCGCTCATGAAACTGCATTCAAGGCCACGCCGGGGTCGATGGCGCAACATGCTTTAGCTTTTCCCTCAGATGTTTCTAAAGAATGCACAGACAATAACACCATGTGCATGTACATCTATTTAAACTTTCACAACAATCTGATGCCATGCAGATGTACAAAGACCAAATATGTTTTCAGAACCAGCAGACCTCATTGTCCCCAAACTTATACTGTGTACAAATGGGCAGCTGGGGATAGATAATGACTATAGAGTATAACTATATGACTATAGTATGGCTATAAGTATGTAAAATAAAGTGCAGTATAGTCATGTGTAACAAACTGGTCAAAATGTTGACCAATGCAGAAAGAAAAAATGTCCATTTCTGTTGGATTTATCTTTACAGTATAAGGCTATGCAGTATTAAGTGTAGGCTATGTCTAACATAACAGCTTAACCACACTAGGTAAAAACAAGGAAAATTGGTACATTTCCTGTAAAAAGTGTTATCTCTCTGTATACTCTTAGATTCAGACTGTTATGTTTATTTGCTTGTTCAGTGTATCCTCTTCACCTTCATAACACTTCCTACAGATTCAGTTTTAAGTGGTCTCTGTTGTTTAGGCCACTGGGACATTGGTTTGTATTGTGCATTGATGACACGCCTTTGATTATTCATGATGTTTATCCTCCTCTTTTCCACTTCCTGTATCCATGGATCAGAAGGAAAATATCAGCTCAATTATGGGAAGGGAAGCAGCAAAGTAATAATCTGCTATGAATAATGAATGGACTTAATGGTCTGAAGTATCGCTGGATGTATACGGGAAGACTGGAAATGTCAAGTACACGTAGTACCTGGAACACATTATGTTGTGGGAAAACAAGATGCAAAAACACGTTTTTCTTAATACAGTGAGACAGTAACTACTGAATTAAATACATACTTTTCATACTGATAAAATATTTGTTGTACATACAGTATATGAGAGGCTATGGGCAAGCAACCTATTACCAACACACATGCACACACCACTTCATACTAGGCAAAGTGGGTGAAGCCTCTCATCTTGCCTAAGGACACAACAACACTTGGTCTGAGGAATCGATCCTTCGACTTTCAGGTGGGTGGACGAGTGCTCTAACCACTGAGCCACTACTAAGACACTTTACTCTTGAGTCACTACTTGATTGTTCTTCTACTGGAGAAATATTAAATTTGATTTATCGGTATTTACTTGGGTGTCATTTTTGGCTACTGTACCCACCTCTGATGATCATAATGTTTTGGCTGAACAATACATATACATATACATATACATATACATAGCTCCAAGTAAGCAGTGCGTGGTCCAACAGTTAATGCTCTGTGTAACTGAGTGGCACGGCCTCCTACCGTCTCCTGACAACAAGCACACTGACAGAACGCATCACATCAACACATATCAAGTTATTTAACCCTTGTCAGGAGCCATCACAAAACGCCTACAGTCTTTTAATGAGTTAGATCCTACAACTGGTCCCCCTTTGTTTAGTTTAAATACTATACAATTCTAAAGACAGATTTAAGCACCCTAAATGAAAGATGAGCAAGGAACGCAAGATTGACTCTTGTGAAATTCAAGCCAAGTTAGAATGTTGTTACCTCATCAAAAACATACCTGGAGATGTATTTTGTTTCATTTTCAGATGTTTAAGTAATCCTTTATTATTAGTCTGTCTACATCTCAATCTCAAAATGCATTGTTCCACCTTGTGATGTCATGAAGCGGTAGTTTTCAAGTTGACAACTCATTTAACGTTTAATTCAGTAAAGATTGGCAATTCCAGAGTGGAAATCATTCAAATGATTTTAGTGAAGGTGTATGGAGTTAAAAACACAGTGGAGCACTTCCTGTATCACCACATGACATCACAAGGTGGAACAGAGTTTCTGTTTGAGAGAAGAACTCAACCTAAATATGCAGGGCTTGTGTGTTTTACATAACGTGAATGAAACAAACAAACAAAAAAAAAGAAAATAGTGTAATATGGGCCCTTTTAATGTGTTAGATCCTACAACTGGTCCTGCTTCATTTAGTTTAAATATTATAGAATTCTAACCACAGATCTAAGCACCTAAATGAGGGAATGGTTTAGGAAGTTAAGCCTGTCTCATTTTCAGTTTTGCTTACAAATATTAGCCCTATGGCCTGAAATAATCAAGATTGTGCACCGCAAAGATGTAATTACACCATGTCTTTCAAATACCGTACCCTACCGCACATAAGAGTGAACTTGATCTAGTTTGTAATCACCAAATGTTCCACAAACAAAGGCCCGGGGCTAATTGTTATGGAGAGGTTGTCTGGAGGAGCTGCTGAACTTTGTATGTGAGCGATCCTCCAGGAGACTCGCTGAATAATGCAAACAGCCAAACCTGAAAATAACCTCTCCTGTGCAGCAGCCTGTGCCCTGATGCCACGTCCTCTCTCTCCAGTGTCTGCTGCGCTTCGCCACAAATGCACCCAAAACACAGCCAACTGAATCCAAACACTCCAACTTGTAAAATACTGAGACCACCAGTTGTTAAAACACTCTTTTCTATGTTATAATGTGAAGGTTTGGTCCAACACATATGTGTATGATGTACATTAATAGACTACTCCTGTTCTCACATTTACTACTAGGGCAACAAACATTAACAGGGGACCCTTCGTTGGATTCTGGATTCTGTTCTAGAGTTTGTTTGTTTTTTCCTGTTTTGCATGCCATTTGTAGGACACGATTATTGCATCTTTGGTGATTATGTCTGAATTTACACAATGCTGCATGCAAAGGTAAACTAACTGCAGCACTCTATGATCAGATAAAAGATACATGCTGAAGTAGGGTTGCCAACCATCCCTTAAAAAATGGAATCGTCCCGTATTCAGAAATAAAAGTGTTGATTGTCCCGTATTGAGCTGAAAAGGGATGCACTTTGTCCCGTATTACCATGTAAATCAAAAATAGTGCGTAAAATAGGGGTGCCCAACTTGTAAGACTTACAAGTTCAGATAGAGAGATAATTAGATAGAACATGCATCATTTGTACTGTCCAGGCAGTGCACTATGTTCTGCCTTCTATTGTTTTAGTTAGTTAATTTATACAATTTTAAGTGAAGCAGGACAGATATTTATTTTATTCTGTTAACGTTGTTATTTTGTATTAAAAATAAATTGCTAATAATTATTTATTTTCCATGTGTTCAAATCACTCAAATATGCATATCAAATTCAGGTTTAAGTAAAATAGATTAAAAAATCCTTTCACACATACAAAAAAGGGTTAAACAGATTCACTATACCAGGTAAGGTGAAGGCAATCAGGCTGGCCGGCCCTGCCAATGAGGTGTCCCTTATTTATTTTTCAGGGAGTTGGCAACCCTATGCTGAAGAGATGTTTGCTTTAAAGCAGTGATGAACACAAGAGATTGGATAGGTTTGTGAATGAAGCATAAAGAGTTAGTCTCACACACTCACAAATGCTTTCCCAACAAATTCAGATTTGAGATTAATTCTTTGTTTTGGAAGGACCTTAAAGGGATAGTTCTTTTTTTTTTTTTAAACGTGAATCTGTATGGCATCCCTTTCAGCAGTGTCGTGCATTAACACTGGCTTACCCCTGACAGTGTCCTCTGAGCCGAGTTCTGCCCCGGTTCTGGCGCTGACGAAAGTAGGTCCGACAGTTAATAAAGCTTGTTTTTCTTCTCAAAACAATATTTGTTCAAAAAGTGATATATTTGCGTCAGAAAACAGTTGCACACGAAAAAGTCAGCAGTCTAAAAACAGTCTAAAACACTATTTTCTCTCAAGTCGTATCACTGCGCGCCTATTATTATTATTAGCCTGTTCACTTGTAAGTGGCGATGTTTACAAGTGACCAGGCAGAACTCGGCTCAGAGGACACTGTCAGGGGTAAGCCAGTGTTAATGCACGACACTGCTGAAGGGGATGCCATACAGATTCACATAAAAAAAAAAAAACAGAACTATCCCTTTAAGAGCACCAATACCAGCAAGTGTATATCTGAGCATAATTTTAGGGTGGATGATATCAAGTACCACTGAAAACCACCTCAAATGCCAGGTGAACTAAGCTCGTGTGCTACATGAGCTCATGAGATAAAACTGCAAAAAGTGTGTGGACACATTTTGAAAAATTGGCTCTGATGAAAAAAGGGGTTAACTCTGGTGATTTAGATCTCTTGACAAGCTGTTGTTCCAAAAATGATCAGCTAAGTATAATAAATCAAAATATTGTGAGGCAATTGTGAACTAAACTGCACAATTTATTAAATGTCAAACTCTCAAGTTTGTCTCATTCTGGTGAACCCCATCTTGTCTTTTGTCTTCTCTTGTGGAAACTTAGTCCCGTACTTCCATACTTCTAAAAAAACAACAACATTTTTTTACTATAGTTCCTATTGCCACCACTTGCAGCCATGTGATTAGCTACTGTAGTGATTTTCCATAGCTGACTGGTCCCTGCTCTACAGTAGTGATTTGAGGCTCTGCATGGTGATTGGCCTTTGAAGGATATATCTCATGCATGGGCACCCCACGCACCCTGATTGATCGGAGATGTTGACGGACAGCGGTGTTTGATTGGGCTGCTGTTATCTGTAATGTAGCTGAAGCTCTTAATGGCCTGACAAGATTAGAATGCATTAGCGTCAGAAAGCTAGGCGCCGCGGGGCTCCTGCGTGTGCCGGGTGAGTGTTAATAACTAAAGATGGAGCCTCACCAGTGCAAGACATGTGCTGACAGTCCACCTATAGTCTCCTCTGAATCCCAGTAAGAAACATGGGGGCGCACATCTGATGTAACTGGATTAAGATGTTGCAGGAAGGTATAAAAATTGACGGAATTAGCATAGCCAGATTAGCCGCACATCGGAAAGACATCCCATAGTGGATTATCACTGATCATATATGTCATATTTACAAAGAAAATCTGCTGAATTGAAAACTGTTTTACAAATTTAAGTTACCTGGTGCTCCATAGGTCTGTGGTTCGAGCTCTACTCCACTAGTGCATACCGATGTTGTCTCCTTTTGCAAAAAATCAAGGGCGGCGCCAGCTATTTTTGGTTGGAGGAGCTGTGAGGCTGCACATTTAACATGTTCATTTAGAGTCTTTTATCAATGGAGCGTATCCCCCACCCCATTATCATGTTTGCTTTGCTGTTTTACATTTAAATGTTAGCACATTTATTGGTTTATTACATTATTTTTATCGTAGTCTCATTTTCAACTCTGTGTTACCATTTGGACCATTTGAACATTTTTAGTCGAGACTGAATGAAAATGGGGGAAAAAATATTTGGGGGTACCTTGGCCATGCTAGGGGAGACTAATACCCCTTCAAGTCCCTCTTGGCGCTGCTCCTACAAAAAGACACATTGCCTAGTGTCTGTAGATACTTCGAGAATAGCTCAGGTTGCAAAGTGTTTTGAGCACCCAATTTGACTCTGAATCAATCTGATACCAAGCTACGTCCTCTCCATACTAGCACTTCTACTATTACTGCTACTAATATTACCCCTACTACTTTATTTGTTTATATCTTGTGGCCAGTGTACTTTGACAGATATCTAGCGTTGTATTGACTATAAGCCAGTGCCAAAGCAACAGAGTGCGGTCCTTGTGGATTGTGAAGATTGTAAATGGGGAATTGTATCATTAATGCTCAGGTCTGTAATAAGCTCCCGGGGGTAAATTAATATCCACTTAATACGCTAGCGAGGGCTGCTCATCTGACAGTGTTAGCGCAGTGGGCGTAACCGCGAATAGGCTAGCAGGAAATCCCAGATCATGTAACATCTCCGATAGCTTTTTACAGCTCTGAATGGATCTTTGCTGTTTTAAGGGAAGCCAGTGAGACACACTGCATTGTCTTGTATGTGCAAATATCTTGGCCTAGTTAAGTCCTAATTTGGTCATCTCATTTAGATATCTTTGGCTTGTTGCATAAGAAGACTACAGTTGCCATAGAGATAGATCTTCTAAGACTGACCCGAATTAATTTTCAATGCGCTGTGTATCTGTTTGAATAAAAATAGTCACACATGAAACAAATACAACAGCTGATGTAAGAGCTGCACTGGCAATGCTTTACTTCTCATTATATCTCATAATTATACAGAAAAATATGATACTTGTTCCATTTCTAATCTTTCTTACTAGATTGTTAGATCCCAAACTGTTTAAGTTACTTTTTACAACGTTTTCTATCCTCCTAAACCAGACAGTTACTGCATCACAAGTAAAACTATTACTAACTATTACTAGCAGGCCTGGACTGATAATCAGGCATACCGGGTGGCTGACAGTCCTTGGAGCCGATGCTTTTGTTGTTTTTTTTTTTACTTAGAGACCGGCCCACGATTTAGAGGAAGCAGCCCATTGGTTCATCTTCAATATAGACAGTGGACTAAACCAATCAGGATATAGTAGCTTACGAGAGCGGTCCCACCCCTTTCTCCGCACTGATCCCCGCCGTTTCATGGAGACATGGAAAAACATGAAACATGGAGAAGCGGCAGAAAGGGGGTGCGGAAAAGTTGCAGGCAAAAAGATTAAAAAATCTCGCTATAAATCCTGCAAAATGTTTTAAAAATAACAGACATATTCTCTGGAGGGGCTGCTGGACCCTTCACGTCCTCTGCAGACCAGGTTGAAAGTGGACAGGGAGAGGAGCAGCCAGAGATTGTGGACAGGGAACCTGAGGGAACCTGAGTGGACCCAAGGGAACCCGAGGGAACCTGAGGTAACCTGAGGGACAGAGTGACCAGGGAAGTGTTGCACAGGCACAGCAGGTCAGCAGGTAGTAATGCTAAGATAATACCAGTACTTTTAGGTGATGGACAGGCATGAAAATTGCTCACCTTTTGGCGAAATTTTTGAAGCCAAAACAGGTGACCTACATGAATCGTGTTTTTTTGAGTGTGTGCAAGATGCATTTTAAATAAACCGTTGAATGTGTAGTTACTGCGAGTTTGCTGGTGGTTTTTGGGAGCTGGGATTTTTCTTTAAATGTTGTTTTTTTTTAAATGTTGCGCCCTGGTTTCCCCTCAGCCAAGACGTAACAATAGTAAAATACTTTACTTCGGGGAACACAAACATAAATTAGTCCGTTGTGCTCTGCTAATTATGAGAGGCCGGTCTAAGCCAAAAATTCCAGAGCCGTTTTTTTGTCCCAGTCCAGCCTTGATTACTAGCGATTCCCAACCATCTCAAATCAGACAATCACTGTTCCTGAATAAGGTAGACCTGTCACGATAACACATTTTGAAGTTCGAGATATTGCTGAGGTTAATATCGACGATAAACTATAATACTGCAACTAATTTATGCCACTAAAATGCAGAAATGATCCTATCTATCTACAACATTATTTAAAAAAAACATGAGCTGCAATAAATAAATAGCTAATTGAAACACTTTAGTACTTAGTTTGCATCTGGAACGAGTCATAAAAGTTATTTATTCAACCTTTTTACAGCTTAAATCTTATAGAGTCTTATATAATCTTGTATAGTCAAAAAAATAACCAAAATACTACTGGGAACAGTTGTGCAAAAAAGTAGCCACATTAATATTTAAAGATTTCCTTTATCCTATGTTAAAGATCCTATATTAAGCAAAATTGACTCTTCCCTCAGCAGAATCATACATGCAGTTGTGTTTTATTTCATTCACACATGTTTGAGTAACCCTTTATTATTAGTCTGTCTATATCTCCAAAGCTCAAAATGCTCTGTCCCACCTTGTGATGTCATGTAGTGGTAGTTTTCAAGTTAACTGCTACCTTTTACCTCTTGTTTAAGACAGATTGGAAATTCCAGTTCTGAAATTATATAAGTGATTCTAGTGAAGGTGTATGGAAGTTTAAGCGCACATTATAGCACTTCCTGTATGACCACATGATATCACAAGGTGGAAGAGTCTTTTCCGTCTGAGAGAAAAGCACAGCCTGAATCGAATGATTGTGTTAAACATGTGGGAATAAAACTAAACTCAACTCCAGGTATGTTTATGACAAGGAAACAACATTATAACATAATGTTGAAAATAATGTAATATGGGCCCCGTTAACTACTCACACCCGTGTCACTCTTCTTATCACTCCAGTGGATGATGTCTGGGTTGTCTGAATCCTTCCCCTGTACCTCTCATCTTTATTCACTTCTGTCCATGATGAGCCCCTGCAGTTCGATGACAGTATTTCCAGCACAGACACGGTGTGGTGCCCGGCATTAAATTGGCAAAACCTCAGCATGGAATTTTTCATGCAGGTGATCTGTGTACGTTAGCACAAGCACTTCTCTGCAGTCTGAACCCGGCAGCAGCACTTCATTGTAAATATTGCATGGACTTTAGACAATGCATCAGACTGGAAACTGTGGGTAACCTACTCACAGATAGTAGGTTCGGTTATTTTGAGAGCATACATGAGGAAGAAGAGATCAAATGGTAACAAGATGGGATAAAGGGGAGGTAATTAGGCTAGAGTGGATGTGCAGAGAGATTCATTTAGGAATATTTAGAAAGAAAGAACATTTTTCACGAGTAACAGTGCAATTTAAATGTTCGAAAGATAGTGCTTTATGAATTTTTACCTTTTATTACATTTTGCAGTGATTTGGTAAATGGTGTAGAAGTCGCATTATTATAGCCAGGAGTAGTGGAAAAATGAATTGCAGTTCCAGTGATAAAACCACTGTAGTAATTCTAATGAGGAGTCCAGCTTCGGTGTCACTGGAGCAATTGGTACACTATGTAACTTTTCAGGTGGAGGGTCTGCTCCCTCTCTCATGTTATTGCCTGGAACATTCCATAGTATGGCTTTAAAGGGATATGCCACCCCCAGGTCAAATTTGGGCATCTCCCCACAGTCCAGAGACTAAAATAAGTGGTGGAAAGCGTTTTCCTGCTCACCCAGCCATTGTCCGAGTCTGTCGCCACTGACCGCCGCGGTATCTGGTGCTCCTCCGCCTTAGACTGGAGTCTAACGTAGCCAGAGAAAGATTTCGGCCAAAAGGAATTAATTTGCTCGATGCTTTTCCCAATTACTTTCTGTGTAGTGCGCATTCATATCGAGTGCAAATAAATGTGCAAATCAACACGGAGAGCTTGCCTTGGTCATTTTGGGTGGGAACTATTTTCCAGTGCAGAAGGACATGGCCGAATCACGCAGCACGCTGCCAGGGGAATCCCAGTTACGCACCGGGAAGGGAGTTCCCCTGTTGCACAACGTGGTGCGTGATTCGGCCATGTTCTTCCGCACTGAAAAATAGTTCCCACCCAAAATGACCAAGGCAAGCTCTCCGTGTTGATTTGCACATTTATTTGCACTCGATATGAATGCGCACTACACAGAAAGTAATTGGGAAAAGCATCGAGCAAATTAATTCCTTTTGGCCGAAATCTTTCTCTGGCGACGTTAGCCTCCAGTCTAAGGCGGAGGAGCAGCAGATACTGCGGCGGTCAGTGGCGACAGACTCGGACAATGGCTGGGTGAGCAGGAAAACGCTTTCCATCACTTATTTTAGTCTCTGGACTGTGGGGAGATGCCCAAATTTGCCCTGGGGGTGGCATATCCCTTTAAACACTATAAGTTTTGATTGCTCCAAAATAAATAGAAAAAAAATACATGCATTCTTCCTTTGAGATCCCCTCTCCACAGATATCTATAACCTGGCCCTGTGGCATCACCTGCTTGTCTCCGTGGAGGCAAGACTATGGAACATTACAACTTAAGCAGGAGAAGCAGGTGGTGGACCAGATAACCAAGTGCTCCATTACTAATGCTGCATGTATTCAAATTCCCACATGTTTATTAAAGGAATACAAAGGATATGTCTTTACGTTGTAGTTGCTGCATTTTACTTTCTATTAAATCAAGCTGCTTTCTAAACATCCAAGCTGCTTGGATGAGCTGCGAAACATATTCGACCAAATAAACTTTTGTCCAGTTGACAAATTAAATTTCTCCTTTTGCCATGGATTCTACCTGGCCAACTGAGGGATTCTACACACATTTCTATTAAAAAGTATAATTTCCAAACTGTAGATCATCAATCTACATTTTAATAATTTTCAAATGGCCTGTTTATCATTTGCAGTGATGTGGTTTAACCAGCATTTGAACCTTTTTAAAATGATTTAGTTCATTTTAGTGTTCACGTGTGAAGCCAGGCTGATGTGCAGGTTTCATAGTTTTGTGGGTTTAATAGTAAATGGATGGATTTAGTGCCACACCATAGACGGCCTTCAGTGGGATGTTAAGCGGATGTGGGCCGGATACATTAGGACACATTAGAGCCCTGGTTCAGGTTTCACTCCACTGTCTGTGGATTGTGGATAAGTGAAAAAAGTTCCAAACAGACTGTGTGTCCTTATTGAAGAGGAAAACATCAATACATATTTAATCATGTATACATATTAATAAATAATTGAATACATTAATTCATTCCATAGTGCCTTTTTTCCTGGAGTTGTCTGTGGAAGTTGTGTAGATGACTATAAGATAAGGAAGAAATTTAAGACCATAAACTCACAACTTGTACAGTAAAACAAATGCATATCAAATTTCTTTTGGTGAGTCCGAATTTGGGCACATAACATGCAAACTAGACCTTGGTGCACAACGGCACAATTCCTCTAAATATGTTTACAGTTATATAATACCAGAAAAGGCAAAGATCCCAGACAAACCAATACAAACATGCAACACTGATCGTAGTAGTGTAGCCTATTTTTAGTTAACTGATTTTTTTTTTTAAGGCGCATAGGGGAGTATTTGAAGTATTAGTCAGAAGATTATGCCTTTTCACTTTCACTTTCATTGAGAGGCACCCCAGTTGAAAATGTGGTCATTATTGGTAAAGTGAGGAATGCACCACATGAAATCCCTTTGGTATGTACTCTGAGTATTACCTGGTCCAGTGATAGGATTAGAATTGCCTTTCTGTCTGAGCTTATTGATGGACAGCCCACAGCAGCAGGTGCAGTGATTATGAACTGTTGCTCCTGGAGACAGTTGCCTCTTTGGAAATATAGTAAGGAATCTTGCTGGGCCAACCTCAACAGTCTGCAGGTGAAATGGTGCAGGCCAAATGGTCCAAGCAACACTGCCAATAACGACGGAGCAGAAGCATTTAAAGAGGAAGTTTTATAATCACAGGATGGAGCCAGCTGGAGTTTTGTCTAAAATGATGTGCGTTGAAGTGGTTGGTCTGAGGAAGGAGCACACTGAATCACCTGCTTATGCTAAGTGCAGGAAGCTCTGATGTTCTACCTGCTGTAACTGCAATTTTCAATCTTCCATTAACAACATGATGGGTGATGATGAGGGGAAAGTCAAAAGGGAAAGACGTGCACATTGAAACACAGCCAGGTTTTCACACAAAATACTATCCCCATCAGAAAATATAGACTTTCCAAGACACATTGTTAGAGGTTAAATTGATTAAAATCTTCATAGGTCAGCTGCTAGTACAGTCAAATTTCAAGGCTTATATTGATGTATGAATGGCTTTCTTGTTATTATACATCCATGCTTTTTGGTGGAGGGTCTGCCACCTTGTCTTAGTTAATGTTATCGATCTGAAAAGCTCTACAGTATGGCATTAAACTTATCTAAAACATACCTTAAACATTGTTGTAGCATACATTCCTGTATCACCGCTGCTGGATTGTATCACAAAGCCATTGAATAGATCACGATTCAATCACTGCTGGCTGCCTAACCTAAAGGCAAATCTGACAGGCTCGTGTTCCCCGGGACTTTAGATTGATTTGTTCAGTAGAATCCTTCAAACGGCGACAAAACCCTGTTTGAATTCAGCAGAAACACATTTCCATGTATCACAGTGTTGTGTATTGCACCGAGACAGGGCCCAATCGAATCACATCAAACTGACTGCTTCAAACATATTATATTCTGATTCGATTATTCAATCTATATCCAGGTGCATATTGAATTTGTCTCAGGGAGAAGGATTCATAACCTCACAATTGAATTTATGTGTGTTTGTGGTCTGCAGCCTCATCTCTGTGTGTCTCCAGCACTGATGAAGATCTAATGTCTCCACTTGCCACAAATCAGCTGCTTTCAAACATAAAGCACATTGTAACTGGATGGAGCCCTGCCTTGCCCCCCATTGAAATAGTTTTAAAAAATAAAATGTCATTTTATGTAACCGCCAGTGGGTAAACAGATGTGGCCCCAACTTTGACTGTCTGTGATGTTTTCCATTGTCTTCAGCACAAGTGCAGAGAGAAGAGGACATTTACATACAGCGAGGACAATGCATTATTTTGTTGTTTTGAAACAGCTAAATAGATATCCAGCTATTTAGAGACTGTTGTATTGGAATAAAAGCTTGGACACATTTTAGATTGCATTATGGCAATTACGTTTTTTAGATTCTGTTGTTCTCCATAGCAAAAAACTGCCCTGACTACTGAGCGACACGGTGGTAATGATCCAGTGCAGGACTTGTGTTTTAGTAAAACCATGATGTCATTTTAAAAATGTGTACTGAAATGTGTATGAAACATTTTGCTCACAGCAGGTGGAATGGATTCGCCATGCTCCAGCACATTATTGGTTTAGCATTAGTTCAGGCTGACTGATGCCCCTCATCTTTGCTTTTAAGTGGATCTTTCTTGTTTCTGGAACCTAAATGACATGATGTCTTATTATATGTTAAAATGATGTCAGTATATTATCATTTTCACATTTTAAATCATAATATTTGTCTAAAACGATTTAATAAAAGAAATAAGTCCACTGATTTCTGTGTTAGAAAACTGCTATGCCAAATAAGAGCTGACATCATACTAAACAACATCATGGCAAAGACTCAGCAACTGAGCTTGATTTTTTTGATTGTACCAAAATGACTATGCGATTCTGCCGAAGTGTGTATCACTGATTAAGAACATAAAATTGGAGGACTAAGTATGTACAGAGCAGTGGGCATAAGCTGGTGGTGATGAAAATGGAGTTTGATTGGCAATATGGTATTTTTTAAAATAAGTGATTAAAGATTGCTCATTGCACAAATCACTTCAAATACAACTTACTGTAGAGTAAATGAGACAACATGGTATAACATGGTTGAAAGCTTTGAAAAGTCGATTTTTTTTATAATAGTGCATTTTCTTAAAGCAGATCTATTTTTTGCCTTTTTCTCAGATTTTCTCCAAAATAAAGATATTTCTGAAGAGGACACAATGTTCACAATGGGTTCTAACAGTGCTACAAAAATCTCCATCAGATGACAGTATTTTATATTTCATTTCATTATTTCATATTCATTTCATATTATTCCATTCTGTCCATGACATCTTCTTACCATTACACCAACCTATGGCTCCATACAGTGGACTTTAACTCTAGCCCTGTCAGATAACATTACCCTGCAAGACAGTGACCCCACTTATCCTTGAGTTACAAGGAGCAGCACAGTGTAGATCTGTAGGATCTGTCTAATTACACATACTTTCTATTGTCTCCTCTTTACCCCTTCTACATTCACTACCTCTACATGGCTCTGCTTCCCTGTTAACCTCCTCGTCAGGTGTCAGTTCCTTCATGCAGTGCGCTTCTTTCTTTTTGCCTTTTGGCATTGTGAATCACATGGCATGGCACTGGTCTGCTTGGCACCGTCTTATCTCCTCGCAGCTGCCTTCCAGCTCGTACATTCACATCTCACACGAACCGACAAGGACTTAAATAGCAAAAGGTGATGCTGCAGTCACCCGAGCTTTGTCACTGGTCTTCATACATATAGTGCAGTGTGGGTGCCTTGAGCCATGTTTCCCCATGTTAAGCTCCTCATTAAGCTCAAACCCATTCCCCTTGAACACTGCATGCTTGCAGCTATATTTTTAATTAGTTTATTTAGCCTTGCCCCCGACTCAAGAAGGGAAATGGCCCTGCTTCGGCACTTAGCCATTCGCTAGCAATTAGCTTAGCTCTGCAGGGGCAATATGTCTGGCAGGAATTCAAATGACAAGTGTAACTACAAAGGTGACTCACACATCCAGGCACAGTGGATGGTGAAGTTGATACTGTATGCTGCTGTTATTGAATTAGGATTACAAAGCATATTTAGGACAGCGAGGGAAAAGGCAATGGCCACAGGTGCAAAGGATGCTGAATATCAAATTTCACTAATGAGTCATATGGGGGATTTCATGTGTTCTTGTGCATATTTTGCAGCCTATAAAGCACCATTGTACTGCACTGAAGTACAATGCATGTTGGCAGGTACGTGCACAGGAATTTTGAGGGGCAGTTGCTCTGACCTGAAGAAAGGGCAAACCAACCCCCCCCATAACCAATCACAGGGTCCTGGGCTGGTGTGGTTACACGTGGTCTGCGGTTGTGAGGCCGGCTGGATGTACTGCCATATTCTCTGAAACGCCTTTGGAGACGGCTTATGGTGGAGAAATGAACATTCAATTCACGAGCAACAGATCTGGTTGACATTCCTGCTGTCAGCATGCCAATTGCACGCTCCCTCAATGCTTGTGACATCTGGGGCATTTTGCTGTGAGACAAAACTGCACATTTCAGAGTGGCCTTTTATTGTGGGCAGTATAAGGTACACCTGTGCACTAATCATGATGTCAGATCAGCATCTTGATGTGGCACACCTGTGAGGTGGGATGGATTATCTCAGCAAAGCAGAAGTGCTCACTATCACACATTTAGACAGATTTGTGAACAATGTTTGAGAGAAATGGTAATATTGTGTATCTGGAATGAATTTTAGATCTTTAAGTCCATCTCATGAAAAATGGGAGCAAAAACAAAAGTGTTGCGTTTATATTTTTGTTGAGTGTATATTCATACTATTTTGATTTTAAAGCTTGATGCATGAATAACATGATTCATCTTTTTATGCTGGTAATATTTTTGACAGGGGGAAAAAAAATCATAGGCAAATCTCTTATTTGTTATCCAAATGTAATGTAACATAATGTTCAATGTAAATCTGTGACTTTTGACGATTGATTTGATCTGTTGATTACATAACAGTCCATTTTCAGGGTCAGGCTTAGAATTGTTTGAGTATTCCTAGCACATGTAGAGTATGGCACTCTGAATATGAATTTTTTTACAGTTAGTGTTTAACAAGATACCAAGAGGTTAAAATTCTCACTGGATGCAAACGACAGCCTTCCACCACATTCCTCCAATGGCACGACTAAACTGGCTTTTAATTTGTGGTGACGAGCAGAAAGGGACATCCCTGCATAGAGACCTGACTTACAAGCATCAAGCTGTCATAAATGCAAAGTATATCTTAAATGCATAATATATTAAAATAAGTGATCCTCCGTCTACAGCTACCTCTGCTACGCACCAAGCAATTTCCCACTGTAGTCACCACCAGCACGGCTTAATAACTTGGCGATGCAGCACCATTTTTTCATCCCTGACACAAATTACAAATATGACTGTAGGATTTTGCGGGCAATATGTTCCGAGTAGTGGATGTTAAGTGGAGCTGCTGGCTGCTGGGGCCCTTTTGCGTGGTGACAGACATTATGGGACGAGCCTTCCAGGAGGGGGCATGCTCTGGGTGAATGGGTGCCCTCCCATCCCCACCCCACCCATCCCCTCAGTCTGTCTCGCTCTCCCCTCTGCCTCGCTCCCCTGTCACTAACGCGCTGAGACGGCGTTTTACCCCCAGACATGAGGATTGAAGGGATGTAAAGTGCAAATCAGCTCTCCATCTTTTCAGCCAAGGTTTCTTCTGTTTCTGCCCATCACTTTAGTCTACAAGCTCTTCTCAACTTATTCATAAATTCAGCAATTCTTTGCAGCGCTTTGTATCGCTTTGTTGTTTTTGTTGAACCTTACACAGGAGCCCAACTGCAAGATTACATCGGATATTATTCAATACAAGAAAGGATGTGATGGAGACTGATAATATGAGAGAAAATGGGAGAATAAACAGCAGAAAGTGAGCTTCCAGAGTCGCTGCAGTGTTAAAATGTGCCCTATTAAAATTCAGCCAACAAGAAAAACAGCACACTGATTTTTAAAGCCCTGTTTATGGACTTCCATCAAATTTACGGCTTCATTTACAATCGGCAATTGAGGTCTGAGGAAAGCAGTGAGGGAGCATGACCAGATGCAGTTGGGTATTACAGTATAATCTCTCAGAGTAAACAGAATAAAAACATCCATAAACAAAGGGAAACTGATCTGTAGTTTTGATTTAGATTTTTTGTAACATGTTCAGAAGTTTTAACAATACTGCATAAAAACATGTAACATTAAGCTGCCACATTACCAACTGTTTCTTAAAGGGTCAAAAACAGTAAGTAGTAGAAAAGTAAAGTAAAAAACATCACCAATATTCAACATTAAGCATCAGCAAGAATACCAAATTTGATAAGACTGATTACAATCGATAACATTGGCAATATAAAAAAAAATCCTGTGGGATGACCTTCAGACCCATTCATCTTTTTTTGTGGTAAAGCACATGTCCCCCAGAACAAAATACATTTGGTTGATAATCCAAAAGATATTACATTTTCCCAATTCAACTACATTGGTCAGTTTCCACCTCTTACCACATTATTGTAATTCTATCAACATGGGGGACTTCAAGATAAATGTCTCATCATATGTTCTGTATTGCCAGTTCAGATCTGTGGGCCTGCGTGCACATGCAGTGGAGGCCTGTCAGTGTATTTCAGCTTGATGAGATGTCATGATGCTTGATGTACTGGTATGAGGGGGCACTGGTAGCAGGGGTGGAACATTGTTTTACAGTTCAATTTCACCCCGTCAGCAGCCCTCCCGTATCACAGTTGTTTGTTTTAACCAAGAGCAGACTCGTCAGCCCTCGACGACAGGAGGGCATATTCCGCTACATTTCACCCACAAAGTCCTTGCCCTGTCCAGTCATGTCAGCCCACTGGATAATACAAGAACATACTACACTAGTATATGTACTCACTACTTTTACATGCACAGAAAACTCTATACAACCAAATTCTAATTGTGAGACCGCTCTTGTCCCTGTCTACATGCAGTTCAATGAACCAAATGCTGTAGGTGTGAAGAGATGTTCAGGTGGTTCTAGTAATTTAGCGTCAGCAATAAAACTAGCTATGACTGCTAATAAAAAAATAATAATCTCTCTCTCTCTCTCTCTCTCTCTCTCTCTCTCTCTCTCTCTCTCTCTATATATATATATATATATATATATATATATATATATATATATATATATATACTGAATACTAACAAGACGTATTGGTAATGACAACAAATCAATTTATTGATATATTAAAGCAAATTTCATCGTGTGTAAAGGCATATTATTAGAAAAATGGGGACTCATCGCAGTGTAGGTTTAATTCAGGTCTAAACCAGGACTAGACTAGGACTATCGTCCTAATACTTTTGTCAGGCAGTGTATATATATCTACACTTTTGGCAGACATAGACAAGCAACATCTCATTTAGATATAGGGGCCGATATTTGCACTTTTTAGCGAATTGGCTATCAGCCCTACATCTCCAGCATAGGCCGGCATTTTGCTTTGGCCGTACACACAAGAGTGCACAAAGAGCACAACGCTTTATTTGAACACTTTTAAATGCAAAAAGATAACTGCTCAAAATGTGACTACATAGCCCTCTTAAATGTTTGTGATAAAAAGGGACTATAGATTTTGTCGTAAATTAAAATGACACAATTTGGTGAAAATATATATATATTTAAATCAGCTCTACTTATTGGCCAAAAATATCAGCCAATATTATTCTTATCGGACATTGGTTGCTCTGGATTATAAACAATAGGTATCAGCATTGGCCATGAAAAAAAACATATCGGGTGATCTCTAATGTACAGATACCTTAAAGTACAGTGCTTTACTAATTTTACTTCATTACCTTCCACCAGTGCATCTGGGATACATATTGGGTTTACATGCATTTTGAAATATCAGTTTAAATTGGACTAGGTCAGTTTTCTTGTCATACATGTAAATGTGTAGCATTAGTGACTGATGAGTGGCCTTTTCTGCATTTGCATTCTTGGGATTAGCATATCCTCCTGTGGCCTTCTACTTCATCATAATTATTCTGTCGCCTATGGTCTTTTGTGTCAAACTGTGTTTGATGTGACTCTCAATTATCAGCTTAAAGCTATTTATTAACTATTGAGAAGCTATTACAAAATAAGAGTCTACTGAGAGAACATGGTCAAGAAAGAGCCAGAACACATCTCAGTAGGAGCCATACCTGCTTGTCAGAGACTGATCTAATCAAATCTAAGAACCTAAACAAGGCCGGGCCTGGTCAGTACTTGGATGGGAGACCGCAGGGAAAATCAGGTGCCACAGGGGGGCGCCAGTCGCAAAAACTGTTGTTGTGTCCTTAGGCTAAGCATTTCACCAACATTGCCTAGTATGAAAGTGGTGTGTGCCTGAGTGATGGTGGTGGTTGGAGGGGCCGATGGCAGCTTCGCTTCTGTCAGTCTGCCCCAGGGCAGCTGTGGCTACAATAGCAGCTTACCACCACCACCGGGTGTTGAGTGAATGAATAATGATCTATAAAGTGTTTTTGTGGCATATGTCTGTGAAAAGCGCTATATAAATAAAAACTTACAGTACTTAAACATGAACTTGACACATGTTTCAAGGGAGATAACCACTTTACGTCATCCTTTCCACAAAGTGAAACAAAAACAGTTGGGAGTATTTGAGGTGGGTGAGATTGACAAAAATCTTCTCTGTCAATACTACGAGAATCCATCAGAAATGTGCTAAAATATGTCTAGTGATGGGACTTTTGGCTCTGTTCAAACTGCTTTTTAAAATTATTATTATTACTTACATGATAGAAGCCAGTTGGTTCAGTGTTAATCAGGATAAAAATGCATACACGTTAGAAAAAAAAAAAAAAGATTTGGTTCATTTAAAAAATGAGATCCAGTTCCAACAATTCCCATTACAGTGCCATCTTACACAAAATTGTTAAATTAACTACAAAAGTGAACAGAAACATTATAGCAGATATTCATATCCAAAAACAATTGACATTTTTTCAATTTTCTGATAGCCATGTCATTGTTACCTCCTCAAAAATATACCTGAAGTTGTGTTTTGTTTGAGTAAACCTCTATTATTAGTTGGTCTACATTAGTCTGTTAAACATGTGTGAATGAAACTAAACACAACTCCAGGTATGTATAAAAAAAACATTAGAACATACATCAGAAAATAGCATAAAATGGGCCCTTTAAAGTACCTCAGAGAGAAGACTGCTGTTGGTGTGCATGCTAACAGTGCAGAGGGAAGCTCAGGCCAGAGATAAAGCAGGTGACCTTGATGTAGCACACACATGACAGGACAGTAACATCCATCACATTTTTATTAGCCCCATAGAGCACAGCCAAAGACTCCACTTTTAGAGACTTGTATCATCCCGCTTGCTTTATATCCAATAGTGTTGTTTTTGTGCTTCTCACCACAGGATAGCACAGTGAGTAATGAAGTTGCTCTCTTTGGCACAGCATCGCACAGTGCATCTCTCTTCACAGGCCTGGGGAAAAGCCCAGGCACCCACTACCTCGTATATGAATACATTCTCAGTCAACAACATTAATCCCGCTGTAATTGGTCACCACAGCCAGCCCAGGCCGTGTTTTATGAGCGCGCACACAATAGAGAGATTGACTGAGTAAAGCTGCACGTTCACTTGTGTAATCTAATGACACGGCTCTGTAAGTGAGCTTCAATGGGCTAATGTCACAGTGCTTACTGTTGGAACATGCGCTCCACTATATCAGCTTTGAATTGGAAAAATGCTCATTTTGCTTGTAATAATTAGTTTGTGTGCCTTAGCTTGATATTTTTTTAAAGAATGTTTTGATCAGAAGCCTCATATGATATGGCGTGTCGTGTGTATTCTATGCACGATCCAGTTTTTTCAATTCCAATACGGATACTATAGCATCAAGTATCTGCCAATACCCAATATCACTCAGCAGAGATTGAAAACAGCATTTATTTCCTTAAAACATAAATAAAACAAGACAAACCAATTCAAATGATTATGTGGCCGTTATCTCTCAAGAAACTACTGAACAACTTTGGATGAATAAATGCTCAAACATCCTGAGACTTTCTGGGCTGACTACGACCAGGAAATAGTCTTCATTCATCAAAGTATATGTCCAATAAGGATATCAGATGAACTGATATAAGATAAGATAAGATAAGACTTTACTGATCTCACATAGGAGAAATTTACTTGCCACAGTAGCTCCAGGCAGAGAAAGTTTGAACAAGAAAAAAAGTGCATGTAGGCAAGAATAAAATAAAACAAGTAATGATAAAATAAGTAATAATAATAAAACAGTAACAAGGAGAGTATGGAAAAAATATTGCACGTTTGTACTATGTAGTAGAGTTATACAGTCTGATGGCGGTGGGGATGAAGGATCTGCAGTAGCGCTCCTTCTTGCACTGGGGGTGCCTCAGTCGGCTGCTGAAGGAGCTGCTCAGCTCCTCTACAGTCCAGTGCAGAGGGTGACCAGCCTCCTCTCAGCCACCTCCTCTACAGAGTCCAGAGGACAGCCCAGGACCAGCTTATTAAGTCTTTTCGTGTCCCACTCTCTGCTGCTGGGATATTTGGAAACCAATATCCAATCCTGCAAATTTTTCAATACCTGTGTCAATATATACAGTGGTACCTCACCTTACGAATGACCCAACAAATGAAAATTTCAAGTTACGAAACGCCTTCACGGTAAATTTTGGTCTCCAGATACGAATTAAATTTCAAGTTACGAAAGGCGAAATCTCAAAAATTCAAATAATGCGCGCTCAGTCACACACATACGCTTTTCTCAGACTGGATTTAAACTTTTCTCACATTTGTCTCTCGTTTAAACACTCAAACTTTCATAGATTTTCAACAAAATTATTAATAGTGAAGCGTGTGGGGGGAGAAAACTGCGCTCTGACACGTGTGATAGCGGCATGTGTGACAGCTGACCCGGCACTGCCAGCAGGTCTAGACCTGGACTAAATCAGGATTAAATCAGGATTATGGTCACACATATGGTCACATCACATCTTTATATAGCGCTTTTCCACCTTCAAGGTACCCAAAGCGCTTTACAACAAGGAACCAATCACCCATTCACACACCAGTGTACGCAGACACTGGGGGCGGGGAGGGTTAAGTGTCTTGCCCAAGGACACAACGGCAGCATTCATCTGTGGGCTGGAATCGTACCAACCAACCTGTGGGTCAGTGGATCTGACCGCTCAACCACTGATGTTTCTTATGTCAAGAGCGGGATTTGAACCGCCAACCTTTGGATCAGTGGACAAACGCTCTACCAACTGAGCTACTGCCGCCCCTTCAAGACCAGTAGCTCAGACACGTGTCTGAGCTACTGCCGCCCCTTCAAGATTAAACCTGGACTAGACCTGGACTAGACCTGGACTAGACCAGGTGGATTAAAGCGCCGCGCGTGGGTCTATTTCCTGGTATCGTTTCGAGTCACAGCTGAGGCGAGCCGCTGCTCGCCTGCAAGAGCCGCGGTCTAGACCTGCTCTCCAGGGCCCCTCCAGGCACGGAGCCCCAGACATCCAGGGACCCAGGGGGACACTGCCAGCCCGCCTTAAGAGCTCCCTAAGCGGGCATGGGTCCGGGGATTGTCCCGGTCACCGGCCTGGAGGTCTTGAAGAGGCCGACCTCACGGTTCTGTCCATGCCGCTCTGTGAGCACCTTACGCGGGCAGGTCTAGAGCAGTGGCTCGCCTCAGCTGTGACTCGAAACGAAACCAGGAAATAGACCCACGCGCGGCGCTTTAATCCACCTGGTTTAGTCCTGGTTTAGTCCTGGTTTAGACCTTGGTCTAGACCTGGTTTAGACCTTGCTCTAGACCTGGTTTAGACCTTGGTCTAGACCTGCTGTCAGCTCCGCGCCGGAACCAGGAAATAGACCCACGCGCGGCGCTTTAATCCACCTGGTCTAGTCCTGGTTTAGTCCTGGTTTAGTCCAGGTTTAGACCTTGGTCTAGTCCTGCTGTCAGCTCCGCGCCGGGTCATGTGCGCTATCACACACGTGTCAGAGCGCACTCTTCTCCCCCTCCTCCTTCCCCCCACACGCTTCACTATCAATAATTTTGTTGAAAATCTATGAAAGTTTGAGTGTTTAAACGAGAGACAAATGTGAGAAAAGGACGCAGGACGCAGAACACAATGTTACACTATAAAAAAAGTTACACAATAAAAAAAAAAACTTGGATCGGGGCCTTGGAACGAATCAGGCTTTTTCCATTGAAACAGCTACTCAACTTACGAATTTTTCACGTTACGAAACCACTTCTGGAACGAATTAATTTCGTAAGGTGAGGTACCACTATCAGAATGGTGCCTCCCTCTTGTCAAGCTGAACATTATTGCTGAATAGTTTTTGAGGATTGTCAAATAATATGATTTACACATCTAAGAAATATTACAAATTGCTCTTTTTTTTTTCAATACTCTCAATTCTTATATATAATAGATGATAGGCCAAATTTTACCTTGATTACCTTGTTTCAACAGTCTATACCTTTACCAGAAGCGTCAGGAGTGAGTCCAGGGCTCTCAAGTCTCACGCATTGAGAGTGTGACACATGCAATTCGACGTGTTCACACGCTCACACGCCACACATGGCATTTCTCACGCTGATTTTTATTTTTTTTGTGCCCAGAAAATCGGTCTGTGTGGCTCAGTTTATGCAGGCAACGCGCGTTTTCGGCGAAAAAAAACTCCGCCCCCTTCCTCCTCGCCCCGCTCCCTCCTCCCTGCGCCGCTCAGCGACTGTCTAAGCGCGCACTGCACTGTCAGTAGGGTGACCACCGGCATGAAACAGGAAAGGAGGACAAAGGCCCTAAAGTGATGTAATGCTGGATATTACAACATGGATATAGCCATGTCCACTGTTCCCTCTAAGGTGCGCGCGTGCGCAATTGCGCACTGCCCAGACGTTCAGCGCGCACATCAAATCCTTTTCAGCGCATAAAATAAAATCTAACCTGAACTCAGCGCTGGTTTGACACACGGAATCCAGTCTGATAGATTCAGTTTGCACATGTGAATGTGCACATGTGTTAGGGACAAGCCAACTACAAACAGATTCATTTCGCTCGCATTTCGCTCGCTTCCTTCAGTAAGAGTTGTCGTGCGCATCGCCGTGGGTCAGAGCGGCAGGTCCGCACCAGCCGACGGGAGCGCCGCCCGCACAGAAGAGGAGACAGGTAAGAAAGAAAGAAGAAAGCTATGCCTTTATTAGTCCCACAGTGGGGAAATTCCAGTTCTGCATTTAACCCATCCTGTTATCAGGAGCAGTGAGCAGCACATTACTGCGCCCGGGGACCATCTCCATGATCTTCTTGCTTCGGCTTGGTCAGGACCAAAGCTGGAGGTACCTATGGTGCATGTTTTGGGTTGGTGGGGGAAACCGGAGTGCCCAGAGGAAACCCACCCAGACACGGGGAGAACATGCAAACTCCACACAGAAAGGCTCGGGTGACCCGGGGATCGAACCCAGGTAGAGCCATAATGTAATCCTCGGCTGTTTTCTTTGTTTCTGTCCAAGCCATAAGTTTTTGTGAGCAAAAAGACGGGACTTTCTGTGTGAAGTGTCAATCCTCTCCCCAGAGCGTTAAACCACAGAGCTCTGTCACTCTCACAAAATTACTTAAACTGGGTAATGATTAAAAAGCAAGATATAAACTGATAAAAATGTATACTTATTTTGGAGATCATTATTTTGAGAAAGACCCATCTTATAGTGTCCTATAGGTCCTACAATCATCCCTAAAAAATCAGCAGCTACATGTAGACTATATTTATCAAGCTGAAAAAATCTCTCTTCATGTGGTTTTACAGGTTTATACACAGGTATATACACAGGTTATTTTTCAAAATACTGTAATGTTCAATGTTTCACTGACCCTCACACTGACATACAACATGTGCAAAGTTCATGAACAGATTTTTGAGAAGTGGACCAAAAAAATCAGTTATATTAAAAGTAATCTAACAGAAATAACTGCAGTGATTTGATTCATAAGCTGTGTAACTTGCCATGATCTCAGGTGTGATACTGGTGTGGCCACAGTGTGCATGTTGGATGTTGCTCACAGGAGTCCAAGGAACGCTCAGGGAGTTAGTGTGTTTGCTCAGACACATGAAAAATTAGGGGGAACATTGGCCATGTCCAACGTTTACTGTAAATCAGGGATGAAAGAGCTTTTAGCGGATCTCCGCTTTTTATTCAGCCGCGGGGTCATTTTTTTATATCTGCAAAGTGCGAGCCGCGCGGGGGGGTGCATTTCGGATGTCGCGCACAGGGATCCAAGGAGCGCTCAGGGAGTTAGTGTGTTTGCTCAGACACATTAAAAATTAGGGGGAACATTGGCCATGTCCCAATTCCAAGTATTACTAGTCGCAATAGAATAATATTTTTGTCTGTAGGAAACAAGGAGCAGACCACCCGGCTCATTGAGCTGAGGCGGGATCTGTTCCATTTCGCAGACGCCCATGTGATCCCCAGATTGCACTCAGGGCTCAGCGAGTATGCACCGCCTCGACTGCAGACTGAGACCACACTCCGAACCGTGCATTCGCTGAATTGGGAAACGGCGAACATCGCAGAGTAGCAAGTGTAAATAATGGGTGGGGATTTATGACGATTTATGCAACAGTGGCCGACGAGGGTCCGAAAGGAGGACAAAATGTAAAAAAGGAGGACACGTGACAGACGGCCGGACAGACAGCTCTAAAACCGGACTGTCCGGACGAAATCCGGACGAATGGTCACCCTAACTGTCAGTGAACGACAAAACGGAGAACCATCAGGTAATTCATTTATATCTACTAACTCTCATTAGTTGCTTTGTAGTTTAAGTTTGCTCTTTAGACAAACATTTACACAGGGCTCTGTGTAAATGCAATCTCAATTCGACGTGTGTGTCACACGGCATTTCTCACGCAATTCAAGCGCAATTCAAACTTGAGAGCCCTGAGTGAGTCCCATTTGTGGTTGAAAAGCTTTCCTTTTTTATTGTGAATAAATAAATTGTTGCAATGGTAAATTAATAATGAAACTATTGAAGGGAAAGTAGTGGTAGGGCAGTAGTCCAAGCATTTAACAATTTAGTTGCAGTGGTCTGTCTGAATGCACGTTTAATGGATGCTGTACAAACACATATATTATTAACTGTCAGACCATACCAAACATTTGCGTTCATCTTTCAGTGCAGTGGGTTCCTCCAGCACTTCTCTACACTTGTGTCACAATATGGTCACATCACTAGGCTCTCGTTGCCTGTTTGAATTCACGTCAAAGTTTGAGGGACGAGCTTCACACAAGGAGACGTTTTGGGAAGGCTCTCTTCACAGCTGCAGCCACAAAAGAGGTTCCTCTAAAGCAGTGATGTTGTAATAGCAAATATGTGTTAGATATACCTGGGGGAAGAGCAGCATTATTTATAAACTCTGTCTCTCCCTTTGCATGTTTGATGAAGACACATTAACACCCAGCCCACACTGTCCTATAGTCTCATCCCTTATGATTTCATTAATTTGCTTCGTACTATATACAGAGCTGTGTCAAAGTGATAGCCATGTTTGCGAAAATGCTCGTAGCTATGGGATTTAATTAATATAGGATGCATTTTGTTTTGTTTTTTTCCTCCATTAATGCATATGGCTCTGGAAAGTTCAATAATGGGCCATGGACCAAAGTGGATCTGAGAGGACTTTGTTCAATTAGTGAAATTATTTTAGTAATTTTAATAATGAGGAATATGACTTTTCTAGAAAATCTTAAAACTTGAGTGTATTAAATTGCCAGTGGCTTATTTTGGGAATGTACTCTGTTTCACCCTGTGATGTCACGAAGCTGGATTTTTCAGTTTAAGAGCTACCTTTACCTTTTGTTTAGAGACTGACAACTCCAGGGCTGATATTATCCAAATTTCTGAAAAATTCTGCTTAAATATACAGGCTTTTATTGTGTTAAACATTTGTGAATGAAACAAAACACAACTCTGGACATGTTTTTGATGAGGATTCAAGATTCAAGATTGTTTGTCATATGCAGGATCAACAAGGTCAACAATGCAATGAAATGCTTAGGATCAGAAGAACCCGTTGTCTTGCTAAGATGGAGGAAGCTACATTATGACATAGAAACACAGTGTAACAGAAAGCAGTGTAATATGAGACCTTTAAACCAATGGAGGTATCAGATACTACACTGAAACTACTCTGAAACTAACCTAGCCAACAAACAGAAACTGTCAACAAGTAGATGTGTTAGTTTCAGTGTAGTTAGCCCCAGGGCCGGCCCAAGCCTTTATGGGGCCCTAAGCAGAATTTGATTTGGGGGCCCCCTAGTCACTATTTTTTCTCGAGGACCGGGGGGGGTTGGGGCCCCCCAACTGGTCTTGGGGGCCCCCTGGTGGCGTAGTTCGCTTATGCCTTGGGACGGCTCTGGTTAGCCCCTCTCTTCAGGCAGATATAAGGCAGTGTCCACCAGAACTGAAGAAGCAGCTTGGATGAGCTGTGAAGTGTATTACAAATAAAATAAAATAAAATAAAATAAAACCCTTGTGTTCAGTTGACAGTTTCATTTCTCCTTTACAATGGATCCTACCAGGACTACTCAGGAATTTCACAAACATACTAAAATAGTGTTCTGTCAAAAGTGTGAGTGCGGTGAATGGATTTATCTGTAGTGATCCAGATATCAGGATGCATGCAGGTTCACACACATCCAGAACATATGTTTAACACACGCCCCTTTTCAATAGCGAGACAGGACCAGTGTCTTAGTAGATGTCTCCCATTAACTGACCTTTTACACAGCCCTACATCATGTTAACACAATTGTGGCTCAACATTCAGGACACTGAGATTTACAATAAACGCCAAACCATAAATCTTTGATAAATTTGTTTTGAATTAACTGTGTTCCTTGTAAAAGCCTTTTTAACGTCAGTCCATTGTAAGATATGGGTCACACAGACCTTTGAGTGTTAATTAGAGCAGGAATGGGCTTCAGCCGTGCACAGATCGATAGGGTGTGTCTGCGGGTCCCTCTGTAACGGGGCTCAGATCCTTTCTTCTTTTGTGGTGAAATGAATCAGGCTAATGGAGAGCATAGATCTACACTGTCAGCTCTATGGCTGTATTTATGGTCTAAGTGCCATTACACATTGGTTTGCTGTCACTCGCGTCTGACAAAGTACCAGCGGCACAATAAGGAAGCATTGTTTCCAATAAGAAGCAATAAGATAAAAATGACTCCTTTGGATATCTGTTAAGGGATCGTTTGAATGAGTTAATAAAGAGTGGCAAAATGCACAATTTTATTTTATGTCAAAAAGGCAAGATAATGATGCATCACTTGTGCATAGCCAAAATATATTTTTTATTTCTATATCTCTGTTTTATTTTTACTTATGCCATATTTGACACCAGTCTCTTGCTATTTTTGCTACTTACTTATAATTTATTATTACAGTTTCTATTTTTGTGCGTTATTATAATATTTACTGTTTGAGCTACTGTAGTCACATAATTTCCCTTGTGGATCAGTAAAGTTTGTCTAGTCTAATTGTTACGGTACAGACAAAAACTAATAATATCTACAGCTCTGGAAAAAACTGCAAAATGATCAGTTTTCTGATTTTTACTACTTATAGGTATGTGTTTGGGCAAAAGGAACATTTTTGATTAAGTCTATAAACTACTGACAACATTTCCCCCAAATTCCAAATAAAAATATTATCGTTTAGAGTATTTATTTGCAAAAAATGACAAATGGTGAAAAAACAAAAAAAAGATACATGTTTTCAGACCTCAAACAATGCAAAGAAACAAGATCAAATTCATTTTAAAACGACATAATACTAATGTTTACACTTAAGAAGAGTTCAGAAATCAATATTTGGTGCAATAACCCTTATTTTTAATCACTGCTTTCATGTGTCTTGGCATGCTCTCCACAAGTCTTTCACATTGTTCTTGGGTGACTTTATTCCACTCCTGGTGCAAGAACTGAAGTAGCTCAGCTTTGTGTTTGTGTTGGAATTCAACAGACGCTGGAATGGAATGGCTGTAATACATGTAGAGATGCTGATTTCAGAAAAAAATGCAGTGGTCTCTTTTTTTTTCCAGAGCTGTAGATGAAATTATACCTTTTTTATTTATCTGACAGGAATATAACATAACAATATCAACAAATTACAGTGAAATAGATTCACAATGGAGTTTTATTTTATGTTTTTTATTAGAATAGATCACCATGGCAACAAGGGCCAACAAAACAGTAGATATGACTTTGCACTTTTCACACCTTTTCTCCAGTCCTGCCATTTTAATCTAGCAGAGCACTGTGGTAAATGGGGCAGATGTCAGATTTCTTCCTGGGGCAGTATGCAGCCTGCTCGCCACTGTAATGGTGTGGGGTCATTTGGATGTGAAGCCCTGCCCTCCGTCCTGCCCCAGTGCCGTCCCATCATGCACCTGTGATTACTGCTTCTGCTGTTTGTGCGTGCTTCCTGTAGGGAGACACTTGTCAACACATTAACTGTTTGTCATTGTGTGAAAAGCCACTACAATGGTGTGCTTGTGCATTGAACCGCTGTGTTGAATAGTACTGGCTCAGACGCGCTCCCTCTGCAAAATGTTAACTTTCACCCTTGTATATTGTAGACCTTGGAATTGTTGCAGATTATGACAATTTCATTAACTGTTTAAACCACTCTCAGTTTTATTATCTAACAGAAGTTTTTTGGGGGTTTTTTTTGCAGTTATGTGACCACTTTTGACCGTATTTTGAAGTGCAGGGTGGACATTGCAATATACTGTATGTGCCAACAGAACGGATTGTGGGCTTGTTGGGATCGTGACCATTTGGAAAAACTCCAGTAAAACCTGCTTAGAAAATTTCACAGCCTTCATAAGTTTCATCATTGAACAGAAGGCAGGCCCTGACAGCATTTTCCTAAACATCGCATTAAAAGTTTTGGGTAATTTGGCCCTTTTTGCATGCTGCTGAATTGACTCAGATTGAGTCCTGCTGGAAGTTAACTATTCACCATTTTCTCAGGGATAATTTAATGTTCATTCAAATTGTTGCAAGATGTGATCCTTTGAAAACAATAACGATTGTCAAACTGTTCCAGCCTTTAGTTTTTGCTACAGCTGAGAACGGAACAGAAGGGATCCCCGAATTAAATTCACAAATGCCCCTTTAAACTATTTCTGCTACTGTGTGTCTTGTCATTCAGTTTATCACTGTACTGTCAACTGTCAACCTGCTTCATCAACACGGGTACCTTACAGCTGATGTTGGAAAATAATTTAGCATTTGTGATCATTTATGCATTTTGTTTTATAACAAGATACAGTTCATGTTTTAATTACATCCACAATCATTAAAAGGCCCATATTACGCTATTTTCTGATCTATGTAATAAGTTTATTCATCAAAAACATACCTGGAGTTGTGTTTTGTTTCATTCACATGTTTATCACACAAACCCTGCAGATTTAGGCTGAGTTCTTCCCTCAAACAGAAAATACTCTGATCCACATTGTGAAGTCATGTGGTGATGCAGGAAATGCTGCAGTGTGTTTTTAAACCCCATTCACCTTTACTAGAATCATTCAATTCATCAATTGCAAATTCTTACTGAACAAAATGTAAAAGGTAACTTGAAAACTACATGACATCACAAGGTGGAACAGACCATTTTGAGCTAGACAGATTAATAATAAAGGTTTATTCAAACATGTGGAAATGGAACAAAACACAACTCCAGGTATGTTTTGGAGGAGGTAAGATTATAACGTGGCTTTGTACAGTTTATTTGATATTGTATTTTATACTTTATTACTACTTGTCTATGTAATTCTGCTTTGTACATATACATTATTATCATCTTTATTTTAATTTTTTAATTTTATATTTTTATGTCTCATGTGACACTGGTCTATTGCTCTTTGGTTTTTACCCTCTGATATATATTATATATTATATTTGATGACTGAGTTATTGTACCCAAAACTATTTCCCTTGTGGATCAATAAAGTTTGTCTAAGTCTAAGTTAACGCTCAGAAGTCAGAGTCAGTTTGTATGTAATATAGGAGCTTTAACATTTGAGATAGGACTGAAATAGACTGCAAAATGAAACACATGCATTTCAGAAATCTAAAGAAGATCTAAACAAGGTTAGAACATATTTTACACTGAATAAAGTTGAATAAAACATTGTATTTTTTTCCCCAAACATGCTAAAACATCCCCTGAGATCCCTGAAATCAGATATGAGAATTTACACTTTACATAGCACATGCAATTCTTCACCAAAATTAAAGGATTTTATTTTTTTTATTTTTTTTTTAAATGTGAATCTGTATGGCATCCCCTTCAGCAGTGTCATGCATTAACACTGGCTTACCCCTGACAGTGTCCTCTGAGCTGGGTTCTGCCCCGGTTCTGGAGCTTATGACAGTAGTTCCGGAAAGTTACTGGGGACAGTTAATAAAGCTTGTTTTCTCAAAACAATATTTCTCCAAAAAGTGATATATTTGCATCAGAAACAGTTGTCCATGAAAAGGCAGCAGTCATAATCGCTTGGTGCTATTTTCTCTCAAGTGTATCACTGCGCACTGCTCCCAGCTGGACAAACGTACCTGTTTGTGTTTTAATACTCACGAAGTAAAATGTCTGATTACGACACTGATGAGGAGGACGTAGCAGCCAACATAACGTTATGTTTTTGTAGAAGCTTTCACTTGTAATATGACATTGATTTGCTGCACACAAGATTACTAGCAGCTAGCTGATTATTAGCCTGTTCACTTGTAAACATCACCACTTGTTACACTTACCTGGGGTGCAGGGACAGCAGTGCGCTTCAGAAGCTTCCTCCTCCATACTGGGGATACGCAATTATCCTCACTGAAATGTGTATTGCACACTCGAAGCTTTTTTATTGTAGTCAATTTGGTATCAACATTGAACCCTATGGCAAGAAGCCAAAGTTGCCTCAAACCAATGTTTGTGATGGGAAAACGGTGTAAGTAAAATGGTTAATCTTTGTTGCTACAACTTGGGTAATCACAGGTGCGCCCCATTTTATGTTTTCTTCTTCTTTTTCTTCTGACATTTCTAAATTGGCTTGCTGCGCTCTGAAATGTAAACACTGCCAAACAACTGAAAAAGTGTTGTGTGTTCGCGCGGGGCTTTCCAGCTGTGAGCAGCGCGTAGTGATACACTCAAGAGAAAATAGCACCAAGCGATTACGACTGCCATTGTGTCCTTGGGCAAGACAGTTAACCCCACCTCGCCCCCAGTGTCTGTGGACACTGGTAGCCCCCATGGCAGAAGATACATCAAGGCCTGTTGTGACGTGAGCCGTCCTCCTTTGGACCCACCACCCGCGGAAGGATTCATGGGGGCTGGTGTATTGTGTTCTGGGCAGCAGAACACTGCTTGGACTGCTGCCCCCGCGACCCAGAAAATGGAAAAGCGGAAGAAAATGAATGAATGAATGAACGATTACGACTGCTGACTTTTTCGTGGACAACTGTTTGTGACGCAAATATATCACTTTTTGGACAAATATTGTTTTGAGAAGAAAAACAAGCTTTATTAACTGTCCCCGGTAATTTGCTGGAACTACTTTCGTAAGCTCCAGAACCAGGGCAGAACTTGGCTCACAGGACACTGTCAGGGGTAAAGTCAGTGTTGATGCACGACACTGCTGGAGGGGATGCCATACAGATTCACATAAAAAACCACACTATCCCTGTAAGTTCAGTAGTTACCTACACACTGTACCTGGGAAGCACAGGCTAATTGACAGTAAAAGCCAGTAAATAAATAAACGCAATGATTTGCATTGTAACTCATCCATCTCTGACAAGGCTCTCGTGAGGGGAGATCAATGCACCTTTCAGCATCACTCAGAGCTTTTGAAGAATTTGGTTAGAACAGATTTTTGCCATCTTACCACTATAGCTTCCATTTCAGCCTTTTGACCCCATTTTCCCTTGCACCAGGCAGGTTTTGGTCATCTCAGAGTTGTGGTACTTGCAGTCTGCTGTCCCGTGGGATAGTGGCTGGCCAATATCCAGGGGTTAATACACAGTGATGGGTCTGGGAGCACGGCCCTGTTATGGCTGAGTGCACATTGTATTCAGGAACAGGCTAAACTCCGGCTTGTGTTCGCGCATGACGACACAGGCAGAGGATGCGACGTGAGCAAACAACGCAGCGAAAAGCAAAGAGAGATAAGAGCTGTTATTGTTTCAAAATCACTAGAGAGCACCCAGAGTGTAAACCCAAGCAAGAATCATATATGCTGTTGTGGTCTACTCAAGTAGCATTGGAACATAGTGTTGAATGAGCATCTGGGGTAAATATCGAACTCAACATGTTTGTCTTAATATGCAGGGTAGCTTAGTAAGTAAAAAACTTTTTTTAGGGAGACTTATGTCCATTCAGATTACCCCGTGATGAAGAATTGATTTTTTAAAACAAGGTACAGTCATTTGTGTGTTAAAAAACATACAGCTCTGGGGGAAAAAAAAAAGAGACCACTGCAAAATGATCAGTTTTTCTCATTTTACTACTTATAGGTATGTGTTTGGGCAAAAGGAAGATTTTTGTGTGAGTTTATAAACTACTGACAACATTTCCCCCAAATTCCAAATAAAAAAATATCGTTTAAAGCATTTATTTGCAGAAAATGGCTAATGGTCAAAATAACAAAAAAGATACATGTTTTAAAACGTTAAACAATGCAAAGAAACAAGATCAAATTCATTTTAAAACAACATAATACTAATGTTTACACTTAAGAAGAGTTCAGAAAATAGTATTTGGTGCAATAACCTTTATTTTTAATCACAGCTTTCATGCATCTCGGCATGCTCTCCACAAGTCTTTCACATTGTTTTTGGGTGACTTTATTCCACTCCTGAAGTAGCTCAGCTTTGTGTTTGTGTTGGAATTCAACAGACGCTGGAATGGAATGGCTGCAATACATGTAGAGATGCTGATTTCAGAAAAAAATGCAGTGGTCTCTTATTTTTTTTCCAGAGCTGTACATGCAGGTCTGTACTTTTACTTATTAGTAACATAGTTGCAGTGTCTACCATTTCCTCCAGTACATAAAACAATTTTTTCCATTGTTTTGACACATTTCTCTATTGAAAACAAGATTTAATCTCAGCAAAATACATTTTTTCATTGAAAACTGATCAGTCAGTTTTACCATCAAAACTCTCACACTTTAGTTGTGTGTATTCATATGCTCTTTAGCTCTTTTTGTCTAGAACCAATTTATATATTCAAAGTTAAAATAAATATACATATTACTGATTTGCACAACGTTACAGGCCAACATTGCACTGAATATAACTGTATGTAGGATGTCTCTATTCATACAGTCTGCTGAAATCTCCCTGTTTATTTTATTTCCTTTATTTTATTAATCCTTTATTGTTAGATTTTTCGCACTCACAAATACTTCATTTTTGTTGTTATGTTTGAATTTATATATTGAAAGTGTGAGTTAAGGTAGGTTCTGAACCACATGGGAACAGGCCTACAGTGTATATATATAAAAAAAATAAAAATAAAAAAAAAAGTTGAATTCATTGATCATGTACAGTGTGTGTGAATGAGAGCAGAGAACTGTGTGAACTGATCTGGGGAATGAGGAATGATCTGGATATTTTGACCACCTGTGCCCCTGTTCAGATAACATGTTTGAAACAAATGACTGAACTAAACCAAGTTTCAAAAACATGCTAAAATGATAATGTTGTGTTCTTGAGCAAGGCATGTCACCAACATTGTATCTGCGCAGACTGCAATATTTCAGTGTGCGCTTATGAGTATGAATGAGTGGAAGCTTGTTGAATGTTAGAAAGGTAGAATCAGGTTTTAGAATAATAATAAAACTAAATCTAACGTAATAAAATCTTTTGAGTCATTTCCTGTGTGTAAATAGGCCTGAGAATGTGGTGAGAGTACTTTGCCAGTGGGTGGTGGTTTGGGTTGGCGGGGATGCTCTAGCAGTACGACCCTCATTTGATCCCTGTGGCTCTGCTCCATCTGGCACCACATGGCCCTGATACTGGACTACAGTGGACTCCATGCCACTCAGCCGACCTATCTCTGGTGTGTATCTGCCGTATCTGCAAATCTCAGCTCTCTTATTAAACACGTTGTTAGCCAAAAGACACAGTGCAGTGAGTGTGCCAGCAGAGTATCAAGTGCATTAGAAGCATTTAGGGATTCCCTTTTATTGGGAAAAGCAAACAAGTAAGATACTGGTACTGTATAAACAACCACATTCTGTTTTGGTGCAGAAGCTAAGAGGATAGAGACTTTCTACTGGGAGATTGTGAGATCTATCTCCACTATTTCAATGTAGTACTGTGTGCTTAGGAAAAGTTGCTTAGAATATACACTTCTTCAATACTTGATGTCAGTCTGTTCACCGGTGAAGTGAAGCTCCCCTAGTTCAGATGGGTGTGATTGACAGCTGGATTACCCAATTAGGGAAACGCATGGTGTCAAAACAAATAATAAGTTAATTTGAGGTGAGAGAAATGTCATTTTATTCAAAATGATGGGTACTCCTTTATTTCAAACGTGTTATTGAATAAAAAAAGATTGTGTTTGGTCCTGGCTCGAGGCGCAGTAGAGGGAGTGGGCACTGGATTGATATCCCTCTGTATAAAAAAATACAGACAGATATCAGTCTGGACTACCCTGCCAACAGCCACGGCACCTCACCTCTTGTTCAGTGGAATATCCATTGTGTTTTTGTAGTACTTTTGGTAATATTTTTCCTTGACCCAACCACTTAGCCAGTTAAGCAGATAGTTACAATTACATCAGAAAGAGCTAAGATGCTATTGCCTTATGTTCACGGATATGAATCAGGACATTGTTCAAGGTTAGCAACCTGCTTTAGATTGAGAACAAAAGTCGTAGAGAGTAAAGTTGGTTAGTGATTTTCTGTGCCGGAGGTATGCCACCTCCTGCCCCCTGTGTGTTACAAATAGGACCATGCCATGCTGATTGGCTTAATGAGCAGCACCGAGTGCTCCCAGCCATCCCATAATGAAATTTGCTGAAGGCGGAACAGACCGAAGAGGCTTGGCAGAATATACGGGCATATGGCGCAAACAGACGTGCGTTCCATGGCAGGTGGTGGGATGCTGCAGTCAGGTAAAAGGCTCCGTCACCCTCGGCTACAGCCCTGACGGACAGTGCACCAGAGGACTCGCGCAAGATGCATGTCTGCTGCTGCTGCAATATGGCGGCTGTGTGGAAATGGCCAGTAGTGTGTGCTAATCTCCTAATATGGTCAGGCACAAATCAAATGACACTTACTCTATAAAGAAGAACCACTTCAGCCTAGTTGGTCAGAGTCACCCCACTACTCGTATACCTACAGACCTGCTATTGCACAATGAATTAACCTTTACATATGGACTGTGCACCTAGGTCTGTGAATATGATCTCAGTGATGATTTGTGGATGGTATATAATTGTAACTTATTAATACTTTGCAGCTGATGTCATCAACATTCCTTGGGGGTGTAATGCTAACTGAACCACTACTCTGTCACTCAAGTTAGACATTAATCTGTTTTATTTTTAACACAATCTGACCAGAAAGAGCTGATTTGTTTGGAACAACAACAGGTTATAGGTGTGTGCTTTTAAACAAGTCTCTTTTTTGTTAAAACCCAAACAGGACCAAGTTGCTCATATCAGTCAGGCTCATATCGATCACAGGCTCCTGAAAATGTTTTGTTTAAATCCATTTTGTATTTTTGCTTGAGTTTTCAGCTTATCTTAAAACTTTTTTGTTTGTGTTTCCTAATGTGTGCAATAGAAATGCATTATAGAACACACAATGTCAAGTATCAGTTCATATTTTTCGCTCTTTGCTATTAAACTTGTGTTGTTTTGTAGAGTATATTTTGGTAGTTGTGACCGGTTTTATGAACAGTTGATTAGTATTATAACCACGAAGCAGATATTGCTCATACAAAACAAAACAAAAAAACAAATTTCCTATCAGTCACCACAAACCTGTCACGATAACAAAATTTGAAGTTTAATATATTGCTAAAGTAAATGATAAATATTGAAACTCATTTATGCCACTGACACAATAAACCAAGAGCAGATTTAAACCACAAAAACTATTCTAAATGTGGAATGTTGTTTAATTGCAGTAAATAAACAGCAGAATGAAACACATCTGCATGGGTCACAGAAATGATTAATTCAACTTTAAATCTTATCATATAGCCAAAAAATAACCACAAATTTCCCAGTAGTGCAAAGAAAAAAATACACAGGGTAAATACAGCCCCCAAGAAAATATTTTGAACGATTAGTAGATATAGTAATCATCGTGACAAGCCTACCATAAAGTCATGTACATGCAACTTAAAGACCGTTAATATGCAGGTAAAGTATGGAATTTTCATGTAATATATTGACTAAACTCCATTGTTTTTGCAAGTGATCACCCAAGAAACCAGCACATTTCTGATAGTAATTCCTGGGTCTGCAGGCTTTTATTCAGCATGATGCAAATATGGGGTCTTATGGGGATCACAAATAGACATGTCAGTTTTGTCAGACATTAACTTTGTCTTCATGATATTGTTTTGTTTGTTTATTTATTGGCAAAAGGGAAAATGTGGGATTAGGGGATGTATGAATCATTCTTTTGTTTTGTAAACTGCGGAAACAAGGAAATCCTATTAAGTCTTGCATCTCAGTGAATAACAGTGAATAAGCTCCAAAGCTAACAAGTATACACAAAGCATGCACAGACTGGGGCTCTCCATGACAACAGTTTGGCTTTTCTTGTCTGCACCACCTCCTGTTTATTATACATCTGTATCGGGGTTATTTATGGATGCATTACATAAACCTGCTTTTTGCTAATTGTTTTTGAGGCATTTGAAATTGTTTACAGCTGTACCATTCTGTTCTTTTCTTCACCACTGTTCTTATATCACCATTGTTGACATTTAGACAAATACACTGACCGACACTTTTGTCCCATAAAGTGTGCTTTTATAATGTTGTTCTGAGGAAAATATTGATGCTCAAAAATGTTGGCGACGTTGCACTGAGCCACTACATTTAGTTCACTTGCATACCAAAGAGGTAAAGTGCTTTGCTAAAAGGCACAAATGCAGGAAATTGTAGTAGTAAGGATTGATATACCTACCTTCTAACTCTGCTTCAAAGAGCCATACATCAGATACTTGTCACTCAAATATCGCAAACACATTATGGTGATGTCCGAAATGCCATTCACCCTAAAAAAAAAAAGCGACCATAGACAAAGCTGAAGCTCACCCTCGCCTCCTTCTGCCCGGGGGATAGAAGAAATTGAACTGGGCAGCGGATGAGTCAATCTGATGGATGCAGACCCCTGCTGATCAATTCATAGCACTGACAGGATTGACAGCGAGCAGAGAAAAGAGCTGTAACATAGTCAATATGTCTATGGTATATCTACTCTTCTCTATAACATGCTTTCATTCCCCTGGCGTTAGCTGTGCAGGCAGAATGCAAAACATACCTACGCAGGCCTATTTATCACTTACCTGGTCAGCTAGAACCACATGCTTTGACAAAACTTTGCAGAGATGAGTACATCTGGAGCTAATACAGCTCTGGGAAAAAAATAAGAGACCATTGCAAAATTATCAGTTTTTCTGATTTTACTACTTATAGGTATGTGTTTGGGCTACTGACAACATTTCATTAAAATATTATCGTTTATTTGCTATTCATTTATTTGCAGAAAATGACAAATGGTCAAAATAACAAAAAAGATACATGTTTTCAGACCTCAAACAATGCAAAGAAACAAGATCAAATTCATTTTAAAACAACATAATACTAATGTTTACACTTAAGAAGAGTTCAGAAATCAATATTTGGTGCAATAACCCTTATTTTTAATCACAGCTTTCATGCGTCTTGGCATGCTCTCCACAAGTCTTTCACATTGTTCTTGGGTGATTTTATTCCACTCCTGGTGCAAGAACTGAAGTAGCTCAGCTTTGTGTTTGTGTTGGAATTCAACAGACGCTGGAATGGAATGGCTGTAATACATGTAGAGATGCTGATTTCAGAAAAAAATGCAAAGGTCTCTTATTTTTTTCCAGAGCTGTAGTTTCTGCCTGATTTCAGAAGGCGTGATTCAAGATTCAAGATTCAAGATTCAAGATTGTTTATTTGTTATATGCAGAATGAACACAGGGTCAACAATGCAATGAAATGCTTAGGATCAGAAGAACAGGTGGATTAACCAATGAGAGAGAAACATGCTCTGTTCGTGTTAAAAACAAACATGGTTGCTTACATGTGAAAAAAGGAGAAAAACAACATAAAAGGATAAGAAACAGCATGGATTATTTCAGAATCAACAATTGAAGCACCAAACTCTTATTTATCTCAAGTAAAAGAAGTTATATATTTTGTTCTGAATGCTGCAACAATTTTTGAGAGATGTCTTCAGCATTTGAGACACATGTGCTACAAATTGGCAGCTATGGTTGGACCGTCAAGTTTGAACTTCTACATTCAAACAGAATGTAGAAGGAACTGGCAGGTCAGGCAAATTTATCACCACTGTTAGGGCTTAGGGTGCAAAATGCAGGATCATCTCTTTTCCCCAGCCCTCCTCCTTTATCTGGTGATGGAGAATGATCTTTATCAAGCCTTCGTAGCCTTGACTTGTGTCACTATAACGGGCTGCACTCCGGGCCATCACTCCTGCTTGTCGTCGGAGGAGTGGCAGCCGGACAAGCCATTCTCAAACGACCTTGGTTTAGTGTCAGCTGCATGTAGCGTGGAGACAGTTACACCATCGAGTGAGGCATTTCCCATCCGCTGGTCAGCATGTTTACTGATGGACAGCGCCTCTTGTAGTCAAAGGTGGGGAGGGGGCACGACAAATTGTTAGCATGATAAAGTAGCATTGTAAGATTATGTGAGTGAGATATACAGGGTACAGAACAAGAATGCCAATTAGTGGTCCAATAAGGTTATAACCTTCAACATAAAGTCCCCTGAGGAACCAGGGGACTTTACCATGCATATCCTCCTTTTATGCACCTCCATCAGACTACTTACAAAGATACGTGAGGAATGTCAAGTTTTAGTGTTGCCATTATAGTAAGAAGAAATGCCACAAATACAACTATTGACAATTTCATGTGAAATAGTAGAGAAAAGTAGAAAAGTAAAGTTTAATAATATTGATAAAATTCCTTATTTCACATCTGATATTAACTCGTTTATTGATTTGACTTAGAATTTGACTTCAACGATTTTTATTTTTATAGGTGTTTTTTTATTAGTCCATGAGGTTTTTATATTTCTTAAAAACACCCTAACCCTAACTCTGCAGCGCCCATTCATATAATTCCAAGTAGTGTCAGTTGCACCACAGACTGTTGTGAGGTCGACGTAAAAGAGCATTCGTTCCAAGAGTGGTGCACATGGGCCAATGTGTACATGCAGCTGCATTCTGATTTGCATTAAAAGCTCCACGAATACTTCAAACAAGTGTTCCCAGAGTGACACTGGAGTGTGAGTGTAGTGTGGAGTGTAAACGCTCCCGACCTCAGGCTAATCTACACAGTCTTGTGGTGCAACTGACACTACTTGGAATTATATGAATGGGCGCTGCAGAGTTAGGGTTAGGGTGTTTGACACGTTTGTCTATTCACATGGCTTTGTCCACTTGAAGCGCATTGTCATAGAAATAAATTTGCTTATCAGCTGATGCCTCTCACATGTCTAAAAGTTAAAAGGTAAAGTAAAAACTTAAACTAGTGCGCGCTGGGGTCGGTCCAGAGAGCACAGTAACATGTGAAAACGACTCACAAACTTGCACTCCACTAGATTAGTGTTTATGAAGCTGATCTGGTTTTCAGCACCTAAAAATACGCATAGTAGTGAGATGTTTTACTGCCTGTTCTGCTTTTACCCGTGTGCGTCATCTGGTCGTGATGTGATGTTTTGCTGATACAAACAATCATGCCTCTGCTCTCAACAGTGTTTTCACCCAGGACTGGGAGGTTCTGGCCCTACAGTAAGACAGTAAGGGTTTGTTGTCATTTTCCTCGGTTCACTGCTGGTGTGAATGTGATGTGTTGACATGAAAACAGGTCCTGGAGTAATTGAATATATTGAATAGCTCATAGCTCAACCATAGAGCATTGTTCTGCTAAATATGTCTGTAAAAGGTGTATCCAGCATTATAATATAAATAGTAGGGGGGTCTTATGTTGCTAAGCATCCATCTTTATGAATATATCCATTTGCTGTTTTATTGACCCTTAGTGGTCATTATGTAATATTTGCTACAGGTCTAACCAATTACTACACCAGATGTCAACTTCAGCTTTCATACACTGCAAATTTGTCTGATCTGGCCAAGATTTTAAAACTTATATCAGGTTATTTGTCTTGTTTTCAGATTTGTTATCTACTTAGTAGTTCTGAGACTGCTCAATTCTAGTGTAGAGGTAGTTTATTTTAACTTCTCAAGTTTATTTTAACTTCTCAAGTAAAATTATCTTGCTGCGTGGACAGGTAAATTCACTACTTTTCATTTTCTTATAGATTTAAGTGTTTATATCTTAAATTTTGGCCAAGCTTTTTTGCAGAGGAATTCGTGAGCAAAAAATTCTATAAAAGGAAATGTAAAAGACTAAAATATAGAAATATATAAATGTACATAAAATAGCTGAAACCTATAATTTACTCTATTGTTTTCAAAGGCTAAATACTTTTTTTAAGTTAATTAAAATGTGTGCTTTTTAAATTGCTTTTAACACTTGTAACTGGGCATTATATAAGAGGCATTCACAGTTAGCATTAGCCTGGTTTTGTTGACTTTGCAGCTCAGGCAAGTCTCTCCTTTCCTACAGTGTTTGTTCACTGAAGCTTGCTTTAAAACATGTGAGAACACAGCCCCACCATTCTGCACTGTGTACCCTAACCACAGGGAGCTCCACAGAGGCACATAAGCTATTTGAGACACTTTGTCGACTGCCCACACAAATCTAACAACAACGACTTAGAAATCTATAGAAGAAGAAAGAGGTCGGTGGCATGCAAGCTCCTAAAGGTTTTTGTGAGAGTGGAGAGGGGATGTGCCGAGGAGATTTGGTTTGGAATCAGGATACATTTATCTCAAGTCCAGCTCAGTGCGCTTGAAAGAACTGGTGCTGACAGACAGGCCACTTTACCAGCATCAGGAGCAAGAGAGCAGCAATGAACAAGCTCCGCTAACTGTGTTGGGACTATATGGAAACTAAAGGGGGGAAAAGTTATCTGAAAACAAAATCAAATAAATGCAGTGTTTTAATTGCTGTAAAAGGTTAAAAATACACAGGAAAAAAATTAAACGTAATGTGATATGCCTTGTAAACATTTGTGCATGTATTTTTTTTAGAATGCAGTATTTAAATTTAGGATTAATGTAAAACTCACAAGGTGCTTCACATAAACCCTGAGCAATGGAAAATCATTGCACATAAAGAAAACCCAACTTCTAAATAGTTCCTATTGTTCCCTTACTATACAAACCTTTGGTACATTGCTAGTGTTTGCATTAATTTTCAGGCGTGACACAAAAATATTTTTGGGGTCAAATTTTGTCACATACAAACAAAAGAATGCTTTAAAAGGGAAAGCACATTTTTACTTATTCACTTCTTTGGTTGTATTTGGTCTTAATACTACTATTGCACTACTGTATGACTATAACATTTTTTTTTGTAATGCTAAAAACTGCTAAAAAATGAATTAATAAACCTTAAAAAGAGTGTATTTTACTTGTATAGGGTATTAAGTGCTAACACATAACATATTTAGATCACCATGATGGTTTGAAAATGCTATATTTTTTGCCAAAAACAATGTATTAACATATTTTATAAGTCTGACTTTAGTTTTTGATGCTCTGAGTCTCTTGCTTTCCATGTTAAGTCACCCCCACTTCAGAGAGCTGCATCAGTGTGCACCCCCCCCTCTAATGAAACTACTGCACATCACATCAGGTTTGTCAAGTTGTTGAGTACAGTTTTGTATGATGTTTTTTGTATATTTATGGAGAATTGTTTTGTGTGAGCATGGATGACGTAGGCTTGTGGACTGAAGCATTACACAGAATCTTACAGCGAGCCATAAGGAGGGTTCAGTAGGGCATGGGGGAGATAGCTAAAATACTCAAACATGCATAGATGACATCTAAAACCTCTTCATCTGTGATTCACGTTTCTGATGAGGGAACATGGTAAAACATGGTAGGAAGCAAAAAAAAAAGCGATTTTCCACAAAGCCATCAGTATTTTTCACCTACATTGCACACTTTCTTCTTTTTTGACTTCATTAAGAGCCTTAATTAAAAGTCTTCTTTGAACCTCTCCAGTCGCCCTCTTGCCGTGTGGGAAATTAAGGTTATGGCGGTGACCCAAATGATGATTACATTCTGAATTATTGCGTTTAATTATTTTTAGTTGCTCATAAAACACATGAGTAAGTCTGTCACAGCTGACAGTGGTTTTATTGAAGTCTGTCTAAGCAGCTCCACATCCCCAGTAAAACTAAGGACACACTGACATTTATTTATTTATTTATTTATTAAACTTAAAATCTTACAAATAATTAAAACAGACAGGTAAGAACAGCTTGCAATTAACGACAGTAAAAGATTATGTTTAAAAAAAAAGCACAAGAAAATAAACAAAGGGGCAATAAAAGATTTGTTAAAACAGAATTACAAAGAAGCACATGCAGAGGACAAACACTAGATGGCAGCAGCAGGAGTTTGGTGTTGACAGGTCTGATTTGTTAAAAGCCAACGTTTAAATTGAGACCTGAAGGAGCTGTATGTGGAGCTCTCCCTGATAATTGCAGGGATGCTGTTCCACCCTTTAGAAGCTCTAACAGAATAGGCTGATTGACCAAATGCTGTCTTTCTGAGAGGGATCAGACAGACTCCTCTTGAGGCTCCTCTAGTGATGCGGTTTGAGCGTGATCTTAGGCTAACAAAGTCATTGAGCGGTGGAGGGGCGAGTCCATGTAAGATTTTGTAAACAAAGCAGGCATCTGTGAATCTAATCAGATTCTCCCAACTTAAAATATTATATTTAGATAAAATGCTGCAGTGATGGATGTGGCGTGTTTTTTTATCTAGGACTTTGAGTGTCTGTTTATACAGTGTTTGTAGTGGTCTGAGTGTGGTATGGTTGGCCTGGGACAAGCTCGTCAGGCAGTAAGTCAGGTGTGAGAAAATCATGGAGTGCATGTAAATATTGGCTGCTTGGGTAGACATAGAATTTCGGATGAATATGAAATTTGATAAATTGAATTTGACCCTTTTGATAGTTTGTTTAACATGTGACTTAAAATTAATATGTGAATCGATTACGATGCCAAGGTACTTCTTCAACCAATTGTAGTTTTTCACCAGACACAAATATGTCAGGGTTTGTGGTGGCGTTGACACTTTTAGTGAAGTACATGCCAACTGTTTTTGACACATTTAGTTGAAGGCAGCACTGATTCAACCATTTGGTGACTTTGATCATAGCATCTGTAAGTTTGATACCAACTTCTTTTTTGGAGGATCCTTGAAAGGTCCGATGGCATGAAATTTTCACTTTCTGAGGTTTTTGAACGTTAATGTGAGCTCCCCTACCCTGTTTAGCCCCCCCCCCCATGGTTAAAAGTTGCGAAATGTCTAAACTGAGCATTTGCGATCGTTTTCTGCGTTACAAAAATTCGGAGCTCAAACGGGCGAGTTTGAACAAGGCACCTGATTGACGTCAGATCGAAAAAAGAAATGCAAATGCAGTTCCACCCCCGTCTCTCTGAACTCAGCGTCTCTGTAAATCACGCCCAGGGAGTTTGGACTGCGAATGCGCTAGGCAATGCGAAATGAGTACGAAAAGAGCAAATAATGCACACAATTATAAAAACTACTTATCTTCTCTGAGTTTCCCTGTCTGGGAAAGCACTTAATAGAATAAAAATTATGAATTTATTTTTTTTAATGTCTCTAAATTCACATTATTACGTTTCATATGTGCATAAAACTTCTTCTTGGACCTGAATTTCCTTTCCCACTGATGAGCTAAATAGATCATTACAGTCTAAATTAGAAGTGCAGACAAAGGAAATGGCGCCTCTGTTCTTGTAGCAGGGGTCCATCCAAGGACGTGCCAGAGCCTTAAGATGATATATGCATTGTTTTTCGGTTGAAGAATGAGGACAGCACAAGTGACTTAGCGGCTGGCTCCTCTGGCCCTCATATCAGGCATTCACACTGTGTCAGAGCGAGTGGTTTGAGCTGTGAGAGGGGTGCGTCTGAACTAGCCCCAGACGCAGCCATGTAATTAGCACATGAATTATTTCTGCACAATGACACGCCTCGCTGCCTTTTGACTTTGCTGCGTCTCAGCTATGTCTCCTTCTATATGGCCTAGATTAGAGACACGCCAAGAATCGGGCCTGTACAGTCGCAGGAGAGGCACCGCTCATATCATCAAATGTGGAGGTGTGCACACGCAACCAACAAGGAACACTGTAATCCCACTAATGTATAATGGGCTGAATGAATTCTATTAGTGTTCATTTGTATTTTACTAGTATGGAGCTCATAAGTGGCAGGTACTTGGTTGGTTCAGCAAGAAACATTTACAGAAAGCTTTCCCATATCTCCACCATGAATAGTTAGAGTTTAAAAATTAGAAGTTGAGCAGCTTTGCGTAAGGCGCCTCATTACTCTGTCTTACCCCTTCCCCTACCCCTTTATCTACATCTTTGTCTTGCCCCTCGATACCGAGCTGAGAGGGCTAGGGGTATGAATGTTCCCCTAAGAAATGGGACTCCACTTGATTACCGTTTGCGTCATCATCCCTTACCTCTACCTGGCTGCTACGTCTACAGAGGCGACAACAATAGACGCAAACAAACGTAAACAAAATGTCAAGGATTATCGGGTACCTCAGCTCGACAAAAAAAAATAGCCTGTTTATACATGAAAGTTTGATGAAAACGATAACGTCGGCTAAACAGACATCACTACCATTAAAACAACAACAGTTCACTAAAAGTAACGTAGAACATAAGCGCCATAATTGTAAACCATGCTAAACTGTTAGGCTACGTTTATACGGCGACGATCAAAACAGAAGACGCAAAAGTGGCGTCTCGTCTTCAATTTTTTATCCGCGTTTAGACGAGCGTTCTCAACAGGAAATGTTTGTTTATACGAAGATGCAAAAGTGGGCGAATTCGATTGAATATGCATGCCAGGCCGCTAATAATATAATATGATATATATTAATAATATAATAATAATATAATGCAGGTAATATAATGTCAGAGCTTTTTCAGGACACCGACAGGGGCTCTCATTACGGTTGTTTCACCCTCGATGTAGGGTCGGAGCTCTTTGCTTAATGCAACAAGAGATTGTTTAGTCATTCTGAAGTTTTCCACCCAAGCACTGTCATCAACTAATCCATTCTCAAAATTGTCCCACTACTGACTGGTTCTGCCCAGTCTTGTCCAAACTCGCCTCTGTCGCCTGCGACTTATTGTTATTGTTTTTACCGGCTTGGCGCATCAGGTGTATGCGACGTGAACATGTTTTGCGCTTCTTGCCGTTTAGACGGAGACGCAACCCGGGCCGTCTTCAGAACTCCACACTCTGGAAGGAGTCTTCAGATTTTTGCGGTTTCAGAGCCCGACGGCGCCGCCGCCGTGTAAACGAAAGACACTTCCGATATTTTGTCGTTTTCAGTCACAATCGTCCTCGTCTAAATGGACCCTCAGTCGATAATTACAACTGCTGAAAATACATTTATGAGACTCCTTGGCTGGTCGATGTGACGCTGCCATCCTGATCCCAAAACCTGCCTGAACTTGTAGGCGTACCCCTTCGTTCCAAGTCTGGTCGAGAGCTTACTTAATTTCAAGGGGTATATAGCCCTCGGTCGTGGCCCTAGCCCTTGATCAAAATTAGAATCGGGACACCCCTTGCCCTCACAAGAATGCGCAAAACCAAGGGGTAGGGGTAAGACGAAGGGGTAAGACAGAGAAATGGTACGCAGCCTAGTTTTACACAGTATAGTTTTATTTCAGAATAATAATACTGTTTAATATCGATATTTTAGTTGACTCGCCTCCAGTGAACTTTGGTATTGAACTTTACATGCAGTGTTTGATGCTCTAAACCAATATTTGTTGATATCTTTTTAGAACAATGTCAGCGCAATCTTGAATCTTGTACAACCAAGCTCTTAATATCAGAATTGTATAGGGAAAATTACATTTGATGAAAATGTTGGCACTAGACATAGATTTCAAACTGTTGGCATTGCCTCCCTTTGCAGTTGTTCAAACTTAAAGCCACTGTCACTGTTTGTAGCCCCCTGACTCTGACATCTCTGTACGGCATTATGCGAGTGGTGAGTACACATTAATATCATAATACCTTTCTTTTGATGAGTCTATTGATCCCCCTTCTCCTGAGGCTTACATTATGATCCAGGATTTACTCTATGGAAATGGATTGGGCTTTACAGATTAGTATTCCACACATTACACTCCCACTTCACTGGCAGACTGTTGTGATTTTGCCGTTTTCAATATTATGTGAATTCATGCGCTGTTTGCCCATTACAGTAGTAGTCATGTGGATATGCCTGCCTCTAGGATGGTTGTATTTGCTGGGCCTGTTGGATTTAGCTACTACTTGTATCTCCTTCTGAATGTTGAAAAGTTGAAAAGACCAAGGAGATTGTTATAGACTTCCGGAGAGGCCCCACCCAGCACCCCCCACTGACCTTCAATGGTGCTGCTGTAGAGAGGGTGAGCAGCACTAAAGTCCTTTAGGACATCAGTGAGCAGTGAGCAGGACTAAAGTCCTATAGGGGTGCACATCAGTGAGGACCTCTCCTGGACAGGGCCCTGGGTGCGAATTATGTGCAATTTCCAACTTAGACTCTTAGACAAATGCCCCACGTGATAGGTGGGGTGTGCAGTCAATCTGTGGCGGGACGTAAAACCTTTCTTGTGCTCTCATAGGTCTGTGAGCTGTCAACAAGGCGGGACCAGGTGCTGGGACTGGGAGTGCTTTGTGACATAATACTGGGAGTGCTGAATCTAGACACTTTGTGACATATTTCATCTTTTTTAATATAAGTATATTGCATAAGTGTTGGTGCTGAACATCAAATGTTCATTTTATTTTGTTTATTATTTTATTATATGCTCTAGTACAATGCATGATTGAGGGAAAATGACATGTCACCCATGAAACATCTTGGAATAAAAAACAACAACAACAACAAAAACTTAATACACTGTTGTTGTGGTGGTGGCTATTTTTAGAAAGGATGTGCTTTTGATGTCTGCTGAGGGCTGTATGATTATTTGTGTATGAACAAAATGAGACTTTTTAACAATCCCTGTAACATTATCTGTCTTGGTCCTGCTTGGAATCAATAAAAAGTTTTATTAAACTATTGTTGTTGTTTTAGTTACTTTTAGAAATGGCATGTTTGATACCAGGTGAGGTCCCTATGACGGGAGATTGATTTATGGTAGTCTAAAATGTTTTAAGACATTAATGAACGTGCCACACAACCACTAAACACTAGGCTACAAAGCTGTGCAAAGAACATTACATATCTCATAATTACCTTCTACCGAGGCACCATTGAAAGCGTTCTGACCAGCTGCATCACTGTGTGGTACGGGAGCTGCACTGAACAGAACAGGAAAGCCCTGCAGCGCACAGTGAATGCAACTGGGAGGATCACTGGCGTCTCTTTCCCCTCCCTCCTGGACATTTTTAACACCCGCCTCACCCGCAGAGCGTTTAGCATTGTGGGTGACCCAAGCCACCCCTCACACAGCCTCTTCAGCCTCCTGCCCTCGGGGAGAAGGTACCGGAGTCTCCGAGCCCACGCCACCAGACTCTCAAACAGGCCTGGATCGAGACTGCACAGATTGGGGGGGCATTTCAAAATTTTGGTGGGGCATAGTGTGGAGTTTATGTGGAACATTTTTCTTCTAATGCAGGGGTTCTTAACCTTTTTGAGGTTGATGCCCAGTTTTGCCAGTGTAGAGTGGCTTGGGGCCCATTAAGTATTAGCAGTGTATCAGAGGTGGAGGGAGAGGTTGTGAACATATGGGGCTTAGCCCAGTGTCAAACAGCTTCATCCACCAGGCTGTCAGGAAGCTGAACTCTCACTTTACACGTTATTTATTTTTTGCACTGCTTTAGATTTTGTCTTAGATCGTTTTTGTATTGTCTTTATATTGTATTTTGTACACTGTCTTTTTTGCACTGCTTTGCCAGGGAGAAATGAAAATTCGATTTACTGTATGTTGAACACATATGTAATGTAAGTATTTAATGTAAATATACATTTCCAGACTAAAAACTACTACTTTCTCTGCTATTTGAGTCCTTTCAATGCAAAGCAACTACTAGTGATTGACGGCCTTGTTTGGTGCCAAGACTATTGAGTTACAAGGTGTTAGAATGTTGGAGTGATGTCTTTAAAGCCCACCACACAAATGCTGTTTATATCTGAATTTATATCTGTTCAATTGCTCTCTTGATTTGAAAAGTTCACAGCCAATCCTCTGTTATTAAGGTAAATTTATTTTATAGCACAAGTCATACACAAAGTAACTCCAAGAAGAATTCAGACTTTAAAGGAACTGATTAAATATTTTATGTTAAGGAAATGAATATTGAAAGCTATTTTTTTTTTCATCCATCCATCCATCCATTTTCTTCCGCTTATCCAGGGGGCAACAGTCTAAGCAATATATATATATATATATATATATATATACAGTGCCGTGAAAAAGTATTTGCCCCCTTCCTGATTTCTGTGTTTTTTGCATATTTATCACTCAAAACATTGTCAGATCATCAAACCAATTTTAATATCACACAGAAACAACCCAAGGAAAGACAAAATTCAGTTTTTGAATGATGATTCCATTTATTAGTGCACAAAAAAAATCTAAACCTATCTGGCCCTATGTGAAAAAGTAATTGCCCCCTTAATCTAATAGCCAGTTGAGCCTCCTTTGACAGCAATAACTGTAACCAAACGTTTGCGATAATTGGTGATGAGTCTTTCACACCGCTGGGGAGGGATTTTGGCCCACTCTTCTATGCAGAATTGTTTCAATTCTGCCATATTGGAGGGTTTTCTTGTATGAACTGCCCGTTTAAGGTCACACCACAGCATCTCAATCGGATTTAAATCCGGACTTTGACTTGGCCACTCCAAAACCTTAATTTTGTTTTCTTTGAGCCATTCAGAGGTGGACTTGCTGGTGTGTTTTGGATCATTGTCCTGTTGCATGATCCAAGAGCGCTTGAGTTTGAGGGCACGAACTGATGGCCGGACATTCTCCTTCAGGATCTTCTGGTAAACAGCAGAATTCATTTTTCCGTCAATCACAGCAAGTTGTCCTGGTCCTGAGGCAGCAAAGCAGGCCCAGACCATCACACTGCCACCACCATGCTTTACTGTGGGCACCATGTTCTTTTTATCAAATGCTGTGCCATTTTTACGCCAGATGAAACGGGCTGCAGACCTTCCAAAAAGTTCAATTTTAGACTCATCGGTCCACAAAATGTTTCTCCAAAAGTCTTGAGGGTCATCAAGGTGCTTTTTGGCAAAGGTGAGACGAGCCTTTGTGTTCTTTTGTGAAAGCAGTGGTTTTCTCCTGGGAACTCTTCCATGGATGCCATTTTTGGCCAGTGTTTTTCTAATGGTGGAGTCATGAACACTGACCTTAACTGAGGCCAACGAGGCCTGTAGTTCTTTCGATGTGCGTCTAGGTTCTTTTGTGACTTCCTGAATGAGCCGTCGTCGCACTCTTGGAGTAATCTTAGTTGGTCGACCACTCCTGGGAAGGGTTGCAACTGTTCCCAGTTTCCTCCATTTTTGAATAATGGCTCTGACAGTGGTTCGCTGGAGCCCCAGAGCTTTGGGAATGGCTTTGTAACCTTTTCCTGAATTATAGACTTCTATCACTTTTTTTCTCATTTGTTCTTGAATTTCTTTGGATCGTGGCATGATGTGTTTGTTCTTGAGATGTTGTAGCCAACTTCACTTTGTTTGACAGGAACTATTTAAGTGATTTCTTGATTCAACACAGGTGGTGACAATCAGGTGTGGGTGTGGCATGTAGAACTGAACTAAGTTTTCTCAAAACTGTGGTTAGTCACAGTTAGTTTGTGATTTAACAAGGGGTGGCAATTACTTTTTCACATAGGGCCAGATAGGTTTAGATTTTTTTTGTGCACTAATAAATGGAATCATCATTCAAAAACTGAATTTTGTCTTTCCTTGGGTTGTTTCTGTGTGATATTAAAATTGGTTTGATGATCTGACAATGTTTTGAGTGATAAATATGCAAAAAACACAGAAATCAGGAAGGGGGCAAATACTTTTTCACGGCACTGTATATATATATATATATATATATATATATATATATATATATATATATATATATAAAAGCATAAATAAAAAGTTTTTAAAAAATTATTTCATTCCACTGTTTCAATGAGCCACTTTTTAGCCAGTTCCTCGTTACAGCTTTCTTACTGGTCATCAGCATAATTTTAAACAAATAAAAGTCTTCGGTCTGAATAGGTCCTTGCGACAGTTCCAAGTACATGACTCGGGGGTCAATAGGTATTTTATAGTATTTCTCCCATTACTGTTACAATATTTTCCCAAAAAGATGTAATTTTTGTACATGTCCAAAACACGTGAGAATGACTGGCATTCCAATCGCCACAAAGTCTCCAGCACTGTTGGGGGGTTTTCATTTGTTTACAAAGATTTGTATAATTTAAATACAGTTTTGGAGGGAAGTTGTTTATATGCCTTTTCTATAATTTCTACCAATTCGTTGCCCTCCTATGTAAAATAATTTCTGAATCATAAAATTGTCTTAATTGAAAATACCTAAATATACACTCAACAAAAATATAAACGCAACACTTTTGTTTTTGCTCCCATTTTTCCTGAGATGGACCCAAAGATCCAAAATTCACTCCAGATACACAACACTACCATTTCTCTCAAACATTGTTCACAAATCTGTCCAAATGTGTGACAGCGAGCACCTCTGCCCCGCCGAGACAATCCACCCCACCTCACAGGTGCACCACATCAAGATGCCGATCCGACATCATGACCAGTGCACAGGTGCACCCCAGACTGCCCACAATAAAAGGCCACCCTGAAATGTGCATTTTTTTGCTTTATTGGGGGTCTGGGGACTCAGAACCAGTCAGTATCTGGTGTGACCACCATTTGCCTCATGCAGTGCAACACATCTTCTTCGCATAGAGTTTATCAGATTGTCAGTTGTGGCCTGGGGAATGTTGGTCCACTCCTCTTCAAAGGCTGTTATGGACGAAGAACACAGGTGCATTTTATTGATGGCATTTTGAATGCACAGAGATACCGTGATGAGATCCTGAGGCCCATTGTTGTGCCATACATCCATGAACATCACCTCATGTTTCAGCAAGATAATGCACGGCCCCATGTTGCAAGGATCTGTACACAATTCTTGGAAGCTGAAAATGTCCCAGTTCTTGCATGGCCAGCATACTCACCGGACATGTCACCCATTGAGCATGTTTGGGATGTGCTTGACCGGCATATACGACAGCGTGTACCAGCTCCCACTAATATCCAGCAACTTCGCACAGCCATTGAAGAGGAGTGGACCAACATTCCACAGGCCACAATTGACAATCTGATAAACTCTATGTGAAGAAGATGTGTTGCACTGCATGAGGCAAATGGTGGTCACACCAGATACTGACTGGTTCTGAGTCCCCAGACCCCCAATAAAGCAAAAAAAAATGCACATTTCGGGGTGGCCTTTTATTGTGGGCAGTCTGGGGCGCACCTGTGCACTGGTCATGATGTCGGATCGGCATCTTGATGTGGCGCACCTGTGAGGTGGGGTGGATTGTCTCGGCGGGGCAGAGGTGCTCGCTGTCACACATTTGGACAGATTTGTGAACAATGTTTGAGAGAAATTGTAGTGTTGTGTATCTGGAGTGAATTTTGGATCTTTTGGTCCATCTCAGGAAAAATGAGAGCAAAAACAAAAGTGTTGCGTTTATATTTTTGTTGAGTATATGTAATTTGTCCAAACCGAATTCCTGTTGTATTGAAAGCAATTTTTATGTGTTAAAGGTGCATTGTGTAACTTTTTTGGCGGAGGGTCTATCATTTGCTTTTCTCCGTCAACATGTTCTTGCTTTGTTTAGAATGTTTCACAATATAGTATTAAACCTTTCTATCTTCATGGAGACCAAACCAGACCAACTTACAGGTAAGATCTGGGGAGAGGCAGCTCATTTCAGAGTCAGAATGGCTGTTTTTAGGTATTTTTGAGCTATAAAACCACCTGTAATTGAATAAATGTAAGGTAGAGCTGTTTAATGTCATATTGTGGAATAATCCAGGCAGAGCAATGGCATATCCATAGAAACAAGCAGGTGACGGACCCCCAACCAAAAAGTCACAAAATAAGTAAGTAAAAGTGAAGTAATGTTTTGTAATATCGTTCCGCCCTAATGTTAACTATAACTTACTTTAAAAAAATATATTATCCACTTTTAATACTTTTAATATGCAGGGCTTTTTTGCATACAATGTGAAAATATTAGTTACAGTTTTGTGTGCTGTGTGTATTAGCCTGAAGTAAGTGGAAGACATGTTAGCAGTACAATACACGTAAATGAAACAATGCACATTTTACAAATATTTAACTTTTTATACTGTGATTTCAAATAACATAAATCTTGGGTACATTTGGAATTTTTATAAAGTTCTGTTGCCAAGATAGTGGCCATAAATTTCATACAGTGTTGACCTTCTAGTATAATGCCACACCTTTAAGTAAACACACCCAGACCTGTGAATAAATCTTATATTTTCCTCATTCTAGGATGAATAAGCTACTAAAAAGTACAAAATCGTTTTTTTCCCTGAGCCAACAAACTGCTATCAACATTTTTTTAATTGCGATCTTAAGTGTCTGAATAAATGTGATATAAATGCAGCACGATAATGACCAGTACTATGAAGACTGTTAGTTTTGCTTTTGCTATTGAAATATTTTAGTGGCATTTTGCAGTGTGCTGAGAAGGAATACTTATAATTTCTGCACAAAGGCCACTGTGACCATTAACAAGATAATATTGTTATGATCCACATTTAACCTTATTCCACTGTGCTTCTGCAGTTTAGTGGAAAAGTAGAAATATTTTCAGTGGCCAGCTGGAATTCAGGGCCAAAAGTGAAGACCAAAGGCACAGTTGAGTCCCAGATATTTTCATCAAATCAAATCAAGTATTTTGTGCCAATGGGAAAACATAAACACCCCGAAGTGCACTTTTCATTTTGAAATGATTACTTTATCATTCACTGTACAAAGCTACAGCTCTGGAAAAAATAAGAGACCACTGCATTTTTTTCTGAAATCAGCATCTCTACGTGTATTACAACCATTCCATTACAGCGTCTGTTGAATTCCAACACAAACACAAAGCTGAGCTACTTCAGTTCTTGCGCCAGGAGTGGAATAAAGTCACCCAAGAACAATGTGAAAGACTTGTGGAGAGCATGCCAAGACGCATGAAAGCTGTGATTAAAATAAGGGTTATTGCACCAAATATTGATTTCTGAACTCTTCTTAAGTGTAAACATTAGTATTATGTTGTTTTATAAAATGAATTTGATCTTGTTTCTTTGCATTGTTTGAGGTCTGAAAACATGTATCTTTTTTGTTATTTTGACCATTTGATATTTTCTGCAAATAAATGCTCTAAACGATAATATTTTTATTTGGAATCTTGGGGAAATGTTCTCAGTAGTTTATAGACTCAAACAAAAATGTAATTTTTGCCCAAACACAAACCTATAAGTAGTAAAATCAGAAAAACTGATAATTTTGCAGTAGTGTCTTGTGTTTTTCCAGAGCTGTATTCTGTGATCATCACAAGTTTGGATTTGAGGATTTGAGGATTTGAATAAAAAATTTACTAGTACAAAAATAACTCATGTATGTCAACAAAACATGTAAAATTGAAGATAAACTTAAACAAACTTTCTTGTTCACAAGGAAAATTATTTGGACACAGTAGCTCACACATCACAATATACTGTATTATAATAAAGAGCAAAAATATAAATGGTAGCAATAAATTTTAAAAAGTAAATAAGTAGCAAAGTACAGACTAACGTAGACTAATTATACATTAATATGGCATAATTATATAAATGTATATGTACAAGTAAAAATAAAATACAAAGATATTGTAATACAAATCTATCTCAACATATACAAGAGGTCATAAGAACATAGCAGTAGTAGTAAACTTACAAGCTAACTTTTTTATTGTTTTTCTTTGTCCTCTGCATTTGACCCATCCTTGAATCTTACGGATCATATCCATCAGGACTAGTGGATGATCACACTGTGGGACCCAGGGACCCATCACAAGCTCTTGTGTTACTGCTTCATTGGCAGGAGTATCCAGCTTCAGAGATGATTAGCCAATTGCACATGCTTTTTCACAGAATATCTGACATCTTCTCGCTACAGTTCAGTTGAAGTTCAGCGGGCCAATTAGTACTACGTGCATGATTCAGTCTGGTGCACAAATAGCTGCAGTACACCTTCCATGTATTCACTGTGTAGTTTTGCAATAAGTGTCTAATTGATGAGTGATGTCGAGGTTAATCGTGTGAATGGTGAAGCCACTTACTCAGTAGTGGAAAGACTGAGGGGAGGGAACTTCTCTCCACGCAGCATGGCTCCTTTCATACTGTGGCTCCAAATGACATTGGATGTTAAACTGGCCCCGTGGCAGCCAAGGACTTAAGGGTAAACTCATATATTTTCACACTTCCTCTGGCTTCTATTAAATATCAATGTCAACTTGATCAGTTAAAGATGGCAGGGTAAAGGACAGTTAGTAAAAGACATTCTCAGGAGTCTGCTGCAGTTCTGCTTGCTTGAGGGATTGTTGATTTTGGGTGCGCTCATTGTCTGTATACACTATGTATTATTTTCCATTGATGGTAAATGGTCACATTATACAGCACTTTTCAATCTTTAAAGCACTTTACAACAAGGAACCACTCACCCATTCACACACCAGTCTACAGACACTAGGGGCAAGAGCTGGAATCGCACTGCTAACCTGCGGTCAGTGGATCTGACCGCTCACAAGTGATGTTTATGTCAAGAGAGGATTCGAACCACCAACCTTTGGATCGGTGGACAAATGCTTTTACCAACTGAGCTACTGTCACCCATTGAGAAGAAGTTCCACAGTATGCTATTATAGAACAGACCATTCTTGAGAGATACTGACCACTGCAGATCAGGTACACACCAAAGGAGTCCAAAGTTCAAAGTCAGCTTTATTGTCAATTCTGCCATATGTGTTACATACAGTGAATCGAATTTTGTTTCTCTCTGGCCAAGCAGTGCAAAAAACAAAATACAATATAAAGACAATACAAAAACTATCTAAGACAAAATCTAAAATCTAAAAAGCAGTGCAAAGAATAAATAAATAGCTATTTATAAATGTGCAATGGAAGATGCAGCAGTGAAATGTGCAGTAAAATGCAATAGAAAATAAAGATAAAAAAAAATAATAATAAATGTACAACACTATTAATTCCAGTAGTAAATGTGCAACAGTTGTCCCTTGCAGCAGTTTTTAAAGATCCCATGACATGGTACTTCTTGATGCTTTTATATGGCTCCTTAATGGTTCCCTAATACTGTAAATGAATCCTTCTTCAAAATCAACACTCACTGCATGAGAAACAGAGATAAGCTGAGAAAGAGTAATTTTTCTCACTCAGAACACTCTATAATGGGCATTGTTGCTTGAATGCAAATGAGGAGAAAAAAGCTGGCCAATAGTAGAAGGTGGGGGCGTGGCTAAACGCTCCGCTGTCTGCTCTGAGCGCTCTCTGATCCATTTCCTTGTTTTTGCACGGGGGGAGAGAGTTGAAGTGTTCCATTGAAAAATAAACACATTTCCACATAAAATAAAATTAAACCACTGCTGTTCAAAGGTCCAGAGGCTCAGATAAAGGACTTCCGCCCAGAAACACTCGGACGTGCCTCCAGGCAAATAAAAAAAGGCATTTCGCATTGCCTAGCGCATTCGCAGTCCAAACTCTATGGGCGGGATATACAGGGACGCTGAGCGGAGACAGAGGGAGGGGCTGGAGCTGCATTTGCCGATCTGACGTCAATAAGGCGCCTTGTCCGAACTCGCCCGTTTGAACACTGGTTTTGTGTAATGCAGAAAAGGACCGCAAATGCTCAGTTTAGACATTTCGCAACTTTTAGCCATGGGGGGGGCTAAACAGGGTAGGGGAGCTCACATTAACGTTCAAAAACCTCAGAAAGTGAAAATTTCATGCCATGGGACCTTTAAAATATCTAGAGTGATATGTCTTTTTATGGGGGGGAGTGGGAGATGGGTAAAGTGAGATTTGTACTAAAGCAGAACTGAACCAGAACTAAACAGAGACTGAATAGCATTTATTGGATTACAGGTGTTTTTATTGCTCAAAAGCACAAAAACTTGCATTCTTACTCTGACCTTAGTTGTGCATTAACTGCTTGTCTCCATGAAGAAGTTTAATGTTTAAAATTTAATGCCACACTGAGGAGCATTCTTGGCAAAGCAATATCATCTCTATGAAGACAATCTGGTTACATACCCTCCACTAAACCAACGTGAACTATATGTTTCTGGTGGAAGGGGAAACCAGAAATCCCAGCTGGAAAGTATGTAGAAATGGTTCGGGAATTGAACCCAGGACCTTTTTGATACTGTATCACCAGGTCCTGTTTCAATATATGAAGTATTTTGCAACAAACATTTTTCATACGATGCTATGCAGAGATGTGGCTCTTCAAATAGTGATAATTATGCTGTGAATGTAAAAAAAAAAAAAATATTAATAAATCTTCTTTGTCATGATTATTTTCTGACACCAAGCTTCAGGGCAATAACTTATGTATCACTTTAATAAGCTGCCACTCAAACGTCACATAAGAAAGTGAAATTCACTGTCACGTCAGAAAAGACTATTTCGTCTAGTGCCCTGGTTTATTTATGGCAATTCCCTAGTATTGACAATAAGATACAGGTGCTATTTTGAAATATGTTTGTCTGTAAAGAAGTGTGAAACTATGTAAACCCGATAACAAAGCATACAGCAGCTTGTTACTCAGAGGTGGAGAGTGGTATTTCTATTGTTGCTAGAGGTGAGATTTCTGACAAGGAAAAGAGGTAAAATTTCTGTATTTGTCAATGTGAATAATGGACTATGAGGGATATTATGCATGTTGAAATACACAATACTGCCTTTTCTTGTATTGAAATAATCTTTGTTCAGTTGTTGTTTCAGTTAGATTAAGTCCAGATTTATCCCTACTCAGTTTTGCATGGTTGTATGCCAGATGTTACACAGTCCACCTTTAATTGTCATTACAGTAAGCTGTGGAACATATATTATTAAGAAAGTTTGTATTGCTTTGACTTTGGGGGCAGGAGGCATCTAAAAGTGGGGCAACAGTGGCTCAGGTCAGAGGATTGCCCCTCAGACCAAGTTCTGTCCTAGGCAAGACACTCCATCTGCATTGCCTAGTATGAAACCAGCGGGCACGGGAACAAACACCACTGGGTATAAGGGCCAAGGGGGGCAAGGGCGGAGGGGGGCAGGGGTCAGAAGTCCAACCGAGGGGAACCGGTTCGGGAGACGGAGAAAAGGGTATTGTCCGGGGTGAAGGTGATGCGGAATTCCGCTTCTCTTGCGGAGTGGAGATGGTAGTTGGATGGGGCCGAGCAAATTGGCAGGCTTGCTTCTGTCAGTCTGTCCCGGGGCAGCTGCGGCTTATCACCACAGGGTATGAAGTGAATGAATAATGACAACAGTGTAGTGCTTTGAGGGGCTTTGATGAGCATGCAAAGCACATTATAAGTGTAAGGCATGATTCAAAAGTCAGGCTATATTTTCCATGCATATTCTCTCATTCCAACTACATATGCGTATATCTAGCTTTTGTTGCTAAAATATCAGATTTTTTTTTCTACACCACTAGCCATCAAAGTGCTTTATGCTTTTTCCATGTCATCTTCAGAAAAAAACAAAAAACAAACATTGAACAGATATATTGGCTGCATTGTTGTTTATGGAGACAAACAACACCATTCATTTATTGTCTATTTTCCGACCCGCTCTGTTTTTATCTGATGTTTGACTGTGACAAGCACTTTTCCTCTGGGTGCAGATCAGTTGAGAAGCACCAGTAGAGCAGATGCCAGATTAGAGATAGAGAAGTGAGTGATGAAGACTTCCTGGTTGCTGGGTCACATGGTAATGGAGTACAGACCGTATAGCCATGATGGATTTGTTGATTTTAGGGTACGCTCCTCAACTTACGAACGAGTTACGTTCCGGACGCCCGTTCGTTAGTTGAATTTGTTCGTAAGTCGTTATTATATGTTTAAGGCTTGTATAAGTTATCTATATGGATTTGTACTGCATTTAAATAACACTAATATCACTAATAACACAATAACACTAATAAATAACACTAAATAATACTAATATGCTTTTTAAAAATATGGAAAACTGATGAGATAAAAAGAAGAGAGGGACACAGAGGCAAACGCAGTCAGCTGAGAGAGAGAGAGCGCGCGTGTGTGTGTGTGTGTATGTGTGAGACTGTGTGTGTGTAGCCTATTTACCTCCTATTTTCCATGACCTCTTGAGGAAAGCTGCCGCTGATTTTCGAGCCAAATAACAAGAAGTTTCTCCATCTCTTCCATGAGTTTTCCTCTCTTCTTGCTTATGATGGTGGATTGCATATCCGCTGCACTTTTCACATGCTCCATAATGCGGTCCTTTTGTTTATATATCGTACCAATTGTCGCACGGTTCACATTGTATGTGCATGCCACATTCACCATCTTCTCACCAGCATCAAGTTTCTTTATTATCGCCACCTTCTTTTCAAATGAGATGGCTTGCCGCTTTTTCACAGAAGCTTCACTAGAAGCTTTTCGCTTTTCACCAACCATATTGGATTACTGTACGCATGCAAGAAAAACAACAAAGTTCATAACACCGCACCGTAGTAACACCATAGTACGCCCACTCAGTTGAAGTTCTGAACTGAGTGGGCGTGACGCTTGGGGGATGCTGCGCAGCGCCTTGCCTGTGCATCAGCGGCGGAAATACGCACTACGTACTGTACCCAGAAGTGCTAAATACAAAAACTCAAACATTTAACTTTTTTTTTTTTTTCCCCGACCCTGTTCGTAACTCCGAATGTTCGTAAATCGAATGTTCGTATGTCGAGGAGCGTCTGTATATGGAATTAAAAGGGAGATGTTTACTTGAGGTTTGCATCATAGACTGTGCATAAATGGACATAGCTAACCCACATTCCAAGTAGGAAGTGCTCATGATGGTGCTTCCAGCTCTATAAAAATTCTGGTGTATTTATTTCACTATTTTTAATTAATCATTGCATTTATAAGTGCTTTACAGTTCATTGTTCATTCACACCACACTTAGTGGTGGTAAGATACTATTGTAGCCACAGCTGCCCTGAGCAGACTGATGGAAGCAAGGCTGCCAATCTGCGCCAACGGCCTCTCGGACCACCACTATCATTCACGCACACTCCACTTCTGTCTGTAAATAAAGTCCTATTCCTATTATGGCAATTCACTCCAAATTCACCCCTGTAACTGCTAGCCTCATGAGCTTCATTTGACTGGAGCCGAACACTATGGGTAAACTCACACTTGCTTAGTCCACTTGTTTACACAGTTTATATACATTTAAGTGACAGTGTGCTTAACTAGAAAAATATCAACATTTTGGCTACATTGTTTTATAGCATGGCAAGTCCAGGTCTGAAATCCTTCAAATGAAGGTGCAAAAGTTAAAAACACCATACCAACACATTACCGCACGACATCACAAGGTAGAAGAGGGTGTTTTCTATTTGAGAAATATGCAGTGTGTATGTGTGTGTGTTAAACAAGTGTGAATGAAACAGAACTCAACAGGTGATGAGGAAACAACATTATAACATAGATCAGAAAATAGTGTAATATGGGCCCTTTAAAATGAAGAACATCTCAGTACATATCTATTGACTGAACTGTCCCTGAAGTGTCGCTATGATACCATTTAATTTCTATTTCCTTAATGGTAGCATCATGTTGTGAATTAGCATTTTCCATTCCAAATATAATTTTGAACTAGTCTGAGCACTGAACACTGAGTAATTCCTCAGTGCTCAGACTAGGTGCGTATTATTTAGGGCAGGTCGCTGGGAACGATCCATGGTGCTTCTCTTGTTTTTCCTGTTCTTTGTTCTCACACAATCAGACTCGGGGAGACTTCTCTTATCAGCGCCCCCATTGAGTGTCAGGACTCGAGGGCATTCAGGTGTCAGCTGCAGGTCAGAGCCACAGCAGTCTGGGCCCACCAAATATCTCCAGAGGGCACTTATGAAATACATGAAATACATAAAATACGCCACTAAGATCTAAAGTGTGACCCAGTAAAACCTAGATCAGAAATCCAGACGTAGGTTGCGCTCATCTAAAAATATGTGAATTCATTTGGATGCAATAAAAGGAGTTATGTTGACAAATGTGACACTTTTCTGATTTCAGTGGGAATGTGGGACTTTGTAGCTAAATAAGACTTGCAAAATCTGCACTGAACAAACCATTTTTGAAAAGTGTTTGTTTCTGATGCAGTTAGGGGTCCTGTCATATATTGTCATCAAACACAGTCATACGACAGTAATGGTAGAGAGAATTTAGAGTGTCAATAAAAATGAAAAATTGTTACAGCATATTTTGTGGAGTCAGTAATTACAATGCAGTTCACATTTCATAGGCAGTAACAAAGAAATAGAAATAGATTTTCATTCCCTTATTCCCTTAAGAAAAAAAGACATTTATTTGGTTGATTGTGTTGTGACTGTAGAAGCCATCATGGGAGCACTTTATTTCAAACTCACATTTCAAATCTAGACAGTTTTCTATTCATTTTTTAAATCATATATTTATGTTTACGTGCCTCGATTTTCTTAGACATATTTATTTTTATAACACTGTCTCTTCATTGCCACTCATGGTCCACTTTGTGATAAATTACTAGGAAAAGATCATTAGTAATGTGTTTATTTGCACAAATTGACAAAATTGACTCACAAGTGTCAATTTTGCGTAATTTAGGACCAATTTTAACCATGTTTATAATGTTGTTACCTCCTCAAAAACATACCCGAAGTTGTGTTTTGTTTCATTCACACGTTAGTAATCCTACATTATTACAGTGGTACCTCACCTTACGAAAGACCCAACAAACGAACATTTCAAGTTACGAAACGCCTTCAAGTTAAATTTTGGTCTCTAGATACGAAAGAAAATTTAAGTTACGAAACGCGAAATCTCAAAAATTCAAATAATGCGCGCTCAGCCACACACATTATACGCTTTTCTCAGACTGAATTTAAACTTTTCTTTTCTCTCTCGTTTAAACACTCAAACTTTCATAGATTTTCAACAAAATTATTAATAGTGAAGTGTGGGAGGAAGTGGGAGGGGGGAGAAAACTGCGCGCGGACACGTGTGATAGCGCAGCATGACCCGGCGCGGGGCTGCCAGCAGGTCTAGACCTGGACTAAACCAGGACTGGACCAGGACTAAACCTGGACTAAACCAGGACTAGACCAGGTGGATTAAAGCGCCGCGCGCGGGTCTATTTCCTGGTTTCGTTTCGAGTCACGGCTGAGGCGAGCAGCGAGGGGGACCGCACGCAGTCTGAGAGCATGAACGAACGCATGCAAGTGGTCTAGACCTGGTCTAGAGGAGGTCTAGAGGAGGCACGGTTTGAGCACGGGTCTCGTTCATGCGCTCAGACTGCGTGCGGTCCCCCTCGCTGCTCGCCTCAGCCGTGACTCAAAACGAAACCAGGAAATAGATCCGCACGCGGCGCTTTAATCCACCTGGTCTAGTCCTGGTTTAGTCCAGGTTTAGTCCAGATTTAGACCTTGGTCTAGACCTGGTATAGTCCACGTTTAGTCCTGGGTCTACAGTCTCTACGCAGAACACAATGTTACACTATAAAAAAAAGTTACACTATTAAAAAAAAATTGGATCGGGCCTTGGAACGAATCAGGCTTTTTCCATTGAAATAGAGTAGCTATTTTCAACTTACGAAAAATTCATGTTACGAAACCACTTCTGGAATGAATTAATTTCGTAAGGTGAGGTACCACTGTAGTTTGTCCACGTCTCCAAAGCTCAAAATCCTCTGCTCCACCTTGTGATGTCTTCTACATGACATAGTTTTCAAGTTAACAGCTATCTTTTACCTTTTGTTCAATAGAGAATGACATTTCCAGGGCTAAAATCATCCAAAGGTTTTTCTGTTTGAGAGAAGAACTAAACTAAAAGTGCGGGGTTTGTGTGTTAAACATGTGTGAGTGAAACAAAACACAATGCCAAGTAAGTTTGTGATCAGGAAACAACATTATAACACAGCATAAAAAAGAAATAGCATAATATGGACCCTTTAAGGTTTATTTAGTGAAAGCAAAACATCTATCCATGGTAGTGCTACCTCAGATCATCAGTTTTACTTAAATGTATAGCTCTTGTTATGATTTTGTTTAGTACCTGCTCACTCACAGCAACCCCAGCCAATCATTTTAAACCCCAACTCCTCAAGGGGTATTTTCTTTTTATCTGTTTGGACTCAGGCCCAATCACTGTAAATTCCTCCTCATTCGCTTCCGAACCGCTCTACTGAATTAAGTGTACGAGCTCGGGCGTGAGGGTACCAAATGGCGAGATGAGAATGACCCCGACTTGGCGCCCTATTTGTGCTTCGGTCTCCGCTCCCTTGCTACTAGACAGAAGGACAGCCGGGGAGAGCCAGAGGTCTACGGGTCCCTTATTTCCACTGATAGGGGGCTAAGACGGGCAAAGAGTGATGCGATCTAGTCAACTTCAATTACAGGCCCCTCTGAGTCCGTCCCACAGCGGCCGTATAGTGCCTTTAAGGGGGAATCAATGGTGTGACAAATTGGTGGTGACAGCAACCGCTTTTATTTGGTACATTGTTGCATCTGTGGTTGGTTCCTCCTTAACAAGTGGGGAGGTGTTTGTTTAGGAATCAAATATATTTTTCTCAAGAGCAGTTATAATTGAATGCTTTGGTGCTTTCCTGTTTTTGTCTGGTTATTTTCTGCTGGTGGTTTTAATAGCCTGTCCAGACTTGTTTTTGGATGCCTTCTCTAATGGGTGCTCGCATGCATCATCCACTGACGCACATAGCACAGTATTTTCTATTGCTGGGGTAGTGTAAAGATGTATCTCAAGGTTACTCTTGCCTTGTTGTAGTCCTGGATATTTGTGCGCCTAGTGGTACAGACAGATACATTTCTTCTATGCTGTAAGATGTGTAAGAGAATGGAGTAGAGACGATATAGAGAACGACAAATGCTTTGTGCTTGTTGTTGTGTAGGACATCAGCTTGTAATTGATCTGGGCCACTGGGAAATAGAAGATACAGGCCTAGTATTTGATCGCCACTTTATTAGGCGCATCTTGTAACTTTTCTGGTGGAGGGTCTGTCACCTGCTTGTTTCTATGGTTATGTCATTGTTCTGCAAATGTTCCACAGTATGAAACAAACACAACTTTACATTTATTCAATTGCAAGCTGTTTTAAAGCTCAAAAATACCTAGAAAAACAAGTATATGACTGTGAGCGGGGGTGCCGCTACACAGATTTGATCTGTAACTTGGTCTGGTTTGGTCTCCATGAAGATAGAAAGGTTCAGTATCATACTGTAAAACATTCCAGACAAAGCAATAACATCTCCATGGTGAAAAGCATTTAACGAACCCTCCACCAGAAAAGTTACACAATGCAATTTCCAATAATCTAAAATGTTGAAATATTTACAGACATGCCCTAGATCTTCTGGTTTTAAAGATCTATATAAGTTACATTTGATGGCGCAGAAATCACACTGTTTTTTGTGAAAGATGTTGTCATACACACAAGTTCGATCAAAATCTGGAGATGGGGCCCTGGGCACTGATGATGTACAGTGGACACATTCAAGGATGGGTCAAATGCAGAGGACAAATTTCCCAATGGGATCAGAACAATAAAGTGTACCTTACCTTATGTAATGAATGCAATGTTATTTTCATGTACAATAGATAATTAACCATAAGCTTAATATCCTCCTAGGACTAGTGTATTTCAATTTTATTTTTTTTATTTTTTATTTTTTTTTTGTGATTTTCTATTTAGAGGTAAATGAACACATTGATAATTTTATTTTTTATTTATAATGTTGTAACATATCCTCGTAATGGACTGTAATAGGGTTAAAATGTGAAGTTAACAATCTAACAAAAATGACTGGTAAACTCAATGTCCACTATAAAGGACACAAATGAATGGGCCGGGTCTCAGGAGGATAGGCAAGTATACATTTTGACAGATTTTTTATTTCCAGCTGCTCCCTTTCTATTGTATTGGACCACCTGCTCATATGTCTGGTGATTGCTGATCTGTCATGTTTCTACACTGGATTCAACTCTATCCCTAACTTTTATTCACTTTTACCTCCACAGTAACGTGGCGTGTTTTCTCTCTCTCTTTTGTCTCTTGCAGGTAAAGAAGAGTACGTCACCACCTTCAAAGGATCTGAGTTCTTCTGCTACGACTTGTCCTTGAACCCCATTCAAAGCAGCAGTGACGAAATCACGCTGTCCTTCAAAACCCTGCAGAGGAACGGACTCATGCTCCACACTGGCAAATCGGCCGATTACGTCAACCTGGCCCTTAAAAATGGAGCCGTGTCTCTCGTCATTAATTTGGGTTCTGGGGCCTTTGAAGCGCTGGTGGAGCCGGTCGCTGGGAAATTTAATGACAATGATTGGCATGATGTCAAAGTAACAAGGAATCTCCGTCAGGTAACAGTACAGAAGAGGGCGGTGCGGAGTTATGATCAGTCAAATTCAAATTAATGCACTAATCATTGCCATCATACAGTCAATTATTTCTCCAGACATCGGTGATTGGTTCAATTTGATGGGCGGTTTATGGTGGAGATACAACAGAACCACAGTTGTGCAGAGACATCTACATTTGTTTTGTAGGCATTGAGATTGATGATGATCATGTGTACTGCCGCACTGAGGCGACAAAGGAGCGAAATGGAAATACAAGGATGCAAAGGAGTAGGAAGGAAGGAATGCTAGCATTAGGATGGAGAAGTTAAAAGTTTACAAATAGGCCAGGCTAAGAGTTTGGACATATTGAATGTAGAAGGATGTGTTTATGTATACCAAGTGTAAAGTTCAGAAGAGGAGCAGATTTGTGGAGAATCTGAATTTGTGTTAGTGTTAGAATATGGTATAATGTGGATAAATTAATGAGACAGATAAGTCTACATTTGTGTTCTTTAATCAAACTTTAGATGAGATGAAATCTGTTTTTACAGGTAACACTGTAATTCAGGGACTGCTTATTAGTTGATTAAATTTATTGGTAATTTGTGCTTGTTTAGGTGCTGTAGCCCCATCTGTTGTCAGAAATGGGAATGAACAATGGGAAAACAAATGTCAGAGTCATTAAGCAATATGAACGCTATGCTAATAGAGACAAGCATTAATTGCAAACGCAGTTTGGTGATGGTTTATGATCTTAAAATCAGCCAGATTTTTATAAGATAACAATTCAGGCAAAACTGAACATTTTTCAGTGCACTTTGGATACATGAATTAATGAAACAGTGTGAATGAAAAAAAATACATCTGCAGGCATGTATTTGATGAGTGAACAGCAGTATAACATGGTTAAAATCTCAAAAAAGTGAAATTTGCATACGTCCTTTAATGTGTGGTCCCTAAACTACCAAAGTCTGACACTGAAGAACGTAATAATACTACTAGCAAGACAAGGAAACAATCTTTTTTTTTTTTTTCTATGTCATGAACCAATGTGTAGTTATTTCTTACACTGCGGCTCAAAGACTGTAAACTGCCTTTAGAATTAGAAGTCTATCTGTCTCCAGCAACTCGCAGTATTGTTCTTAGAGGGTTCACCTTCAGCAGTCATGTCTCCTTCCTTTTTGAGGTAGATATTGCTCTGGTCATATACTGGGATATCCTCTTCACAGATAGTATATATATATATATATATATATATATATATATATATATATATATATATATATATATATATATATATATATATATATATATATATATATATATAAACTACATACAACTGTGGCCTCAGTCCTTCGGGGACAGTGTGTGAGGTGTCATTAATCTCAGTAGGTACATGACAGTAGCGACCTTTGGACCCGGAACATGCTCCATCATTTAGACTGTGTTGTGTGCTGCAGTCTATTGGATCATGTGCAGGTTACAAAAGTTCTGCTCAGGACTTAATGTGTTTTTAATGATCGGAAGAGGGGGGGGGGGGGGGGGGGGCTAGAAAAGGTTTTATTTTATTTATATTTTATTTATTTATTTATTATTTAGTACAAGTTCAGTTTGGTTTGAATTAAAAGTTTGGCTGGTACCTTTTTTTAATTGCAAGCTTTGTGCAATATTATTATTATTATTATTATGTATTCATTTTGTGCTGTTTTGACCAAAGAACAACAGCACTCAGTATTATTTTGATACAGAGTTACCAGAGTTACACATGATCTAGAAATGTCTGGGAGAAATGTTATGATTGTAATGCTGTTTAACCCTTTAAACCTAAACCAATCTATCTGAATGTAAAATCTCTACTGTTGCTATGTCTGCCATCTGCTTTTCTGCTGCTCCTACACTAACACTGATTCCTGGTTTACCCTTGTTCAGTTCTGGTTTAATCCTAGTTCAACCCTGACAGGTTGTAGACTAGGTTTGTTTGAGCATTGTCTCTGATCACAGCAATGAGGTCCTTGAGACTTAGACGAACTTTATTGATCCACAAGGGAAATGATTTGGATACAGTAGCTCACTAAACAGCTAACCTCTCAAGTCCCTGCTCAATTGCTTGCTTCTGTTTATCTTCACCTGCCTACTAAACCTGCTTTTGCATAATTAGCACTTGTATTATGGTGCTGCCTCAGGACGTAGCCATCTGGAACATTCACCACTTTGGAGAGAGCAAGAAAACTCAAGCATAAGAGTGCATGCTCTGTGGGGCATCGGAAACGGCCATCCCGCTCATTCTGTGTCAGGGTCTTTTTGCTTTGTCTCATTGCAGTAAGTGGTACTAAAGCTCATCAAAAACACCAAAAGAAGGAGGTACAGTGTTGAATGAGCGTTGGGTATGTCATGAACAGCGCATTAGGCTTAAAAACTAGAGAGAAATGTATTTAAAGCAACACTGTGTACTTTAGAGGCAAGGGAATAGGTGTTTTGATGTAATGGAAGTAAGGGAAAAAATAGATTTATATCTTTTAGCAGAATGGATAGTGTAGATAATGTCTAGAAATAGCATAACATGTAAGGGAAAATGATTCTAGAAACTCAAACTGTGCTATACATGCAATTATCTTATGTACATACAAAACATATGATTTGGAAAGAGAGAGCAAAAGTTACATTGTGTTGCTTTAAAAAGTGTTAGGTTAACTGGGTCAAATTACGCTCTTTCTGCATTTGACATGTGTCTCCATAACTAAGGATTTGGTAAGGATCAGGGGGTAAAAATGTTTAAAATGTAGATATAAATGTAGATATTGGTAGCGTGGTATTTTAGGGAGTCCTGGGCAGAGCTCTATAGCACCTCTAGTGGAGCATATCTAACCTGCTTTTTTCTTGTTAAACTTATTTTGCCCTTTTAACTCTGTGTTACTAACATGCTTTGGGAAACTAACCAAACATCACTCATGGAATGTGCCATACTACTAACCAGTCTGATTTTAACTATGTACTAACCAGTATTGACCATCATATATTATTTGAGTAACAGTCGTTATTCTGTTCACAGTTTTTAATTTCCTTTCTCCCCCTTTTCCACAAAGCACTCAGGCATTGGACACGCTATGGTAAACAAACTACATTGTTCGGTAGATATCATTCTAATTGTTTCTTAGTTTGGGTTTGCCGTGTGTTTCCTTTTGTTTCTTTTTTTATACCGTAGACGTCATTCACAAAAAAGGGAAATTGCGGTTGGTACTCTTCAGCTTACTTTTTGAAATTTTATTTTTGGATTTCTTGAGTCACTCATTTGGTTTTGCCCACTTTATTTCACCTTTTTCCTGTCCTATTCTGTTTCATCCACCTAGGAGCATCATTGCGAGCCTTTTGCATCAAGCCGTGGCTAATATTGAGGACTTCTCTTCTGTCTGGCCTGATGCTCTTGGGCTCAGCCAGTTGTATCTTCCCCATTCACTTTGCATGGCATGAACTTTGACCTTTGTGTTCTTAGCTTCTCTACTGCTCATTCGTCAACATGTGTGTGATTGTGCCTTTCACTTCCTGTATTTCTTTTTGTGGTAACCATTAGCTAATGCATGCTAATGATGTAGTGCCAAACTTATTCCCTATTTCTAACGAAATGAAAAAAGGTGTTTCTTTTTGCAGTTAGGCAAAAAGCAAACCTAAATGCATGCATATTTATTTTAAATAGTAGCTTAAACAGTATCTAATTATCTGTATTCATAGCATGTGCTATTTCTAACCTAGTAGCACGATCTGATTTACTTTCTTTTCTAAAATAACAACAATGAATTTACTAATATAATGGAAAAACTAACCGACAAACATTTTACTAACACCATTTTTGTGTCTGCTAAACTATTTTCTGTTGCTCTTGGGGCAATACTAACACTGTTCTATGGGTACTAACTCAAACACTAACTAGCATTTCTTTGGGGTCTGCAGATGAACAACTAATCTAAAAGTGGACAAAATAATACAGAAAAACAAGAAAAAAGACATAAAAATGGGAACAAATAGGGCCGATTGAAAGACCACAAGAAGAAAAAGGCAGTTTGATTAGCCGTACGCCTTGGGTTGGGTTGAGTATAGCGTGTCCTCTTCCTGTGCTTTGTTGTCTAGGTAACGATATCCGTGGATGGGATTCTGACCACCACCGGATACACTCAGGAAGACTACACCATGTTAGGCTCCGATGACTTCTTCTACGTTGGAGGCAGTCCAAGTACCGCTGACCTGCCTGGATCTCCGGTCAGCAATAACTTCATGGGCTGCCTTAAGGAGGTAAAGAGTTATCAGTCTCTCTATCTATCTTTCACTATCTATCTCTCTATATCTATCTCTCTTTCTCTCTGTCTTAACTTAGACCGTGGGTGTTCAGGATATGACTGGACGCACCTTAGGACTCGAAACAGACCCGGTTCCCTCCCACGCACTGATCGTGTCTTGTATATTCTTGAGTTTCCTGATTATCTCATATAAACTTTATTTTGCTTTTCCACCCACTCTGCAAATACACGTCATAAATATGAACCAAAAGAATTTATTAAATAAATAAATAATTAGACCAAATGAAGTGTTATAATGATGTAGCTGATAATATTTGATCCTTAAAGGTTCTCTGTGTAACTTTTCTGGTAGAGGGTCCATCACCACAGTATCTCCTTGAAGATGTTGCCTGGAACGGTTTGCTGTACTGCATTGCACTTATTTATGTCTACGAAGACAGCAGGTGACGCCGTAGGGCCAAGTTACAAGTAAAATCTGTGGAGAGGCGAGCCCACTCACAGTAAGAATGCAGGTTGTTTTTAAGTCTATGAATGGTAAATAGTCACATTTCCACCTTCAAGGCACCCAAAGCGCTTTACAACAAGGAACCACTCACCCATTCACCCACCAGTGTACGCAGACACTGAGGGCGAGGTGGGTTAAGTGTCTTGCCCAAGGACACAACAGCAGCAATCATCTGTGGGAGCTGGAATCACACCGCCAACCTTTGGGTCAGTGGACAAACGTTCAACTGAGCTACTGCCGCCCTATGAAAACCAATGTTATTGAGTAAATGCAAATGCCTATGCTTACTGCCATTTCAGGACATTCAAAGCAACAACATCTCCATGGAGACAAGCAGATGGTGGACCCTTCATCGGAAAAGTTGCACCTTTTTGCAAATTTTTTTTAACATTCTAAAATAGGAATCAGAACAAAGCAGTGTCAGAAAGCAGGAAGCAAGACCAGTAAAATAATGGATATATTCACAATAGTGACGCATTATGATATATTTCATAAAATGGTTGCTTTTCCTTTTTATAGAAAAACAGGGGACTTTGCACACACTTATTAGGATGGTCATGTAGGATGAGAGGGAACAACCCACACACCGTTCCATCCTTATAAAAAAAAGTTTGTACAGGGCAATGTTTTAACCCTGCCAGCCTCCTCTCTGTGCTATATCGAATTTATTGACTTTTTCATATTTTTTTACCAGAATTAATGGTGTTTTGGTTGAAAAAGAGAAATTTACATATTTACTGATAAAAGTGAATACAGTGCTCAATATATTGTATCACTCCATAACAAGTCTGGTATAACATTCAAATTACAACACTACATTTAGTATTTTACAAAACCTATACTTTCTGCCAGTATCGTTGTAACAATGCACGAGCTGGAATCTCTACATCACAGGATCTCACCATCGCCTTTGTAGCCCTCTGTAAGGTGCACTTCAAAGACACACGGCGATTGGAGAGATCAAGAAGCTGAATTTTCATGAGGAGAACAGCGGCTCCTCATGCCTCAGTGCTCCTCTGGGGGCCTGGGGCTGCTACCAACCCCCCCCCCCCTTCACACACACACACACACACACACACGCACACACAGACACCACCCCCCACCCACACTCCGCTCTCATGTTGTTCCTCTATCACTATCTATAGGAGCTAGAATCTACATCACCCGTCACTTGTGCTGAGATGATCTGCTCTTAACCTGCCCATTACACCTGACACAGACGTGGTTGCCCTGTCTGCTGATGTATTGAGCAGAGTCTGTCTTTATACGGAAGGCTTCTCTGTGTAATGGGCCATTCCAGTCAAGCTTACGGCATCAGTCATTTGTCTGTTCTATGGACTGCTCGTTATGTCTTAGCAAAATAGAAATAGTCAATAGAAGTTTTCATTGTATGCACACACTCAAAAATACAAAGGGAAATACAGGGGAAAACGACGATGTATGACGTAATACATGGCGTATTACCTTGAGAATGCACACTTTTGTCTGTTGGAGACATAGATATAGACAAACTTCATTGGTCCACAAGGGAAATTATCTGAACACAGTACACAAATCTATATTTAATATAATGAGACAAAAAATATAACTGGTAATGATAAATTCAAGATAAATAGCAAAAATAACAAAAGACTGGTGTCAAATAAGGAATAATTATATAATGTATATGTACAAGTACAATAAAATATACAGTATATACAGCTCTGGAAAAAATAAGAGACCACTGCATTTTTTTCTGAAATCAGCATCTCTACATGTATTACAGCCATTCCATTCCAGCATCTGTTGAATTCCAACACAAACACAAAGCTGAGCTACTTCAGTTCTTGCACCAGGAGTGGAATAAAATCACCCAAGAACAATGTGAAAGACTTGTGGAGAGCATGCCAAGACACATGAAAGCTGTGATTAAAAATAAGGGTTATTGCACCAAATATTGATTTCTGAACTCTTCTTAAGTGTAAACATTAGTATTATGTTATTTTAAAATGAATTCGATCTTGTTTCTTTGCATTGTTTGAGGTCTGAAAACATGTATTTTTTTTTTTGTTATTTTGACCATTTGTCATTTTCTGCAAATAAATGCTCTAAACGATAATATTTTTATTTGGAATTTGGGGGAAATAATGTCAGTAGTTTATAGACTCAAACAAAAATGTTCCTTTTGCCCAAACACATAGTAAAATCAGAAAAACTGATCATTTTGCAGTGGTCTCTTATTTTTTTCCCAGAGCTGTATATAGAAATATAGTAAGACAAATATATCTCTCAGCTATGCCAGTGGAGAAATAAAGAAAATGTCTAGCTAAGCAGGGTTGGGCCTGGTTAGTACTTAGATGGGAATACCAGATGTCACAGTGAGGCAGCAGTGGCTCTAATGTATACTGTTGTGTCATTAGGCAAGGCATTTCAAGCACCTGGCCAAGAATGAAGTGTTGTGTGAGTGATAGTCAGAGGGGCCAAGCACTGCATTTGTAGTTGTAGTATTTTGGAGTATGTGTAAGAACGCAGTTTGTACAAAATCCAATATAATATGAATGATGGAAATCTCTGGAAAAAAATAAGAGACCACTGCAAAATTATCAGTTTTTCTGATTTTACTACTTATAGATATGTGTTTGGGCAAAAGGAATATTTTTGTTTGAGTCTATAAACTACTGACAACATTTCCCCCAAATTCCAAATAAAAATATTGTCATTTAGAGCATGTATTTGCAGAAAATGACAAATGGTCAAAATAATGAAAAAAATACATGTTTTCAGACCTCAAACAATGCAAAGAAACAAGATCAAATTCATTTTAAAACAACATAATACTAATGTTCACACTTAAGAAGAGTTCAGAAATCAATATTTGGTGCAATAACCCTTATTTATCACAGCTTTCATGCGTCTTGGCATGCTCTCCACAAGTCTTTCACATTGTTCTTGGGTGACTTTATTCCACTCCTGGTGCAAGAACTGAAGTAGCTCAGCTTTGTGTTTGTGTTGGAATCCAACAGACGCTGGAATGGAATGGCTGTAATACATGTAGAGATGCTGATTTCAGAAAGAAAATGCAGTGATCTCTTATTTTTTTCCAGAGCTGTAAGTCTTCTAGTAATTCTTCAAGATTTTTGCCAAAATAGAAAAATAATTGAGGCTAAATTTGTGTGAAATAAACAATAATAATACAACATATATCTAACACATAAAAAGGCATTCAATTCCATGCCTGAACATATGAATTCCTCCCACAGAAGGTTCATATCCTTCACCTCTAACTTCCACTTTTCAGCTCAGTACGACTTTTTTCTTAATAGGGATTCTGACCCAGGCCATTTTGCCTCCGTGACCCAAAGGCAGTTTCCCAAATCTCTCCAAAGGAACTATTTCAGTTGTCTTTTGATTTGTTAATGAAACATCGTTCTTCTTTTACCTTTCTCTTGTTTAGTCACTCTTCCATTTTGTCTCACCTTGCACAGATGCAGCGTCGCGGGTAAAAGTGAGATAGTGGTGCAGCAGCTGCTTTTAATGAGGCAGTGCAGAGTCTGGCCCATGTGCCTGCGTGTCACGTACAGCTCATTACAGGCACAGTTGTTAAGGAAACCAACTCGCTTAACTACAGTCCAACATGGCTTTAAGCTACGGCACATTTTAAGGCCTTCTATCTATGATTACAGACACATCAGAACAACAAAGTACCTGTGTTATGGGAGCCAAACACAATGGTTAGATTTAAATAAGCTATATGAGTATTGTATCTCTTGTTGTGCTCACTTTCATGTTTAGGACTGTTTTAATTTGTTTTGTTGGAGCAAGGAAGTGGATGGAATGTGAGAGAGCTTTTTGCAGTATTTACTATATTGTTAGCATGGCTCATGGTGCACAGTGTTGCACAAGAAATAAAATGTGTAAAATGGGCATGTATTTATACAACAGGGCTGGGAATTACAGGCCCCTTAGGATAAGACACAATATGCGATATGACTTGCAATATAATAATACATGCAAAAAGCTATATATTGCACATAGTGTTGTCAGTTGTCACAATACTAAGGGACTGTTTACACAAGAACACTTACGGGTAAAAACGACAAAATATTTTATCAGAAGTGCCTTTCGTTTAGGCGGTGACAGCGTTTTGGGGGCTTCAAAACGTAAAAAACTGAAACTGCCTTCCAAAGTGGAAAATTTGAATACGCTCCGTCGTAGCGTTTTTGTTTACACTGCCCAAGACACAAAACTCTGATCTAATCTGCTGACGTCACGTACTTGTTTACGTCACATCGGTCCATATATCAGTGTACTTTGTTTGGCAGGGCTCCCAGTCCGCACCTTGTTGCACCTTCGTTGCTTTGTAGTCTAACGTGGTCTGAAGCAATAGTTGAACTTCCTCATCTGACCACACATTTTTTTTTTTTTGCTTCAGGTAGCCATGTTTTGTTTTGCTTTTTGCACCGCAGATGAGCAGAAGGAAGATTCTACACATGTGCGCGGACATAGTGATAATATATCACAGCACCACCTAGCCGCCAGACATGGATACCCAATCGAATTTCACCGAATTTCACACACTTTTGCGTCACCATATGCACACATATGAGATTTCCTCCTGAAAATACTTGCGTAAAAGCGGAATAAAAAATGAATCATCATATAAACATAACCAAAAATTTCATTGTTCTTCTTGATTTCGATACAAAAACTGATATATATATATATTTTTTACATTATATATACATTTCATAATTTAATTTCATAATTGTAGTGCTTTCTTTATAACTTATATTTATACTAGTTCTGCTAAACTATTTTTGTCCTGTTAATGTGATTTTTTTTTTTTTTGCAGTATCGATACTGTTCAAATATAGTTTTGATATTATTTTTTGCACAAGAAATAAAATGCTTAGAGTAGGGTAAAGGATTTAAAGGTCCCATATTACGCAAAATTTACTCTTGTGAGGTTTTAGCCATGTTATAATGCATGTTACCTCATCAAAATCAGACCTGAAGTTGTGGTATGCTTGTGATGAGGAAACACAATTATAACAGATGAGAAAATAGCGTAATATTGGTCCTTTAACACTGTTCAGCAATTGATTTGAATAATTTCTTTCAAACACAGGTTAAGGTACAAATGTGGTCAGATATAGCAGCGAATCATACTAGTCCTTTGTATCTGACAGCTCATAGACTTTTATTATTTATTTGTCCCTGACCTCTTGTGAATAAAGTTATCCTTGACCCTAGCTCGCAATTCGCTCAAAATAGCACAGTTCTCTCCACCATTTATTAAACACAAACCTCTTACATTTTATATTTTTTAGTCTCAAAACCTTTCACTGCTAAATTTAAATATTAACAGTATTTTTCTGCCCCCTTTTTGGTTCAGTTAGTTAATCCCCCCATCCAAAAGCAGTATTTTTTGGCCAATTACTGGTTGATTTAGAGAACATAACTTGTATATTATAGTATTATTGCTATCCATGACTCCCCTTACCTTGTACATTAGCCAGCAGCCCAGTGCGGGGTCAGCCTCTGCTTGTACTCCCATAACATACAATAGTGGTTTTACTTCATGTGCCTTTGTCCATGATTGATGCCCTGCTCTTGTGCCTTGTGCACGAAGAGCGCTAGAGCTGCCACGCCTGCCTGTTAGCTGTGATGGCAAAACAAACGCGCTGCAGCTATAGCTCAGTTGTCAAAGTGGTGACAAATGAGTGCACCACCACCACCAGCAGCAGTAACAGCAGTATAGCGGCAGCAGGAGTCCTCATAGCTCCAGCCCGGACTGTGAAAGGTGCCCTCTGTCTTCCACTAGAAACAATTGATTCTGTCCAGGGCTCATTTAGATCACAGGAGTTAGCACCCGGACCTTGCTTTTGTGAAACCTTTGTCAAATATGTATACGCTGGATCGATTTATCTGGCAACGTGTCACACTAAGGGAATAAGTATAGTCAGTGATGGGAAGAATACTTTGAAAATGAATTTAGTTACAATATGCTGAATACCCAAATTAAAATGTACAGCTTTGGAAAAAAATAAGAGACTGCTGCATTTTATTTTATTTTTTTTTAAATCAGCATCTCTACATGTATTACAGCCATTCCATTCTAGCGTCTGTTGAATTCCAACACAAACACAAAGCTGAGCTACTTCAGTTCTTGCACCAGGAGTGGAATAAAGTCACCCAAGAACAATGTGAAAGATTTGTGGAGAGCATGAAAGCTGTGATTAAAAATAAGGGTTATTGCACCAAATATTGATTTCTGAACTCTTCTTAAGTGTAAACATTAGTATTATGTTGTTTTAAAATGAATTTAATCTTGTTTCTTTGCATTGTTTGAGGTCTGAAAACATTGTATCTTTTTTGTTATTTTGACCATTTGTCATTTTCTGCAAATAAATGCTCTAAATGATAATATTTTTATTTGGAATGGGGGGAAATGTTGTCAGTAGTTTATAGACTCAAACAAAATTGTTCCTCTTGCCCAAACACATACCTATAAGTAGTAAAATCAGAAAAACTGATAATTTTGCAGTGGTCTCTTTTTTTTTTCCATGGTCCAATCAGAGTACTGTATTCCAAATTCTTTTACCTTGAGTTAAATTATAGTATAAAAACTCAACGTATGATTATAAAAAGCTTTCTGTGTGTTTCGCTACTATGCATTTTCAATCACTAATTAAAAATGGAGGAAAAAAAAACACACACACACATGCAGATACCACAAGAGCAAAACTGTCTGTTTTTCTCACTAATTTTATGTTGTTTGGAGCCTAAATTGTGTGATCAAATACCGCCATGTATTCCTGCAACATTAGAGGGCATGTATTTATACTACAGGGCTGGGAATTACAGGCCCCTCAGGATAAGATACAATACGCGATATGACTTGCAATACAATAATGGAATGGAACGGAAGCTTTATTTGTCATTGTATTTCTACGAGAAGAGATTGGAAATGGACGGGTCAACATCTTCCCCCTGTCAGGACAAAGACGGACCTTAAAGCAGCCGACGTGCAGCCGCTAACATCCCACCTCTCTCATCAGCGATAGCAGAACATGAACAGAATAGAAAATGCAGATACAATCAATAACAATAGTCACAAACACATACGACATAACACAGGCACGGTTTACAAGAGGCGTCTTTGTTTGGTTAACAATACGGGAGGGTGGGGTGTCCTTAACAATATAACAATATACATGCAGCAATCTATATATTTCACATAGTGTTGTCAGTTGTCACAATAATAAAATTTCATCGTTCTTCGTAATTTCGATACAAAAAAATTAAGTTAATACTTGATACCGATTATGATATCACAATGAAGATAACTTTTTTACATTACATATACATTTCATACACAATTGTAGTGCTTTCTTTATACTTATATTTATAGTAGTTCTGCTAAACTATTTTGTCCTGATTTTTTTCTGTATCGATGCATGTTCAAATATAGTTTTAATATTACTTTTAGTATGTTTTTACTTTCCTCAATACTTTTGACATATTGCACATGATATTCTACAGTGTAGTTCAGTGTTTTACAAGGAATGTGTACTTATTTACAACATTTTTGTTAAACCACTGCATGCACATTTATGTATGAAATACACTTGGTCTTTTAATCAAAACATTGCATTTGCTGACTGTCAGAAGCAACTAAATTGTGCTGTTTAATGAAATGTACCAAAATATTGATATTATACTGTATTGACAAATTCAGTATACACATATTTTAGCATACTCCGTGTAAAAAGGCTGTCATCGCATCCCAACAAAACATAAAGTGAAATCTCCCTGTGATAAATAGTTCCTCCTGTGTTCTTAAGATGCGTGAAGAGTCCCTCAGTCATCCAGGTAGAATCCATGATAAAAGGAGAAATTCAATTTGTCAACTGGACAGTTTGTTTCATCCGAGAGGGTTCGTCAGCTCTGACGAAGAGCTGACGAAGCCTCTCGGATGAGCGGCGAAACGTTTTCGACCAAAACAAACTTTGTCCAGTTGACAAATTGAATTTCTCCTTTCATCACAGTTCCTCCTGTGCTAAAGCCCTGGGCTACGGAAAGGATTATATTCTCCCAGCAGTTGTTGCAAACACACAGCGACATGCACTGAAACTGAAAGAAGTATTAAATAAAGTCGTGTCTCATGTCCGCTTTTGAGGACCGAATCAAACGCCGACATTCAGACACAGTGATCAGTCATTTGTGTGTTATAATCTTTGCCTCTCACATGTTCCCCTTGTAATTTACTATGATCTGCAAACAAGCTGTCTCAATTAGAATAGGCCACTAAACTTACTAAGCGTTTTGTTCATTGCACTGATTGATCCTTGTTTTACAACAAGAAATGTTCTTTATTAGTATTTTACATGCTTGCCTTTGTTCCCTGTTATAGTCTTCTAATCTTGTGAGTTCTCCCAATCTCCCAATATAAACTTGACACTTCAAACTGCAGGCTGAAGTGACCCAAATCTGATTTTTTCGCTCCTATGCGACCTGTATCTGATTTTCTAATGACAGCCTGAACGACACAGATCTGATTTTTTCCAATGCGACCCAGGCCACTTGGATATGTGGTCCTAAAACCGATACATATCCGATCTTTTGACATGCGACTTCAGTCTGAACGGCTAGGTCGCCTTCATCCGACCTGGGCCCGTTTCCGCCAGCGAGAGTGGTACAAGTAGGCGCCCAAATGTACACAAACATTTTTCTTGTCATGCAAAAATAGTATATAAACTCTGTAGCCGTGTCTCAATTCCCAGTGTGCATAGTTCAGAGTGTGGTTTTAAGGGCATTTCGCAGACTGCATAGGCGTCGGCGAAATGGGACAGATCCCGCAGCTACCAGATGCAGACGCCGACTCCATTTTCTCCCATAGAAGAAGTAGTGCACGGTGCATACTGGGATATATGACTGTGCGAAGTGTGCATGGATGCACAGTTGGTTCACGCCCGATTTCCATGGAAATGACTGCGGTTTTCAGGGTGCATTTTAAGTGTGCATGGGACAAAAACAAAATGGGGCAGCAGTTGTCATGCCGGAAGTGACGTACGCGCCCTTAAAACCACACCCCGAACTGTGCACACTGGGAATTGAGACACGGCTTGTGTCAGTGAAGCAGCGAAGCACATGGCAGTCCCACCACTCTTGGCTGCGACTCCGCACCCACACGTTCCTTTCTACGGACGTTGCTGCCACCGCCCCGCAAAACGCCCTGGCCAAAAACCTTGTCCTTCTCTTTCTCCGTCACCTCCTTAAAACAAATAAGCTGTACATGTTCTGGCTTCGGTACGACAGCAACTTTAGGCTACTTCGGTAAACATTGAGCACGATGGCTGAGTGTGATGTCGTTGTGTCCTCCAAGGCGCATGTGGGACACTTTTGGGGACATTTAAAGGTCACACTGGAGATCACATACAAGTCGGACCTCGCAAAAAAATCAGATTTCACAAAAAAAATCGGAATTGAGCATTAAGCCCTGCAGTCTGAACGTAGCCTTACTGTGACAGTGTGGAAGAAACCTCTACAATCTGATGTGTTCACTAGTTTATTGAGACCATTGTGTAATTAAGCTGTTTTGCATTGATCGTCAAGGCAGTGTCTCTGAACTGGTGCATTAGGTCTTGCTTTGAAAGAGAGTCAAAATGATTGTGAATCCTATAGCAGGTCCGAAACAGAACATTTGTTTTTGTTTTATTGTGTAAATAAATGTATTTTCGTTTTCTGTTGGAACGTTATTGAGATGGTGAGGAGATGACACTTTTCAGAAGGCTGCAGATTTTAAGCATACATTTTAAATTGGTTTTCTGAGCGCAAGAAAATTGGAAAACGCTGGTATTTTATCTGTCAGTTTCATGCTTGAAGACAAAAGAGAAAAGCTCCATAGAAAATATGTTATTTACTGTATATTATATAGAATGTAAAAAGGAAGAGCATGGATCAGTCATCTAAATTATAATTATTGGCATTAATCTAACAATACATTTTATTGGATTGGATTGTCTGACATTTTCATCCAATTATTTCCAGTAATACAGAGGAATATTTCATTGACTGTCTCCCTGTGACTGGAATGAATTAATTAGCTTGTTAATTTTGTTTGTGTCTTGGGAAAAAACATCTGAAACTAATAAAATCCAAACCAGGAACCATTCGAAAGTAGCGCTAAACATTATGAATATGTGCTTCCTTGGACTACAGTGAACCCTCGCTGTATCGCGGTTCACTCTTCGCGGCCTCGCTGTTTCGCGGATTTTTTTTTCCAATTTTTTTCCAATTTTTTTTTTTTTTCAATTTTTTTTATAGTGTAACTTTTTTTTACAGTGTAACATTCTGTCCTGCGCCCTGATTAGCTAAGAGACTAGACCAGGACTAAACCAGGTCTAAAGCAGGTCTAAACCAGGACTAAACCAGGTCTAAACCAGGTCTAAACCAGGACTAAACCAGGTCTAAACCAGGACTAAACCAGGTCTAGACCAGGGATGGTAGCGCGTGTCCGCGCGCATGTGTCCGCGTGTCACGTGCCCCCCCCCCCCCCCCCCACTATTAATATATTTTAATGAAAATCTACAAAAGTTTGAGTGTTTAAACAAGAGAAAAATGTTAATACCAGTCTCAGAAAGGTGTATAATGTGTCTGGTGAAGCGTTTTCAGCCTTAAAACATGTAGAATAATTGTAAAATATAAAATTGTCCTACTTCGCGGATTTCACTTATTGCGGGCTATTTCTGGAACCTAACCCCCGCGATAAACGAGGGTTCACTGTATATCTATTTGAAATCACAATTTTCAAATCAAATCTTGTATGTTTTTTTCATAGGTTGTGTACAAAAACAACGATGTGAGGCTGGAGCTGTCCCGACTGGCCAAACAGGGTGATCCTAAGATGAAAATTCATGGCACTGTAGCTTTTAAATGTGAGAACGTGGCCACCCTGGACCCCATCACCTTTGAGACCCCCGAGTCTTACGTCATCCTCAACAAGTGGAACGCCAAGAAGACCGGCTCGATCTCCTTCGACTTCAGGACCACCGAGCCCAACGGACTGCTCCTCTTCAGCCATGGGAAACCCAAACAGCCCCCAAAGGACTCCACAGCGGTCAACCTGCAGTCTCTCAAAGTGGATTTCTTTGCCATTGAGATGTTGGACGGACACTTGTATCTTCTGCTGGACATGGGCTCAGGAACTACCAAGACTAGAGCGGTCAACAAGAAGGTCAACGACGGAGAGTGGTACCATGTGGACTTCCAGCGAGACGGCAGATCAGGTGAGGGAGCAGTTACTGAAACATCACATTTATATTAACAAATTCACTCACTTTTTGCTTTAGCTCATAATATTTATCCATTTTAAAGAAAAGGAGTTGTATGTTGAAGATTCAAGATTGTTTATTTGTCATATGCAGGATCAACACAAGGTCAACAATGCAATGAAATGCTTAGGATCAGAAGAACCCGTTGACTATAGTCATAGTCATTGATAGTCAAGAAGTACTAATAGCATGCAATAAAAATACAAGGGAAAAAGCAGCAGTAAAGATATTATGCACATATTAAACACAGTATATCCAACACAGCTTAAACTTACTACTGTCCTTTGTACAAACACACAAATGTCACATCCGTTATGTCTGAAGCATTCTGGCCTCATATGTCACAGTTCCCTGGGTGAGTTCTGATGTGGTGTAACTTTGTCCTTTCCCACACGTCCTCTAAGCCTCAGGTTTTATTGCTTTGGTCCCAGTTGATTTGCTTATCTAAGCAGTCATTTGTTAGTGTATGCTTGTAGCCAAGGCCTCGCAATGTCATGCTGAAAATTAGATATACCCCTGACCAATTTCTCCACTCCATCTCAGGAGGTGGAAATTAGATTAACTGTTTCATTACCCCCAAAGCATTATGGGAATACCCTTTCACACTGAGTGATACACAATTAACATTTATATTTGTGGCAGCAAATTAATAATTTGATCATCGGAAATGAACTGTTCATATTAAATATTACTAGAACAGGTTTGTCAAAAGACTTAAGTAGGCCTGTCAGAAAGAGCAGTTGTTAACTTATGGTGTGATCTTTCTACTGGAAAACTTGGACAACATTTCAGAGTCAGAGTTTGAAAAACCAACATGGCAGCGCCTTCATTTTGGCTAATTTGAGCACTTTCCTAGTATTACTTTATTGAATCTTTGAATCATTTGATGTATGTTTATTTGTCGTATTTGATGGATTTTATGGATTTTATGAAGTTCTTTTCAGTTTTTTAAATTAAACTGTACACATCTTATTTGCATTATAAACAGTTTGCAGTTATAAACTGACTATAGAAGAATCCACACAGTAAATGTTTGAATGTATCAAATGTGAACACTGCAGTTCAGACATGTCCCTCCCAAACTGTAACAAACATTGTCTTCTCATTTAAATCATGTTGATTATCAACAGTCCGCCCCCACAAACACACACACACACACACAAACACACACGCGCACACACGCACCCACACACACACACACATCTTCAGCTGTTCCAACTGTCTGCGTTACCATGGAAACAGGAGGTGGTCTCGGCCCGGGTGGAGACAGTGCTGCTGAGCTCTGCACTAATGACATTTCAGGAGAACTTTTTCCTTTTCTCAAGTCGAGACATGATCGTATTACTCATATCACATACATCGGTGAAGTCGTGCCCACTGGAGACTGGAAACAGGAAAACGAGAGTTTAATCGTATCGTGTCCTTGATTTATACGAGCTATTTGTGAACAAGATCATAAAGGTCAAATTATATATAGAGTTTGTTTTGCTTATGGAACTCAAATGAGTCGCTTTTTATATAATCTCATATTCATAGTCATATTCAACAGCTTTAAAGCTCCACTATGTAACTTTTCAGGTGGGTGTGCCAGGTGCTTGTTTTTATGGATTATGTTTCTGGCTGGAATATTCCACAGCATGGCATTATGCAAACTTGTATATCTCTATGTAGGGTGTGCCAGCAGGCCAAGTTATGGGTCAGATCTGTGGAGACTGAATTTTCAGCAAGAATAAATGTTTTTAAGGTATAATGCAGGTGGTAGGCCCCCACTGAGAAAAATTACACAGTGTACATTTTTGAGTTTCAATGTTACGTTTAGTGGCTGGACATATGAAAATAAAACTGTGGGTTCAGCTGCTGAGTCTATACTGTAAATAATCAGGTTATAGCAAACATTATGCTCTATTTTTATGAATGTATTTGACCAAAAAATGGTTCCTGAAAAACATTTAAAAATGCATTCTACATTTAAATCACTGTCTTAACTGTAACTATAACAGCAAAAAGTCATCTGCTTTTTAGTTTAGTTTACTTAGTTGTGCTGTACAGGAGCCTGTGTATAAATGGAACATTTTAGACCAACCATTTCCTCACTACAGTGCATTAGAGACACTCTGCTTTTAAGTGAGGACCCTTGCTGACTATGCCTGGGGTCAGTCACTGCTCAGTTGTGGCTATACTTCCTGCCAGCTCACCCATACCACCACTCAAGTTCAGTGTACACAAACACACACAAACACAAACACACACATAGTCCCCTGATCTATGGAGAATCCAATCACGCTGAGATTTGGCCGTATCGTTGTAACTGGATTGTGGTAATCCGCTGTCTAACATGGAGGGGAGAGTGAGAGAGAGTTAGGGGACATCGTGCTGCTTCTGCTGATGGAGGTGTGCAAAGATCGGAGCTGTCACAGAGCCCCCACCAGCAGTTCCACTGTAGTCAGACAGGGAGAGTACAGAGTAGTTACCCATTTTTATATTGTTGCTTGCTTAATGTGTGGTATTTTACTTCACATTTAGGCTGTTTAATTTTACACTGATCCTATATGGTGGCACGGTGGCTGAGTGGCTAGCACTCACGCTTCACAGCAAGAAGGTTCTGGGTTTGATCCCTGGCATGTTGGTATGGGTTTCCTCTGGGCACTCCGGTTTCCCCCATCAGCCCAAAAACATGCACAGGTAAAAATCAAGCCTAAGCAACATGGAGATGGTCCCCGGGCACAGTCATGTGCTGCCCACTGCTTCTAATAACAGGATGGGTCAAATGCAGAGGACAGTTTATCCTGTGTGAGATCAATAAAGTCAATCTTCATCTTCATATGATAAATGATGATAATCATAAATTATTATTGCCCCATATTACTATTAATCAAAGCTGAATTATGTTGTTAATTCCAGAAAAAAGAAAAGAAAAAAAGAAACAAACATTATACAAACATATACATTTTCTCATGGTGTCTGCTACCTGTTTTGTGTGGAATATTTCACTTTATCTCCACAGTAAGAAAACACACATTTTTGAAAGCACTAATTGCTAGATGTGACTAAGTTTGTCATTCTGTGGAACATCCCAGGCAAAGCATTAACATCTCCAAAGAGAGAAGCAGCACGGTGTAACCATCAGAAATGGTTACACCGTGCATCTTAATGCCCTATATACCAGTCTGTATGAATTATGGCCATACAATATTGAAGGTATTGATACTTTGCAGCTGATGTAATCAACATGGGGGTGTGAAGGTAACTGAAAGCACTACTCTGTAAGACTCTAATCTAAGCTTTATTTTAACACAATCTGAAAGAGCTGATTTGGTTGGACCAGGTGAGCTGCTTTGTGCCCTTCAGTGAGTCTTTCACACATAAAATTACAGTCACACGCTAGCTAACAGTTTTTCAGACTGCAGGGCTTAAAGCTCAATTTGGATTTTATTGTGAAATATATATTTTTGCGAGGTCGTTCACATTTCCAATTAAATGTGACTTGTATGTGATCTCCAGTGTGAACTTTAAAAGCCCCAAAAGTGTCCCGCATGCGCATTGGAGGACACAACGACGTCACATGCAGCGAGTTTGCTCAGTGTTTATGGAAGTCGCCTAAACATGGACACTAGCATTGAGCACCTGGAGATTTTAAAGTTGCTGTCGTATCGGAGCCAGAACATGTACAGCTTATTTATTTTAGGGAGGAGATTAAGAAGGTGAAGGACAAGGTTTTTGGCCTTGGAGTTTTGTGGGTTCCTCTTCAGTAATGCAGCTATCCAGCAATTCTATCGGCTCAACACTGGGCTTGTCTCCTAAAATACGGTTCAGTTCTGTTCAGTTTCCACCTACTTCAGCGCAGAATAGTGACGTTTGTTGCTTGTTGATGGGGTGTAGGTCGGATGGATGCGACCTGGCTGTTCAGACTGAAGTCGCATATCAAAAGATCGGATATGTATGAGTTTTAGGACCACATATCCAAGTGACCTGGGTCGCATTTGAAAAAATCGGATCAGTGTCGTTCAGACTGTCATTAGAAGATCAGATACAGGTCGCATAGGGGCGAAAAAAATCGGATTTGGGTCACTTCAGGCTGCAGTCTGAACGTAGCCTTAGTCTGACTTTGTTTGTACAGCTACTTACTGCACTGTGACAAGTGAACAGACCCTAAACAGCTGCTGTGACACACTTCTCCTTTTTGCCACCAACATCACTACAGGCACTACAGTATTCATAGTGAACCTCTGCGGTGTACATCGAATTACGTACTTACGTCATTTATTGTGGTATTCAAAACTATCACAAAATCACTACCCAATACACTTTGGTATTTGGTTTGCATCTCATGAGTCACAGTGGATAGTTATCGTTCAGGATAAAACCCCCCAAAGCTCCTTTTATCCTATAGCTTGTGACAATGACTGACCATTCCTTCTGACCTGATAAAAAATATGAATATAGCCAATAACGCATATTATGTTAGCAGCAAAAATATATTTGATATTTATTTTATACATTAAACGCATCTCTCAGTGTAATGAAATGGGTGCTTTTATTATAATACCTCATGTCAGCAACAGGGGGAACCCAGGAGCTGACGCCTGAATATGTGTGTGGTTGATTTTTCAATAAGCTGTAAATCTAGTACATTTGTCAGTACATTAAGTGTCCACAAATCTTAGTGACCGCATTGATGGCTGATCTGGGCACCTGATCCGGGCACCTGATCCGGGCACCTGGTCCGCTCCCACAAAACTTTGGCTGATAATGAGTTTGATGTAGTGCGCTCGTTAGCCCTAACCTGAAGGGAGCTGTTCTGGCGGCGTGACGGGTGGGCCCTGCCAAGAGCCCAGAGCAGTGGAAGTCACAGCAGCTGCAGCCTTAGGAGGAGGAGAGGAGGAGAGAAGAGGAGAGGGGGTGAAAGAGAGGGAGAGGTGGAGAAAGGGGGAAGGAGGGGGCTGTGGGTGGCTTAAGGAAAGCACTGGAACAGATGCCAGAGGGCAGGACCCACAGAAAAGAGCTCCAACATGTGAGTTGGTCCTGTTAATCATTGTCCACAGATCTCTTAACTCTAATTCACCTCTAGGGGTGATGAAACGGGCCTATGTTTGTTGGGTTTACTTCCAACAGTGACACAGTAGAGGTTAGATAGAAAAAGTTTATTGTTTTAGTTTAATTCATGTCTTGTTTCCCCTTTGGAGTAGGCACATCAAATATCCAGAGATTCAGATTCATTCATGCAGTGATTTCCATGCTCACATGAACAGAATAGAATGGTCAAGAAAATCAATTCCAAGTTCTTTTCACAGCCAACCATGTACTTGCCAAATGGCAGTGTCTTCTGAATCAGCAAATAAACCTTATTACCATTATGGGCCTTTCTATTGAATTTTCTTATGTAGCCCCACAGTAGTTGCCTCGAAAACATTTTTTATTTGATCAAACAGATAGTTGTAGTTAGTAGTAGATAGATCCAGTGGTGAAAGTAGTTTTCATTTCTTACAGGTGCTATAATGTCCAGTGCATCAGTTTACCGTAAAAAAAAACAAAAAACACTTGTTTTACCCGTTTTTTTTTTTGTTTTTTTTTATGTTTTACACCGTAAAATATAACTACAGTGCTGACTCAGCATAAACCCTCTCTTGCCGGGGGGGATTCGAACTCACAACCCCCAGGTGGAAAAATAAATGACTTAACAGTTGAGCTAACCAGCTGAGCTAACCAGCCGGTAGCTTTCAGTTATTCTCGAAAGGCATAATGTGGTTGTAAATAGCGCACCTTACTTTTTTTTTTCAAATGTGGGTTTTGGCCACCATTAACCATATTCTCTTAGCGGTGCTGCGTACCGGCTGTGAATTTTATACCGGTGCGCACCGCTTTACTTTCACCACTGGATAGATCAAACTAGGGTTGCCAACTGTCCCTTGAAAAACGGAATCGTCCCGTATTCAGAAACAAAACTGCGCGTCCCGTATTGAGCTAAAAAGGGACGCACTTTGTCCCGTATTTCCATGTGAATCAAAAATAGTGTCTAAAACAGGAGTGCCCAATACTTCGATCTACCAGTGGACTGGTGGCGAATACTACGACACCGGTCTTGGTCTCGAGATGAGTGCAATCATTACAGCCGCTGCCCTTAGCAATAAACTTTTACCGGTGTGCGGGGCCGCGCGGCGCTTCTTACTACAGCCTCACTGCAGCCTGCGCGCTGCAGCCTGCGCGCTGCAGCCTGCGCGCTGCAGCCTGCGCGCTGCAGCCTGCGCGCTCGCCTGGAGCAGCAGGAGTCCTCAAACTGTGGGTGAGGGTCCAAAAACGGGGCACAGAGTGTTTAAGTGCAGTACAGTTTGCTTGGCTTATTTTACTTCAAGATATATTTATTGATTTTCAGCATTATAAAATGCAAGTACATTTGTAAAAGGTACAAACTCACATACTTGTTTTTTATCCAAAAAAGAAACATGGCTTATTTTAAGATTAAAATTAACATTCATCAGATAAAATGGAGATAGATTTATGAAAACTTATTTATGTGAGTCAGCCTTTTCCCACATGAAGATCATTAAGTACTGTTCCACCATGACTGATGATCATTTAGAAGAGAGCTTGAGTCTGGCTGTCAGCAGCTATTGTCCAGACTACACATCCCGAGCTGATTCCATCCAGTGCAAGTCACATTTTGTGAGAAGGCAAAGTGGGATCATCAAGAGGGAAAGGGAATTTTTCCCCCCAAAATGGGTGGTTGACATCTTAGTTTTTATTGGCTGGAATGACCCCAGATTGCATCTCAGAGCATCTACAGTTCAAAAATTTTCCGGGGGAGCATGCCCCTGGACCCCTCTAGCTTTTCAGTGACTTTCAGCTTTTGTCCATTACTGGTCACTTTCATCCCTGTTTATATTAATTTATACAGCATTAAGTTAAGCAGGACAGATATTTCTTTTATTCTGTTAATTTTGTTATTTTGTATTAAAAATAAATTGCTGATAATTATTCATTTTCCCTGTGTTCATACCACTCAGATATGCATCTAATTAAATTCAGGTTTGAGTCAAATAGTTTAAAAAAATCGCTTCACACATACAAAAAAGGGTTAAAAATATTCACTACACCACGAAGGGTGAAGGCAATCGGGCCGACCGGTCCTGCCGATGAGGTGTCCCTTTTTTTTTTTTTCAGGGAGTTGGCAACCCTAGATCAAACAATGAAACAAACCACAGATATAGCTGACCTCATATCTGCCACCCTATGTATTGTACACATAATTATTGTTTCCACATTATATGAAATTTCATTGATAGTCTTTGAATTTGTACGTGGGTTCAAAGCTCCTCCACTCTACTCACAAACAGCCAGGTTTCCTCATCCTTAGCCCGGGCAGTGCGCTAATAGCTTCTCCATATCAGCCACAGCATGGACCTGCCACTCAAAATGCAAATCACCATAGCACTAGTATTTATGGCAATTTCATTTTGGGCCCTCATTTGCCCTTCTGTGTCACTCTCGGAGTGTATCTTCACCACCAGAACGAAATGGATTACTGAATGAGGACACAGAAACAATTAATTAAAGAGCCTCAATGGTCGCCACAGCGCAGACACAGTAACAGATCCATATACAAATGAATCACCTGCTCCCTGCTCACAAGTATGGCCTTCTCACTGCCTGCTTTACAGTCCGGTCATGTCCACTGTTGTTTACTGCGCGCCAGATCGAGAATTAAACCTGAATGAGGGTGATAAATCATGGCAGCACTACACACCAACTTCCATCGTGGGTTTATGTGTCGGAGAGGAAAAACAGAAGGCCGCAGTCCGTTAATCAAGTTCAGAAAGATGGCTACAATTTCTTGTGTTGGTCCGTGGGCTGAAATGATGGTGATGGAGGAGTACTGATTTTTCTTTTCCTCCTCTTTCCTCTTTTATGAGCACTGCCTTACAGATAAAGGAGATTTATTATGGGAATAGGTAGCGAATGGAGAGGGCACTCTTAGGGATCCCAGAGTAGGCTCCTAATAGAGTGGCTGTGCTGTGATTAATGCCTCTTATCAACAGTCATCAGTCACTGGAAAGTAAGAAAAGCCTGCCCCTGTCCACACGGATAACACTAATAAGGCTAATTTCTTCATCAACGGTGGTGTAATGGTGCAGCCCAGCTCTGGTTTGAGGCGTCTCATCCTGATAAAGAGGGTTTCCTGGAGGTTAAAGGTCAATTGTCATTCATGTTTTCAGACGAATTATGAAATCTAAATCTTCAATCAGGTAAATGCCCTGAAAGCAAAATAAAGTTGAACTTCTAGAGTGAATTGATTGATAAACATTACTGCTACTGTACTACCAGTACAAATACTGTTTATTGTCTATTACTACTGCTACTACAGTAACTAGATGCTAATTACTTGTATAACTACTAGTATAACTTTTTATTTATTTATTTTATTAGTGGGGATTTGGATTACTCTGGTTTACCCTCCAACACAACATTTGCTGAGTGTCTCTATAAAACCAAATATTTGCAAGTTGAGCCATATTTTTGCAGGCTGGCTGTAAAAGATGTGGATTTTTTTTTAAGGTTAGTACTGTTATTTTGAAGTTATATGTTTAGACTTGGGATCAGTTTGAATCTTCTCATACAAGATCCCAATAAAAAGATAATCAAATATATCTAAAGTCAACTAACCAGCCACAATTATGAAACCACAAATCCCTCTGCAAATAAGAAAATATCTTTTATTTTTTATCGGAAAATATTTTTTTGTACCTGGAGTTTAGACTTCTGTAAATATCTTCTGAAATGCATGGGATTTTGCATTACTATATCAGTTCATATTTCAGTCTTCTGTCTAAAGCTAACGCTCCCAGAGTTTACAACGTGTAGAATCCTATTTTATTTGCAAATCCAATCCAATTTTTTTTCCAAAATTGTGCAGCCCTAAAGTCTATCTAGGAATTCTTATACTGTACTATTAATACTACAGTACTATTACAACTAATGATACTGATTCTATCACTATTACTTCTGTATTAATGGCCTACCAATATCTGGCTAAAATCAGCTGGGACCGTTAGATTGCTTTACCTACTTACAAACCTACCTACTTTCATCCACTGACGATCACGACAATCAATTAAATATGTAAGAATGTGTTTGTTTAAAGATCCCATGACATGGTACTTCTTGATGCTTTTATATGGCTCCTTAATGGTTCCCTAATACTGTAAATGAATCCTTCTTCAAAATCAACACTCAGTGCATGTGAAACATAGATAAGATGAGAGAGTAATTTTTCTCATTCTGAACACTCCATAATGGGCGTTGTTGCTTGAATGCAAATGAGGAGAAAAGAGCTGGTCTATAGTAGAGCGTGGGATCGTGGCCAAACTCTCCACTCTGGCTCTGAGCGCTCAGCTGATCCATTTCCGTGTTTTTGCACGGGGGGAGAGATTTGAAGCGTTCCATTGAAAAATAAACACATTTCCACAGAAAATAAAATCAAACCACTGCTGTTCAAAGGTCCAGAGGCTCAGATAAAGGACTTCCGAGCCTAGAAACACTTGGACGTGCCTCCAGGCAAAAAAAAAAAAACGCATTTCGCATTGCCTAGCGCATTCGCAGTCCAAACTCTCTGGGCGTGATTTACAGAGACGCTGAGTACAGACAGACGGGGGTGGAACTGCATTTGCATTTCTTTTTTCGATCTGACGTCAATAAGGTGCCTTGTTCAAAATCGCTCGTTTGAGCTCCGATTTTTTGTAACGCAGAAAAGGATCGCAAATGCTCAGTTTAGACATTTCGCAACTTTTAACCATGGGGGGGGGGGGGCTAACAGGGTAGGGGAGCTCACATTAACGTTCAAAAACCTCAGAAAGTGAAAATTTCATGCCATGGGACCTTTAATTGTTTGTTTAAAATGGTAATATTTAAATCATCAAAAGTACAAAAATAATGATTTTTGTTTCTTTTGTACAGGTACTATCTCCATCAACACACTGAGGACAGCCTACACTGCCCCTGGGGAGAGTGAGATTCTAGACTTGGATGATAATCTGTACCTGGGTGGGCTGCCTGAGAACAAAATGGGCCTGGTGTTTCCTACAGAGGTGTGGACTGCTCTGTTAAACTACGGCTACGTGGGTTGTATAAGGGACCTTTTCATCGACGGACAGAGTAAGGACATCCGCCGCCTGGCTGAGGTACAGAAGGCCGCGGGGGTCAAACCGTCCTGCTCCAAAGAGCCCATGAAACAGTGTCTGAGTAACCCCTGTCAGAACAGTGGCATCTGCAGAGAGGGCTGGAACCGCTACGTGTGCGACTGCTCCGGGACGGGCTACCTGGGCCGCTCCTGTGAAAGAGGTAGGCTGTGGTTTTGAGATCTTCATAATATTTACATGCACACACAGCAAAAAATAAATTAAATAGGGCTGTCAAACGATTAATTTTCTTGATCGCAACTAATTTCATAGTTAATCGCGATTAATCGTGATTTATTTTGCATGTTTAAAATTGATATCTTGCAGTAAGACCGTTCGAATCTAAAGTTAAACTCACAATGCAAAGTATTTCTCACCATTTTTTTTTATTTCAAAAAAGTGCAGAGAAAGGAAAAAGTAACAATGAACCAGTAATAGTGCTTACTTTGAGAAATTGTAAATAAATGATTGAAGCCCGCTCGAGCTGCCTACGGATGCGTAGAACGAACAAAATACTAGCAAACTCAAAATAGCGCGTTTAACCGACAATGAGTTTAATTAATACAACCAAATGAGCTGCATATGGATGGTAGAATTGGGAAAAATGCTGGCAAACTCTGATCGCGATTTAAAAAATTGTTCGCGATCATTAATCGTTCGCGATTAATCGCGATTAACGCGTTAATATTCCCAGCCCTAAAATTAAAATAACATACGTGACCAGCCGTGGCAAAACCAGACACAAGTCGTCCCGGAGGCGTTTTGAGTTATTCACCGATTCTGAAAGTGTAGATTTTAAGCTTTCCAACGATGCCTTACACATGGAAATCTGAGAACATTTGAAGTATTTGTGGCCATTTGAAAGCAGCACATTCTGAAAACGACGAGCTGAGAAATTACGAGTTAAAGATCCGCTTGTGGAGCAGAAACAAGCTTATTTTCATACATTAAGATAAGCTTTAGTCCTGTTTTAGTCCTGGTTTACCGGGACCACTCCTGTGAGAGAGGTAGGCTGTGCTTTTGAGATCTTCATAATATTTACATGCACACACAACAAAAATAAATTAGAATAACATATTTTAAATGTGTTGTGCTTTGGTACTGTGCTGATGTATGCTTGGTTTGGTCCATCTCTAGTCCTGGTTTAGTCATTTCTAGTCCAGGTTTTATTTCTAGTTTAGCCCCAGTTTTGATGTGATGTATGAATGTATAAATTAGATGAAAGATTACTCCAACTTTATAGAACCAGTGCATTTTGGGTGATAAGTCATGTCTTAGTTCTCTAAATCTACAGTAGTATTTCAAAAATCTTACATGATATTAGCTAAATTGCAGAGACACACTTGAACTAAATCAGTGGTTGTTGCCAAGGGTAGTCGTCCTTTATTATTTTTATAACAGAAAATAATATTTCTTTATTTGTCTGTCTACATCTGCAAAGCTCAAAATGTTCTGTTCCACCTTGTGATGACATGTAGTGTACTTTTCAAGTTAACAGCTACATGATCCAAATGATCCTAGTGAAGGTGTATGGAGTTTAAAAACACAGTAGAGCACTTCTTGAATAATCACATGACATCACTAGGTGGATCAGAGTATGTTTTATGTTTTCCATCTGAAATCATGGCATCATCTTCATATAGAAATGCCGTGAACACAACTAATTAAATAAGTCGCATAACTGAACTGACAAGTGCCATTGCTTGCTTCCTGCCTTATTTGGATGCTCCAGGACTTTCCCATAATGCCCTAGGTGTGCGGGTGTTGGAGCATGCTGAGTGGCAGGTGACTGATGCACAGTGGAGACAGGGCTGGTCACGTAAAGCTCACTCTTGGCTGTAAATTGGCTGTCTTCTGCTATAACCATTTGGCTCATCAAAGCACTCAGTCATGACCAGAGCTGCTCCAGAATACAGATCCTCACTCAGACACACTCCAGCTAATGGGAGCGCTTAGGCCACTCCTTTAGCCTTTTCTTCTCATAGAAACAATTTAAACGTCACACTGTCTTCAACACATTTTCTACTTAAATTAATTGGTTAGACAATAATAGGAAATCAGCAGTGTCCCTTTGTTTTCCCTGTTGACGTGATGGAATCTGAAAACAACAAGCTGTACTGAGCAGTCATATTCATAGGCCCTACCTTGTTCATATGCATTATTCAAACATGGATCGTCTTGTGCATTACCTCATTTGAATTGAACTGAATATCAAATACGCAGTTTGTATTTTACCTCATTTCACCACCCTCTTAGCTAAAATCTAATTCTATTTTGCAATTGCATTTAGTTTTTTGCTGGTGCATTATGATTTTTCAAAAAATGAATCATATGTAGTAATTTAGTTTCCATCTAAATTACCATATTGTGTTTCCAGAGGTCAGCATTTTCAAATCAAATATTGCTTTTACTGATAACAAACAACTGTAATGCTGATTTAGTCTATGTTAGAAAAACAAGTTTATATTTAATTTGGTGATTATCCAATCAGAAAGCAGAATGAGTGACACCAGTCTGTCATGTGGATTGCCAGTTTCAATGTCTAAATCCAGTTGGTTTAAACCTAAAAGACTGATCTCAGTCGTCACTACCTAAACCCCAGCAGTCAAATATTAATCAGTGCTAGAGCAGCCTCTGCGGCTGCGGTAGGCTCCAAATGAGAACAACTTGTATGTGTCTGTCTATGTGCTGGTTTAGGCACTAGCCACCCTGGTTCAGTTGTGATTGCAGTACCTTTTTAAAAACTGGGTGCAATCTACATATAGTTCCTTTAAATATAGATATATTTTTGTAAACTAACAAATCAATGAAACCCATCAACATAACCACACCATTACTCATGGTCTAAGTAATACTAGGTTACCCACTTACATGTATTACTCACCTGGGAATTGAAAGTATGCCACAATGAAAGAGTATACATTTACTATTTATACATTGCCCTTGTAGATTATGTAAAATTAATTTGAGCTGTATCTTATTCAAGTGGTGACCCTTTTACAATGCTGAACTATGTGACATTGTGTGCTCCAATCCCAGAGGAGCAGCAGCAGTGAAGGAGGGGAACAGTTAACATTATGTGTAATCAAGGCAAATGTCAAAAAGAGCCTGGCCAATGACTTCATTATCGGAGTGTGGTACAGAGCACATACTGGAGCCTCTATAGGAAGAATTATCTCCAGCACAATGTAACACAACCCACACACTTCTGTCTACACACATATTCTACAGCACTGTCTGAGCCAAGTCTTTACAAACTGAAAGGATTTATTGTTTATTTTTGTTAAAGCATGGACCTCAAGTGGGACACATCTGCTTGGGCTGTGAGAGCATTCTGATTCTGCTATTCATCCAATACATAAGAATGCCCATGGACAAGGTGGGGGGATTTGTAAAACATAATAGATGAACCTGTGTATCACCGAAGACATTTCAATATTTAGTAACAGCAGGACTAACCGTCATCAAGACCCAAAGCGAACTCATGGTTTGGTAGTTAAAACAAAAAAGAATAAAAGTGAAGATTTCAGATCTAAAATGTTGAATATCGCTGTGATTTTGCAGATGTTTAATTGTACCAGGGAGTGACAGGAAATGATGCAGGAAGTGTGGGCAGCAAATACTGCAAAATGATAATTACTTCCCATTACTAGTTATTCTAACCCACTATGTGCAAACAAAGGCAGAACATCTGCTCTGCCTTTGTTTGCACCTGGCACCCTATAAACCACATACAAGAAGGCTGAATACTTATCAGAGGAGTGACAGATTTCCACGCCTTCCTCTTGGTTCCTCTATCCAAGCCTCTTGTCCCTTAAGTGTTCTTAGTCTGTTGAGACTGGCACGCTCTCCCTGGTCCTGGAGTGTGGGTCTGGGTGCTTCCTGCTGTTTGGATGTGTCCAGATTGCACTGGTGGAACGATGCAGGCAACAGCAGGCTGAGGAGCTGTCAGAAGAATTACCCCAGCCCTCACTTATCCATGCATGGTGTACCACCCGGTGGCAAAATACAGTTACTGCATATGGTGGAGGAGGAGGACAAGCCCTGGGAGGTGGAAGAGGTGCCGGGAATGTTGTAATGTCCTATTTTAAGAGATTTTAATTAAGCAGACAAAGGAAACTTCACCCTTTGCATCCCAAATGTCTTTCTTTTCATTGTTCTCGGGGTTGTTAATTAGCCCAAATATTAGTCCTGCGGCGTGACTCCCAGATGGTGAGTATAGGTACAGACACACGCACATGTTTGCTAATGAGAGATGACGGATGTAGCGCTGACACCACCTACATCTCCCCACATGAAAGATGCACGCAGACACAGACACAAAAAAGAAAGATGGCCGCCACTAAGATCAATGCACAGTTCAATAATGTGCACAATGAATTATATGCATCTCACCCTTAATATGATCATCTTTAATATGAAGTTATAAATGATATATACATTATTTAACATGCCTATTCAGTCTGATAAATGTGAATCCAAATAGAGTACATAAATGACAAGTTGCAGGATATTTACAGCCAATTTATGTAGAATAATTAGTTTAAAACTTGCATTGTCTTTGGATAATGGGAAATCGCTGAAGAAGGGCAGAGCTGAATCTCTCAGCATAGATGAATGTCAACCAGCTGTGGAAGAAGTACGCAATTTTGTTCATTTTGTTCAAGTACAGATACTTTTACTTTTCAGTCCTGTTCAAAAATGTAGCAGAGAACATAGAGATAACTTCTCTCAGATGTAGTGAAGTAAAAGTACAAAGTATCCACTTTAAAATGTACTTAAGTAAAATACAGATGCCAAAGTAGTAAAGTACAATGCTATTTTTACTTTGTTAGATTCCACCAATGATGTCAGCCACTTAAGGTATATTAATAGTATGACAGTATTCTGTTTCGTTGAGTATATTGTGTAAACTAACAACAAAATATATCTTAAGTTTTATTACATTTCAGAGTATATGGTAGCAATTAGAGATGCAAATTATCGATTAATTCATTAAAGGCAAATTAACGTTTTTTTACAATCTGAGCCTTCTTTCGGCAATAAAACAAGTAGTTTTACTCACCCATAGCATTTTTCTGTCAATTGGAGCAGTATCGCAGAACTTATGTTGAGCCGTTCTGTTCTACTAATGATCCCGTATCCGTTAACATGGTGCTGTATCATTTGCTCGGGGCATTACTTTGCGGTGTCCAAATAACACAAACTTTAGCACTTTTCAAATCATAGAAGCCCGATGTCTTAATGAAAGATTTCGTTTGAAGCAAAAGTGGCCTGTAATCCGAGATTTAGCCATAGTTTCGAGTAGATGAGGACGCCAGTGCGCATGCGCGGACTGTGCTATCAGCTCCTGGGCCCCAAACATGAAACGCAAAGCTGAAAACTATGGATAAATCTCGGATTACAGGCCACTTTTGCTTCAAACGAAATCTTTCATTAAGACATCGGGCTTCTATGATTTGAAAAGTGCTAAAGTTTGTGTTATTTGGACACCGCAAAGTAATGCCCCGAATACAAATGCTAACGGATACGCTACAACATAACTTTCTTCAAACAGCTCCAAATGACACGAACGTGATATGGGTGAGTCAAACGACTTGTTTTATTACCGAAAGAAGGCTCAGATTGTAAAATAACGTTACTTTTCCTTTAATTGATAGTTGATTGACCTTATCGATCGATTAACAATTAACTGATAAGCGGCGTTTTTTACCTGAATTTTAGTGTTTCAATAGGGTCTTAAAGAATATAAGCTATAGTATACATAACACTGAGTCATAAATATATCATAGTATTATTATATTGTATATTTCGCAATTAATTATTCCTTAGTAAAAAGCAGACAAATGTATTGATGCTGAATAACAAAATACAGTAATCCCACACTCTATCGCGGTTCGCAGATTTTAAAAATTTTATTATTTTTTTATAGTGTAACATTTTTTTATAGTGTAACATTGTGTTCTGTCCTGATTGGCTAAAAGACTAGACCAGGACTAAACGTGGACTGGACCAGGTCTAGACCAGAACTAAACCAGGTCTGGACCTGGACTAAACCAGGTCTGGACCAGGTCTGGACCTGGACTGGACCGGGACTTGACCGGGTCTGGACCTGGATTGGGCCGCTGCGTGCCGCTGCTGGTTTCGTGCGGCTGGTTTGTGGCTCGGGGCCCGGGCCGCAGGTCAGCCGCGCGGGACCAGCAGCGGCACGTTGCGGCGCATTCCTGGGCGCCGCGGTTCGATCTCGCCTCGCGCGTACACCCGGGGCTGCTGAGCAGTGCGGTTGGCGCCTGCGGCCGGCTGTGAGTCGAGCGCGGTTGCCTTGTTTCGTGACCACGCGATTAGGGATTAATTACAATTAATGCATTTTGTTCGACTAACGTCTTAATCGACAATTAATCCTTAATCGATTAATTGTTGACATCCCTAGTAGCAATGCATCACTAGATCGAGACAGGAATCAGAGTTATTATCATTGTGCAATGCTCTTTAAAATCATTTTCATATAACTATTTACCCTTGATATAATTTTGTGTATTTTATTTTTCTTTATAGTCTGTTCTTCAGATAGCAGAGTATTGACTGTTTCACAGCTTGCAGCTTTTTACATGAATTCAAAGATCTAGTGAAATATAAATGTAGGATAGGCTTGGGCAAATATGCATAACTATGCATATTGTATGGTTTAAATATAGGATACACATTTTCTTATTGCTACACAATTTGCATATGAAATATAAGACAAAGCACATCTCAAGATATACAGTGGTACCTCACCTTACGAAAGACTCTACAAACGAAAAATCCAAGTTACGAAACGCCTTCACGTGAAATTTTGGTCTCTAGATACAAAAGAAAATTCAAGTTACGAAATCTCAAAAATTCAATGAATGCGCGCGCAGATGCACGCCCCGAAACGTAAATACACACACGGGGTTAGGTTCCAGAGGTGGCCCGCGGTGGGAGAGGTCCTCGAGGTAGGACAACTTTGTATTTTGCAATTGTTCTACATGTTTTAGGGCTGTAAATGCCTCACCACACACATTCTACGCTTTTCTCAGACTGGAGTTGGGCTTTTCTCGCATTTCTCTCTCGTTTGAACACTCGAACTTTCATAGATTTTCAACAGACTGTGTTGATAGTGAAGCATGGGGGGCACGGCTCAATATAGCGCCGAACGCGCGAAGGGAGCGGAGACACAACAACATATCATCAGTAGGGTAAAACTAACCTGTCTCACGACGGTCTAAACCCCGCTCACGTTCCCTTAGGGATTATTATTATTATTATTATTATTATTATTATTATTATTATTATTATTATTATTATTATTATTATTATTATTATTATTATTATTATTAACGAGGTCCAACGTGCTCCATAAGCATAAGAAATCCAGGGTTCTCTACAAAGGCGAATGGTAAGTCACTCATTGCGATCATTTGTGCTCCTGGCTGTGTTCTCCTGGGCCTTCGCACTGTCAAGGGGCATTTTTTTTGTCTCCTTTTCAAACTCTCCTGCAGCGTGAGCTGACTCGTCTTTGGCTGGGTTGCCTGTAACTCGCTGTATTGTGTCAGGTGTTTGTTTTTGAGGAGCCCTTTCCTTTCCACCCCTTGCAATCCCAAGTTTACATATCCCACCGTTTGCTATGGCAATGTTGTGGTCATCAACTTTATAGTATTTCCAGACCCAGACATACTCGCCAAACATTATAGCGTTCTTATAGCGCTCATTGTAGCGCTCTTATCTCTTCTCTGTACTCGCGCTTTGCGCTTCGAGCTGCTTCCGTGTATTTAACCAATAGCGTGTCGTGCCGCACGCGTTGATGTTTCTGTGTGAAGTCTCACTCTGTGCCACCGCATAACCATAGATCTCATCTAGGATATGTTAAAAAATAATAAGAATACTTGCTACTAGCAAGTGTAAAAATAATGGGTGGAGGTTTGTGACGATTTATGCAACGGTGGGCGATGAGGGTCCGAAAGGAGGACAAAATGTAAAAAAGGGGGACACGTGACAGACGGCCGGACAGACAGCTCTAAAACCGGACTGTCCGGACGAATGGTCACCCTAATGATAGGAAGAGCCGACATCGAAGGATCAAAAAGCGACGTCGACACGGCTGGACCGGGGCTGCGGGCGCGGGATGGAGCCGCGGCGCCCGGGCTGTGCCTCCCCCTCAGGGCCGAGCACGCAGCGCGAGCGCAGGAGGCCAGCGGAAAGCCGCACGGGGTGATTTAATCCTGGTTTAGTCCAGGTCCAGTCCAGGTCTAGACCTGGTTTAGTTCTGGTCTAGACCTGGTTTATTCCACGTTTAGTCCTGGCTCTACAGTCTCTTAGCCAATCAGGAAGCAGAACACAATGTTACACTATAAAAAAAATGTTACACTATTAAAAAAACAACCTTGGAACGGATCAGGCCTTTTCCATTGAAATAGCTACTCAACTTACGAAAAATGGTTTGGGTTCGATCCCCGGGTCGCCCGAGCCTTTCTGTGTGGAGTTTGCATGTTCTCCCCGTGTCTGGGTAGGTTTCCTCCGGGCACTCCGGTTTCCCCCACCAACCCAAAACATGCACCATAGGTACTCCAGCTTAGGTCCTGACCAAACCGAAGCAAGAAGATCATGGAGATGGTCCCTGGGCGCCCTAATGTGTGCTGCCCACTGCTCCTAGAACTATATGTAAAACTTATTATATATAGGATGGGTTAAAATGCAGAGAAGAATTTCTCCAGTGTGAGATCAATAAAGTTCACTTCTTCTTCTTCTTCTTCTTCTTCTTCTTCTTCTTCTTCTTCTTCTTCTTCTTCTTCTTCATTTAAAGGTCCTACTATATTATGCAAAACTGACTCTTGTGAGCTTTAAGTCATATTATAATGTTGTTACCTCAACAACAATGTACCTGGAGTTGTGTTTGTTGTGTTGTGTTTCATTCACATATCAGCAGTGTTGTATAAAGTACTGGAAAATCAAACTCAAGTAAAAGTATAGGTACACCTCCCAAAAATGACTTTGGTAAAAGTCGAAGTCACTGACTGAAATGTTACTTGAGTAAAAGTCTTAAAGTATCTGGAACTTCTTGTACTTAAGTATGACAAGTAATGTAAAAATAAATGTACTCAAGTAATGTCATTAAAAGTACAAGTAAAAGTATCAAGCAAAGGCAGTCTAAATTTAATATTTTTTAATGCCCCCCCCAACCTTTTTTTTTTTTTTTTTAAATAACAGTGCTGAAAATAAGGCATACATAACACCATTGAAGGAGTGTTTTTGGAGGAAGAGGGTTTTTTGCAATTGGGCCCTTAATTCTACTATATAACACCATGTTCGGCTCACCCATGGTAGTTTTGTGTCATATGGAGCACTGTCGAAGATATTGGGTTTGGTGATATCCATGAAACGCCGTCCTATGAGCAAGTAAATGCAGGCACAAAATACGTTATTTGTAATTCCATCAGGGATGTTGTTTGATTAAACTAGCTGCATGAAACCAACAGGTGTAGGCTGATTGTCATGCGCAAGTAGCGAACAAGCCCAGGCACGACCTGACTTCCTTGCAGTCAGTAGAGGGGTTTTTTTGTAACGAGTAACTAAACGGTAGTCTGGTTAACACCTGACCATATCACAAGTGAGATATGGGTCTGGAAACTCGCTTCGAAAAATCCCGTAGCGGAGGTGTGGTTAGCGATTGCCAACGGCCGTTTATTGGGCGTTATGAATGTCTATCATTGAGCGTATACGTAAGTCCATAGCCAATCATGTCAGTTGTCAGTTCAAACTACAAGCTTCCGTTTGTCATGTAGTACGCGTCACCGTCTTTCCACCCCTCCCCCGCTCTCTGATTGGGGCCCTAAATCTGGGACTCTCGGTTGGACGAGTTTCCAGGCCGCCTTCCAGTTCGAAACGAACGGAAGCGGCCTGGGAATTCCCAGGCTAACTAAACGGCACATTGAAAATGTATCGGAGTAAAAGTATGCAATTAAATTCGGAAATGTATTGAAGTAAAAGTAAAAGTTATCATTTTTTTAAAAACTCAAGTAAAGTACAAAGTCTCCCAAAATGTACTTAAGTACAGTAGTGAAGTACTATTACTTTGTTACTATACAACACTGCATATCAGTCTGTCTAATTCTCCAAAGCTCAAAATACTCTGTTCCACCTTGTGATGTCATGAAGTATAAGTATTCACATTAACCTTTTGTTCAGTAGAGACTGGCAATTCCAGGGCTGTCATTATCCAAGTGATTCTAGTGAAGGTGAATGGAGTTCAAAAACACAGTGCAGCACTTCCTGTATAACCACATGACATCACAAGGTGGAGTGTTTTCAGTTTGAGAAAAGAACTCAGCCTAAATATGCAGGATTTGTGTGTTAAAAATGTGAAAATGAAACAAAACACAACTCAAGGTATGTCTGTGAAGACAAAACACTATGATAACATAGATCAGAAAATAACAATATGGGCCCTTTAAAACCTGAAAATTGTTGTTTCTGGTTTAATGGCAAGATACCTCAAAAACTTGGGGCGAGGTTGGTTAAGTGTCATGCCCAAGGATACAACAATAATATGGGAATCGCTCAGTCGCATGTCGAGAGCAGGATTCGAACCTAAACCTTCGGATCATTGGACAAATTCCACTACTGCCAGTTTAACGTACATTTGGTTGCAATTTGGAACTTGCAATGCCAAATATTATCCAAACATCCATATTCCTATTGCGATTTAGTGTAGTTTTGCCGTACTATGTGTTTTCCCAGTTGCTTTGCTGTACTGTATTTAATGTTACGTTTTATATGATCTGAGTGCATCATTCTGACATATATGTAGTGAAATTCAACTGCAGTTATGACAGTCCTGGCAGAGCTGTAGCTGATTCCTCTCCTCTGTCAGACATGCTCATCCACTTTGGTGCTTTACTCCCATTCGCTCTCATATCTATAATGAAGTTCCCTGGCTCTGATAAGGAGACACACTCACTCGGAGCTGGAGAAGAGCAAAGTTGGACTGGATGAAGATATACTGTGTGTTTCTTTGTGCGCCTAGACTATTTCCTCTTCTCCAGATTTCTATTCACTTGGCAGCTTGTTGTCACACATTTAACAGCTAGAGGTGTCTACTTTTCGTGAAGACGGTGCATGCAAGAGGGTGGCTTTGAATTATGTATATCTTCCCAGTGTTTATTTCTGTTTATAATGATTGTAGAACATATATTTTCCATATAAAAATAAGCCGTGGCTGTTGTTGTGAGGTGATTTCTGGATAGGGTGCATGGTCCCCCCTCTGCTGCAGTGCTGTGTTTGACATGCTTCTGACAGCTCAGTCTTCCAGCGCACATTTCCTCAGGGAGAATAGAGATAGAGTGCCATTAGCACTTGAGTTAGTAACACATTGCTATATTCTTCTCTCTGCCATCCCTTAACTGCTCCATGCTTGTGTGATGACCAAAAATCACCATATAATGACCATGAAATAGAATATGTGTAAATAAATACTGAAATCGTTGTCTGCTCCCACTGGGTTGCTACTGAAATAGCCATTATGAAGCCATGGGTTGTCACATAGATTTGTGGTGATATTATTTGAGCGAAAGGTGAAATCAATACCCGGATGCCAAAAGTATCGAAAATCAGATACTAATCAATACTAACCAAATTTAGATACTCATTAGGATAGGTATCGATACTAAAAAAGTCACATTAGAATGATCTTGAGCATAAGAGCACAAACAGTTCTGGAAAAAAATAAGAGACCACAGCATCTCTACATGTATTACAGCCATTCCATTCCAGTGTCTGTTGAATTCCAACACAAACACAAAGCTGAGCTACTTCAGCTCTTGCACCAGGAGTGGAATAAAGTCACCCAAGAACAATGTGAAAGACTTGTGGAGAGCATGCCAAGACGCATGAAAGCTGTGATTAAAAATAAGGGTTATTGCACCAAATATTGATTTGTGAACTCTTGTAAACATTAGTGTAAACATTAGTATTATGTTTGATAAAAGGAGAAGTTCAATTTGTCAACTGGACAAGTTGACAAATTGAACTTCTCCTTTTATCATGGATTCTACCTGGACGACTGAGGGACTTTTCACGCATTAGTATTATGTTGTTTTAAAATTAGTTTGATCTTGTTTCTTTGCATTGTTTGAGGTCTGAAAACATGTATCTTTTTTGTTATTTTGCCCATTTGTCATTTTCCGCAAATAAATGCTCTAAACGATAATATTTTTATTTCGAATTTGGGGGAAATGTTGTCAGTAGTTTATAGACTCAAACAAAAATTTTCCTTTTGCCCAAACACATATAAGTAGTAAAATCAAAACAACTGATCATTTTGCAGTGGTCTCTTATTTTTTTCAAGAGCCATATACGCTCATGGAGCCCAATGTAACCTGCCTGTACGACTGAGGGATTGCACAGATATAAGACCAGATTGTGATATAAAAGAAAGTAAAACTATTCTGTTGTCTAAAGTGATTTTAATTATCACTGTGGTATCAGTATTGAGCATTAAGTCTATTCCTTTTAAAATCAAGGTTGAAGTTTTAGTATTAATACCGCTAACTAACTATCTAGTACTAGTACAACTATCTAACAAAATACTCATTTGAGCAGACATTGATACGAGTAAAAAATTATAAAAAATTATTTTGTCTGAAGTAACATCATAGTGAAATTCTGGTGTTAACTATGCCTATGTTTTATGCAATAAAGATACAGGAGAGGAGTTTGTTACATCAAAGTGTATTTTCCCACTGCCGCATAAAGAAATGTATTATTTTTTGGTATTAAAATCAAGATTTATAACTTGATATCATGAATTATCTTTTGTTCATTTTTCCAAGTCCAAGAATCAAATGAACCAGATGAGAGATACTGATTTGAGCTAATAAAACAACAAAACAAACAAACAAAAAACAAAACAAAACAAACCACCATGGTATTTTAGTAAATTGGGACATTCATGGAACAGACGCACTTCTGCAGCTCTGCCACTGTAGTCTGCTAATTAAAAGCAGACTCCTCACAGTGACTGGGGCTGCACGATGGGCTGCTGACAGGTGTTCACTTTGCATTAGATAATCATTTCCACACGTGTCACTCCTGAGCAGTTTGTGCTTTACTTTCTTATGGAAACCATCAGCATTTTAACAGAGGTGACATATTCAATAGAATACCGTACCTCTGTGTTTATTATGCTTAAATCTGACTGTTGACAAGGTTATAACAGTTGATTATCAAAGACTATAATTGTGTGGTTATTATGGACTTGAAGTAATGCATATTAAACATTTTATAATAATTACCACCCCCAGAAATGTAAATGCATTTAAGTAGTTACTAAGCCTTCTTAATAAACTATTTGCTCATTATGAATTCAGTTTAAATTTTGCTTTACTGAAGGTACAGTTTTTGTAAAGTGTTGTTACGAGCTGTGAAAAATGATATAAAACACGTTTTGAAAGATGAACCATGTATAATTTGTGTTAGTCATATTAATTTATGTAAAAATATTCTGAACAGAAAGTTAGTGCAGGAACACTTACAGAAGTATTTGACACAAATTCCACTTGCTACACTGTGTACCATATCGGTGGGTTTTCTCATTTTCCCTGTGGCATCTCTGTTTCCTGTGCAGCTCCTTGCTTCGGCTGTGGCAGGCAGCAGACTGTTTAGCAGAGAGGACGAGTTAGTCACTGGGGCCTGTCACGAGCAGAGCACCCCAGGAGGGCATGGGGCAGAATTGGATTTGGGTGAGGGATGTGATGGAGAGCTCCTGTGGGACACATGGGACAATGATGATGAGTGTACAATGGTCCCAGCCCTATCTGCTTCTTTAACACAGTGTGTATCTGCCTGAGCCCTGCTGCCACTGTAATGGCTCTGTTATTGGGTTATGCTTTAGTTACACCAGCGGAAATGTGTTTATAGCCTCCTGCTGGTGTTAAGCAATCTCCTTAAAAACATTTTTCCAGACACAGACCTAATGCTCTGAGTAAATGCAGCCGCAGTGAGTCAATATTTAAGGTCCACAATTTAAGGTAATGCTTCTGTCCTCTAAAATGGTCATAATGTACTGTAAAAAAGATCAGTTGTGATATACTTTACACTCTCAGAGGAGTTTGAACTGGGCCAGACCCTTAACGCTGTGCATGCGGAGTGGGTGCACGTGAGTGAAGGATGGCGGTTGCAGCGGCCGATGGAACAGATTGCAAACAGTGAACAGATTGCGTGCCTCACCTCCATCAGTAGCTACATTGTTTTGAGAGGTTTTGTCAAGTGACTCGATCTTGTAAAGTACATTACAAGTGGAAGGCCTTTTTATATATATATATATATATATATAAAGAATTACGCTTTACTATAACACATCCTATAAGCAGTGAGTTGAATGTTGATTTAATTGTAGGTCAGATGCTCTCCTTGACACACTTTTGACTATTCTGTAGGATAGTTAGATTAGTAATTAATTGCAACCTATTTTAGTGTCATCTTCTATTGTGAAATTATCTCATTAAAATAAATGGACACAATCTGGTCATTCATAGTAGCAGTCTGAATAATGTGTTGCTGTGCTCTGTCCTCAGTGTTATTGACCAACAGATTTACGGCTTTGTGGATGTAATTCTAGTTGCCTAATTGTTGGATGCATTAGCCTTTGTAATGACTTTTTGATTGTTTCTGTAGTTGAAACACAATTAGGCCAGTATCACTTCTAGGAGGAGAACATCTTGATACATTGCTAAAGACTGCAGTTTTCTTGTGAAGCCCACAATTGAATCAGCAGCACAACAAATGGACTGAGTGGACCAGCTGAAATTCGGTTAGAGTTGTTGGGTTTGTCGGGGCACACCTAATGCTGTTGTGGCATCAGAGCAGCAATACCTGCTGTTTACAATATTATAATGTGAAGAGTTTTGTTAAGTAAAGTCTGTAGCAAATTCAAATAAAAAAATATTGGGTAAGTTAGTACAGTATAATTGAGAATTCTGGTAAGAACATTATAATTGTCAGGTAACTTTTTGAAAAATGTGGGTGTGGATTGGGGTTTAATATATTTTATTACTTTATTTAGTGCTTTATTTAGGCCTCTATTTACTACAAAAATATTACTGAAGGTTAAGGTTAATGTGTACTATTCTGTCCGAAGGGAATACTTGTCAAGAGCAGCAAGCGGGACCCATTTCCAGATATTTAGCTGGGCTTGGACAGGACAGGACGATGATTTTCACCCGAGCAAAAGTATTTACATGATTTTCAATATGTTGCATTTTTCTGAGTGTCATGGGTCCCTGGGGACTTTCACCATTGTTTTTGACATCTTTGAAGGTGTAGGTGTTTCCCTGCCCCAAAGCCCACTTTTTCCTACAGGCTTTCGGGTGGATTTTCACCCGGCAATAGTGAAAGAGGAATGTAAGAATGTAATGAATTTAATGTAAGAGGACGTAAAAACAGGCAAGTAAGAGTGGTCCTGGAATGTGTACGCTATCCTTATTTAGTGCAGTGGTTATGAATAAATATCACAAAGTGGTGATTTCAAAGGGAATTCTTATGGTGAAAACAATATTTTAGTCAACTGGTCATTTTTACCCACTGAAAAAATACAATTTTTTGTTCCTCTCTCCTGCAACTGTTCGTGTGTCAAGGAGTCTGAGCTTCACCAGGGAAGTCACACATGTCCCTGGAATGTGTGGACCAAAGACAAAGTTTCCATCATTATTTTATTATTATTATTATTATTATTATTATTATTATTATTATTATTATTATTATTATTATTATTATTATTATTATTATTATTATTATTGTTTTAATTTTGTTCTCAAATTCCTAATTTTTCAGTAATTTTGGAGCATGTTTTTAGGGTCTTCCTATGTTTTGTTTTTTTTTCATTTTGTTACACATACCACAGTTGAAAATAAAAGAAAACCACTCTAATTTATCATGTGTTATGTCATATTTTGATCTATTTTTCATGACAAGTTCTTTTTGTTGGGTATATTATATTGGGTAAAAATTACCCAGCAAAAGTGATTGTGTTACTTTTTATAGCGAAAGTGTTCTGTGGTTAAAAACACATAGGCTATGGGTATAAAGATCATCCTGTAGGAATCAATATGATGTATCCTCTAATACCGCATTCCACCCCACAACACTCCTGTCCCTTCCCTCTGTAAAAATACCCATCTGTTGTGTTCACAGAGGCAACCATCTTGAGCTATGATGGCAGTAAGTTCATGAAGGTGCAGCTGCCCGTGGTCATGCACACGGAGGCAGAAGACGTCTCCCTGCGTTTCCGATCGCAGAGGGCGTACGGCATCCTCATCGCCACCACGTCCAGGGACTCTGCGGACACTCTGCGCCTGGAGTTGGAGAGCGGACGAGTGCGACTGACCGTTAACTTAGGTAATGCCTCGGAGAGTATGTGTGTCAACAACTGCAGTAAAGTCCTATAGAGCTACACTTGGGCAATGCTATAGCGCCAATATACTGCCGTAGTTTTAGAGCTGTCCCAGTCTCTTGGATAGAAAGAGACTGTAGATGCTTTCAATGGCCGGTGTCTGCGGTCTCTACGCTCACTGCCAGATGAGCACGCAAATGATCTAACAGGGAATGCTCATTGCTATGTGAAAATGGACCCTACCAAAATATATTTTAAAAATCACATACATTGTTGCTGGCAAATTCACTTGGTTTCAGATCTCACAAATAACACCAAAAGGACGACATTTCTGCTTCATTTTACTTGAAGTGCGAATGACAGATTTTTATGATTCACTAATTTTGACTTAATTTGGATTGGGATTTTAACTATTGTAAATATAAATTATAGTTTTCCAATCAAGAACCAAATTATGTGGAAAAGTTGAAAAATGTGTTGAAAATTCTAAGCCACATTGATGACATTACACTAAGGAGAATTCTATCTATAGGTTAGCCACAATTTACAATAAAGAAACACAAATTTTCCCAATCCTAAAAATTATTTTTCTTATATATTGGTTTTGCTATGTAACAGTTATGGAATTCCCTAGTGTCATGTTATGATTTCCAACCAGGAAATACAATTTTAAACTTAAAAAATTCACAAATTGGGGAAAACAACTGTGAATGTTTTAGCAAAAATCTTAAATATAACAAACTTAACTGTGTTTTCGTCAAATTATTAATCAAACCTGTCATATGCACTTGAAATACTTGCGGAAACTTACCTTAAATTCAAATCAGGTGCTAGTATCCAACATATCTTTCATCATTTGAAATACTTTTACTGTGGCTGTGTGACAGTAGGAATTTCTCTGCAGCTATACAGAGAAAAACTTTATGATTCTCTAATTTTGACTTAATTTGGATTGGGATTTTAACTATTGTAAATATAAATTATAGTTTTACACCAATCAAGAACCAATTTATGTGAAAATATTGTTGAAAATGACAAAAAGTAGAAAATTCTAAGCCACACTGATGACATTACACTAAGGAGGTATGGAATTCCCTAGTGTCATGTTATGATTTCCAACCAGGAAATACAATTTTAAACTAAAAAAATTGACAAATTGGGGTAAACAACTGTGAATGATTTAGCAAAAATCTTAAATATAACTATCTTAAAGGTCCCATGGCATGAAATTTTCACTTTCTGAGGTTTTTGAACGTTAATGTGAGCTCCCCTACCCTGTTTAGGGCCCCCCAATGGCTAAAAGTTGCGAAATGTCTAAACTGAGCATTTGCGATCCTTTTCTGCGTTTGAAAAAAACACAGCTCAAATGGGCGATTCTGGACAAGGCACCTTATTGACGTCAGATCGAAAAAAGAAATGCAAATTCAGTTCCACCACCGTCTGGATGTCCACCCCCTGTCTCTGGAAATCACGGCCAGAGAATTTGGACTGCGGAGGAGCTACGCAATGCGAAATGTGTTTTTTTATTTGCCTGGAGGCACGTGCGAGTGTTTCTAGACTCGGAAGTCCTTTACCCAACCCTCTGGACCTCTGAAACAGCAGTGGTTTAATTTTATTTTCTGTGAAAATGTGTTTTTTTTTTCATTGAAAAGGCTGTCCTTTCCTCCTTCGCGCTTACACACGCGGAAGAGGAGCCAGGCACAGCGCACCGCTAACACAAGAAACCAGAGGCGCATTTGCCCCCCCCCCCCCACCCCCACCCGCTCCTCTAACCAATCTGTGTCCTTCTCATTTGCATTCAAGCAACAAGGCCCAGAATGAGTCGTTCAGAGAGTTATTATTTTGACTCTGACTCTGTACATGTGTCTTTCTCATGCAAGTGTTGATTTTGAAGAAGGATTCATTTACAGTATTAGGGAACCATTAAGGCACCATATAAAAGCATCAAGAAGTACCATGTCATGGGATCTTTAACTGTGTTTTAGTAAAATTAGTAATCAAACCTGTCATATGCACTTGAAATACTTGAAATGCAGAACTTACCTTAAATTCAAATCAGGTGCTAGTATCCAACATATCTTTCATCATTTGAAATATACTTTTACTGTGGCTGTGTGAGAGTAGGAATTTCTCTGCAGCTATAATCTACAACAGTAGTATGCCACTAGATTAAAAATTCTTTACTCATTGAACCTTCCACATTCCACTGCAGTCCTATGAAGAGTTTTTTTTTTTTTTTCTGGCAACATAGCTCTGAATTTGCTTTTGATATGCACCTTATACCTTTATAGCTTGAGAAAACACACAGCCAGTGAAGTGTGTGCGTGTCGGTTTATGTGTTTTTTGCTCAGGAAAGGATCCATTGATGCTTGTGAAAAGTTTGATATCTTTCAAACGGAGCTATGCCGCACAAATGATAGCCATCTATTTTGCCTTTCCACTGGCTAAACAGAAATGGGCTTCCTAAGCGTTGCTGTTTAACCGTGCATACCAATAGACCGGCTGTGTTTGTCCTGAGCCCAAAAAGGAAGCAGCCAGATTCTGCTAGGAGGGCAACAGCGTCACCTATTGACCAGACGCACGCTTTTTTTCTGTTTTTCTACGGAATTGAGTGTGACACATTGGAGAGTTTGTGAGTTCGTTCTTTCCCCTTGGCCCTTCTCCTTGTCATTCCTTCAAAAGCAGAGCATTCCCTGTAAGGCTGAGTTTGTGCTGGTCTCTGGCTGTCTGCGACCACTTTGCCTCTGTGGTTGACAACACACGACAGCTAGAGCCAAATGGGGAGAGGTGAGGGTGGATTTGGGTCACCATTTTCTATAGTGTCCCTTAAACTGTAGAAAGATATAGAAGTACCGTAGTTGAATTATATGTAACAGCAGCTTGCTTTTTTTTTTTTTTTTTACCACCAAATATCGTTTATGTTGTTTCTCAAATTATAAACATTCAAATTGTTATTGTTACTTAAGCATGTACTAATATTTGGACTCATGGACCACCATAGCACCAATTCTATTCAAATTTGACCTTTTATCTGTAAATTCTATGCCCACTTTTTTTCAAAGTTACAACAGAGACCTCCTCCCAGTTGGCTCTTTTTGACACTGGCTGTGCATCTGATAATGTTATAATGTTAATTTTAAGAAAACAAATAAATAAATGTCAAAGATCTGCTCGGTAATACTCATAGTAGCAAAGAGTGGAGTGTGGCCAGTGTCCGTGTGTGTGTCCCCAGATGAGTGGCCTGTATGTTTTAATGATGTCTGCAGCTGTTTCATTGAAAGATGAATTTATCTCTCATCTATTCTTCCCCATCTAGATTGTATCAGGATTAACTGTACCTCCAGTAAGTCAATGTTCACATATTTCTCTCTTCTTCTCTAGTCTCTTTTGTTCCCAGATAATACTGTTTTAGCTGCAGTGTTGTTTCTTAGCAACCATGTATGCAATTTGTCCTATAGTGTCAGGTCGTCCCAATATCTGCAGGATAAGTGAATTCAATCAGGCTATGGTGAGATGTGTCTGACTTGCATCAAAGTAGTGGAAAAAACTAGGTCTGTGTAACCAGATTCCAAGAAAGGAGTTACAAAATGTGCTAAAAGGTGTTAAAAAATATTCTAATTATACAAATAAAAGGTAAACAAACATACGGCTTTGAAAAAAAAATAAGAGACCACTAAAAAACTGATTTTACTACTTATAGGTATGTGTTTGGGCAAAAGGAACATTTTTGTTTGCGTCTATAAACTACTGACAACGTTTCCCCCATATTCCAAATAAAAATATTATCGTTTAGAGCATTTATTTGCAGAAAATTCATTTTTAAAACAACATAATACTAATGTTTACACTTAAGAATAGTTCAGAAATCAATATTTGGTGCAATAAACCTATTTTTAATCACAGCTTTCATGCTCTCCACAAGTCTTTCACATTGTTCTTGGGTGACTTTATTCCACTCCTGGTGCAAGAACTGAAGTAGCTCAGCTTTGTGTTTGTGTTGGAATTCAACAGACGCTGGAATGGAATGGAATGGCTGTAATACATGTAGAGATGATGATTTAATTTTTAAAAAAAATGCAGTGGTCTCTTATTTTTTTCCAGAGCTGTATTAGGTGTCAGATATTTTTCATAATTCATACGCAACTTGAACAATTTGTAGTCGCATGAAATTGTTTTGTAAAAGCTTGCAAATTAGACTTCTGATGTATTAATTTTGAATAGACTTTTGTTACAACCATTAAATACTAGATGAGCTATTATATTTTATTTTTACCACATTTTTATAACAGCTGCTTCATAATCTGAAATGATACCAACTGGTTCTGCACCTCTCAAACATCCATAGCGTGAACCTGACGCTGTAAAAGAATATATTTCAGCTATACCCATGCATTGTTTTGTTATAATATTTACGATGTTTTAAAATGATTGGATTCTCGCTTTTATTTACGTGCATCTTTGAAACTGGTCTCATTCGCGCATTGGTTGCTTCTGACTAAAAAAAGCAACAGTAAAAGCCAGGACTAACAGCAGTCCTAAATATAGACTACAGGGCATTTGAAATTAACAAACCTTCACAACAATAGCTCTGCTGCTGTGTACAGAGGCAGGTATTTTGGACACGGATGAGCTCCTTCTCTTCTTTTTTCTCGCGCTGTTTTGTTTCTCTTGTGCTTTAGTGTCTCACGTCGGCTGTAAATTGATGAGGCCATTCAAGGCGCAGAGGAAATACAGAGCGTGATTTTATTATTCTCATTAACCTGCCTCACCGAGCAGAAAGAAAGAGATGGAGAGGGAGGGGAGGAGAGTCCATCTTGTTCTGCAGGATCACAAATAGATGCTTTGAATGTGTGCGTTTGAGCTGAGAAGTTAGTGTGCAATGTTTTGGGAGGTAAATATCCTTGACATTTATTATTCAAGAAGTGTGATGAATTAATAATTAGCTCTCCAGAGGTAAAATCTGCGAGGCCCGCTGATATTTAAAGGTTCTACGCTCATCAGACAGAACATCATGACCACCTGGCTTGAATTTTAACACAGAGGCCACCCTTCTGTCTCCAAACTTTTCACAACTTGTAGACTATAGCTTTTACCTGGCCAGCCAGAACCAAAACTCTTTGACAAAGCTTTACAAAGAAGTGAATGCATCTGGAGCTGTGTCTTGCCTCTCTGATTTCAGAAGGGAGACTGACAGGCGGGTTAACCAGTCAGAGACGCATGGTATGTTTCGTCAAAAACTCCTTACACATAAAAAAGGAGACATGAAGGACTGAGAAACAGCATGGATTTTCTCAAAATCACCAATCGAAGCATCACACTGTTACTTATCCCAGGCAAAAGAAGTTATATAAGAAGTGATGCAAATTAGCACCTGTGGTTGGACCGTCCAAGTTTCGATGGAGGTTTTTCACCCTCTATGGTTCTATTCCGGGAAGGAGCTTTTGAGGAACATTTATGGTCCTGTTTAGGTGTTTGATTTTCAACAAAAGGTGAAAAACTCTTGTCTAATGCTAGCAAGCTTATAATTGTAATGCTGAGAGGCACGTCTTTAATAGCTTAAATCAGACCAAACTAATTTGTTCAAACTAAATCAGCTCTTTTTAGTCAGATTGTGTTAAAACGATGCTTGGAAAGTCTAACTTGAGTGACAGAGCTTCAGACAGAGCAGCACCTACAGTTAGCATCACACCCACAGGGAATTTTAATGACATTTGCATTCCATTCCCTAATAGGTGCCATAATAAAGAACCAGACGTTTTCACTTTGGCTGCCAGTGGTCATAATGTTATGGTTGATCAGTGTATGCTTAAACACTTAGTGTCAGTTAAAAACTAGAAAACTCTAACCCATAGCCTGTTGTTAAATGCAACATAATGTCAACAGACGCCAACTGTTTGTCGTCCTATGTTGTGTATATCGTATTTGAAGGTCATTGCCTGCTGAGAATCACAGACACGTTACTCCCCCGACCTGCAGACATGCCGCTGTGAGACACCTCCTTCTTAACACCTCTCTAAATGCTAAATAGCATTGTTCAGGCATCTTGGATTGCCTGCTTGTTTGTGTATGCAAATAAAAAAAGCTCTGAGCTCTAATTCCCCTTTCCAAAGGCTTTAAAAGGTCATTGGTGGTTTGTGATGATAGCGTGAACTCATAAAGTGTGCAAACACGCCGTAGTCCCAATCATGTGCTGTAGGGGGCAAACAGGAGATAAGTTTTGTTTGTTCCTCTAATGTACTTGGCTGTTGCCATAACACATAACGTCACTACTTACAGATGAAAAGAGAATGAGACAGGGACAGGGACAGGCTCTGGTACTTACATAACAGCAACTACTGGCTCTTATACTAAGGTTCAAGAATCAAAATCTATCATAGATAATTATCATTGAAATTAGCATACATGTGACATGTATACATGTGTTTGCTTACTTATCGCATTGTGCAAAAGTGGTCATAAAGATATTTATTTTAAAGATATTTTAAAGTACCAAAATAACAGAATATATCTAGATAAAACTAGAAGTACCAGCTGGTTCATGCTCAATTTGGTTCTGTCACTCAATTATAAATTCAAACAAATCTAGTGTTATTTCTTATGTTTTTATTCCACACACTAAATTCTAGCAGGACTTATTCTGCAGTTTTATTATCTCACAATAAAACAATCTAAAGTTAGTAAGTAGCCATTAGTATCATTGGTCCATATCTCACTCACTGAGTTGTGGAATATACATACTATCATGTCATTCATTTATAGTATTATAATTCTTACTCCTTTTGATCATTCAAATGGAGTGTGTGTATAAGAATAGATTAAATTTATGTTCTAAAACAATAAACAGCAGTTCAAAATGTCTTTATTGAATTCACACAAAAACTATTTTTGATATACACATCTGGGGAAGCAGAAAAGGTAGTTCTCTGGCTTCAGACCTAATTACGTCAGTGGAGGGAGTTTAATTGAACTTCTTGGAGAGTGTGTTAAGCCCGTTCCACTCTCCCACACAAATAGTTAACATTAATGATTTCCCTGTGTTATTTCAGTCCTTAGTTTTTCTTAACGAATGTGTGTTGTCAGGCAGTCGCATGGGTCCACTCTGTGCATGAAGGATTTGTGCACTAACTCGAAGAACACATCACAGTCAATTAGAACCAGCGCTCCCCAGGGCCACAGCTGTCTGAGGGGAATACTGCTGCTAACACTTACACACTGCTAACAGCCAAGGCTATATGACAACGCACTACAAACAGAGGAACATGTCGTTTATAATATGAATAATCTGAATGCAATAATAGGGCATTTATAGATTAATATGGCACAAATAATACTGATCAGTGTAAGATACTGCAGAAAGAAAATATTTAATATAAAAGATCAGAAGTATGATGAATTTGTTATCATATATTCTGATTGAAAATGTATTTGAAAAATAATCTTGCTATGCTCCCCTCATCTGTATGAAGCCCAATACTTTTGCAGCTGATTACAATTATAAATCAAGATTTAGTTCCCATTGCAACATTTTAACGCACCCTTGAGCACCAGTTGAGAGAACTAAAATAAATACTACTACTACTCATCCAAAACAATAATGCTGTGTATTTCAGGCTGTTGGTTAGCTGGTGTGTATAGCCAATGGAGAGAGGATATTTGATAAAACATTATTATAACTGCACTCTTAAGAGCCATAAGAAAGCACGACCAAAGACTTGATTCATAACAAACAAATTGGTTTATTAAGAATGATTCAGGTTTATTAACTACATAATTAATACCCAAAACCTTCCTCCTAATACTAATCCTTTAATTAAGTCAGGGGTATCAAACTCATTTTGGTCCGGGGGGCCATATCCAACCTACTTTGATCCCAAAGGGGTTGGATCAGAAATCTCATGGCATATATACCCCAAAAATAGTAATAAGTCCAAATATTTGTGCAGAGAAACATAAATCTATTACACAAGTCTTTTTTATTTGATGAACTCTTTCTTTTACAAAATATTATAAGAAAAATGCATATATTAAGAAAAATGCAATATCAACACAAGCATACAGGTTTCTCATTCACCTCTGTGACCAAATAGGAATTCAATTTTTCTTGGAAAATCCTGCACTCGGCATCCACTTTTCTCATTTTTGACATTTTGCTGATGAGGGTGTCATGGTCAACGGTCAAAAAGATGGTCCTTTAAGAGCGTTTGGAAAGAGGCGAGTGTTCATTTGTGCTGCTCTGGTGGGAGGGGCCACGCACAGAGGCGCTGGAGACGCTGCCATGCAAAGCTGCTCAGAAAAGAGGAGCAGAAAATTACCAATATTTTAATAAAAAATAATTAATAATTAAGATATTTTAAGAGAAAATTAAAATATAATTAAGATATTTTAATAGAAAATCAGCCGAGGGCCAGATTAAAGGTCTTGGAGGGGCGGATCGGGCCCCCGGGCCGCATGTTTGACACCCCTGAATTAAGTAGTTGCTAACTCTTTCTTAAAGGTGCATTGAGTAACTAATCAAATGCTTTTCTCAATGGGAATGTTTTTTGCTTTGTTTAGAATGTTCCAATGTTAAAAAATAAAAAGATACTAGAATTTTTGTGAATCGCATGGGACATTATAAACAAAAACGACAATTCAAATTACAATATTGATTCATCTTGAAGCCATACAGTTGCTACTTTATCCTACCATCTATAACTCTGATGTATAGCATAGTAATATAATACCTTCTCCCGTTGCTTGGCCTGCGCCCTGTCCACCTGTGAGAGCGGGTGCATTTGACCCGGTCTCACCAGCATGCGGCCGCGGTCCCGTGGGTGGGGCTGATTGACTGGATAATCACATCTTCTCATGCTGTTCCCTGAGGCCTGGAGGCAGTGGAGCGTAGAGCCTAGTGCAGATCCATCAGAGCACAAGGGCAGAGCTCAGGAGCAGGGACGGCAGCCACCGCAAGCCCGATGTGAGCCGAGCAGTGGGGAAGTGGGAGGGGGCAAAGTCAAACGCACTGTGGGGACTAACTATTGAAATGTGCAGCCCAAGATAGATCCATGATAGATCACATGGGCTCAGGATAACAATAGTCATGACAGATTCTATATAAAGCATTATAAAGTTACTGAAGGTACAGTATGTCACAATATCAAATTTGACTGTTACTTGTCATTTTACGCACTTATTCAAAAGATAAATAGACATTCGTGTGACACATTAGATCCACTGCAAAAGTTAAAATCTAGCCACGTTAAGATTACTTGATCATAATTTGAGTAAATTTCACTTGACAAGTAAAATTATCTACAAATGGAACAAGACTTTTTGTACTTAAAATATGAAAATACATCTTACTACACTACTACACTCTTTGCACTATATTGCACTAAAATAAGAAACAAAAGCTAATGTTGCATGAATTAAGAAAAACACACTTATTCCATTAATAGATCATTTTACTGCTGACATAAAGTAAACTGTTCTTAATTTAAGTCATATTAAATTAGATATTGCTTTTTGTGGTGGGTTGGAGTATAAATAGAGATTACTTACTTTTTACTTATTACTTTGCATCTGAAATTCTCACCATAATTATTTGGTTAGTTCTAAAGATTATATTTGTGACCTATAAGACCTATACAGAATGATGTATTTATCAATTACGTGTGCTTTAAAGGAGGGCGTTTCACAGCAGGGATGGTCTTGAGTTACATGGGGTGTACGGCTAAATGGGTCTGATTTGTTAAATTTGTACGTAAGCTTGAAAAATAAGAGTAATTTATGATCACACTCTGTATTTTCCAGATTTGTATGACTTCATTTATCAGAGAAATCATATTCAATTGAGAGTAAAAGAGTGAATACTGAATGTAATGGTCAAGGCTGTAGCAAGGCGCTCTCCTCCAGCACTGGCTTTTCATGGTTATCTGCTGCCCCCCAGTGGCCAGTTCAGGGATTCCATTTTTAATTTTATTTTATTTTTTATTCTCTGTTATGGAAATAGCTAAATCAATGCAAGTCAGATGCAGCTACATTCAAAATTGCACCTTACACTACCTATCTTTTAATATCTCTCTACCTTTTTTAATTTCTTCAGTCTGTCACTGTCCCAAAGTGTGTCTTGTCCTGTGTTAACGGCTGTGTGGACTGTTCTGCAGGCAAAGGCCCAGAGACTATATTTGCGGGTCAGAATTTGAACGATAATGAGTGGCACACGGTGAGAGTATTCAGGAGGGGCAAGAGTCTCAAACTGACCGTGGATGACCTGCCGCCTGTGGAAGGTACACAACACTTTACACAATATAACAATACTGTATAAACCCTGTTGTATACTTGTGCTGTTGTTTATAATTGTTTATTTTCAGGCTGTGACACATTCAATCCCACTTGGCCAATTGAAATGTATGCATAGTACTCCTAATCGTTACATATTCTACTTATTCTAACATTAGCACTAAACCAAAAGTACTGTATAGTGACGAGTGAAACCTCTTAGAGACTGAGATTCTTTGCTGAAACATTAATCATATGAAGATTTATAGATACTTAACACTTAATTTACTTTTAATTCAGAAGTACTTTGATGCTAGTTGGATAAACCAGTGTTTGTGAATCAGCAGCTTGTCATTTTCTTCCTTATTTTTACTTACTTTTTAAAATAGCTTTGGCTAACACATGTTTTTCAATGTTTAAACCTGAGCACTTGCTGTTAACTTTTCACTGAGCAAAGACTTAATATTTAGCCTTATTTTTTATATATATATATACAGCAATCCCTCGTTTATCGCGGGGGTTAGGTTCCAGAAATAGCCTGCAATAAGTGAAATCTGCGAAGTAGGACAACTTTATATTTTACAATTATTCTACATGTTTTAAGGCTGTAAATGCCTCACCACACACATTATACGCTTTTCTCAGACTGGAATTAACATTTTCTCACATTTGTCTCTAGTTTAAACACTCAAACTTTCATAGATTTTCAACAAAATATATTAATAGTGACGCGTGGGGGGAGCCACGGCTCCGGGAGCCCTGCCAGACGCACGAGGAGCACTGTCACGTCCCGGGACGAGACGCGCACCAACCCCTTGGAGAAGTGCGCGGCACGTGCTGCTCTGCCACGGATTTGTCCACGATAAACCCCTCACATGATTAGCAAAGCACACTAGTGTTGACATATCAACAAGTCCCCTGACTGCTGACTCCCAGGGGTGCCAATGATGTTTCCTATTACAACACGTAGGCTAAATAAAGCTATTTTGCAACAATCTGCAATAAAAAGTCAGTAGGCTAATCAAATAAGCTTTTATTGTAAACTAGAAAAGCTCTTAAACAACTAACCTCAACATAACCTAATGTACAGCTCTTGGTTTCAGTCCGGTGGGAGACTTTATCACACTGAAAAGTCTTTCCAAGTGGAAGAAAGCGCTCCAAAGTGGAAAAGTGGAAGTGCGCTCCTGTGTCTTACCTGTTGTCAACAGAGTCGCTCCCTCTTCAGTCCAAAAGTCCAACTGAGCCATTCCAAATGACGCACTGAATGAACGCGCCGTTTAGCTCATTGGATGATTGTTGCTGGTTTTCTTTGATTATCCGCACAAGGAATGCACGATAAACCCCTCATCGTGGACAAATCCGTGACAGAGCAGCACGTGCCGCGCACTTCTCCAAGGGGTTGGTGCGCGTCTCGTCCAGGGACGTGTCAGTGCTCCTCGCGCTTCTGGCGGGGCTCCCGGAGCCGTGGCTCCCCCCACACGTCACTATTAATACATTTTGTTGAAAATCTATGAAATGTTGAGTGTTTAAACTAGAGACAAATGTAAGAAAATGCAGCGCGAGGCCGCGTGTTCACCGGGGAGATAGAACTGCGGTGCCCGGACCGCATGCTCTCAACCTGAGCCACAAACCGAACACGCACAAACGAACGCAAAAGCCGCATGGAGTGGTTTAATCCTGGTTCAGACCTGGTCTAGTTCTGGTCTAGACCTGGTTTAGTCCACGTATAGTCCTGGTCTAGTCTCTTAGCCAATCAGGACGCAGACCACATTGTTACACTATAAAAAAAAAAAGTTACACTATTAAAAAAAATAAAAAAATGGAAAAAATTGGAAAAAACAGTGAACCGCGATAGAGCGAGGGTTCAATATTCAATTACCTGCATCCCCAATAGATCAATTATAATTTTTGTTATTACAGAAAAATAAAACATTCTCCATATGGGCCTAAACCAGAGGTGGGCAATTATTTTTTCCATGGGACCACATGAGAAACAGAAAATATTGTGGGGGGGCGGGCCAAAATGGTTAACTCATAGTTCTGTATAATATTAATTGTATTTTTTTTTTTTAATAAAAAGCAGTAAATAGCATTGTTTTGACAAGTATTTCTTATGACTAAGCAATGAAAAAGTGAGGCTGCCGTACAAAAAATGTCATTAAAAAACACTCTAAAATAAATGCAATGCAGATTTAGTCCATGCATGAGGTAAAATTATAATATGTTTATTTTGTAATTCCAAATGAGTACTGAGCCCCAAAAATATTATTCAAGCCATAATTTAAAGGTGCACTGTGTAACTTTCTGGTGGAGGGTCCGCCACTTGCTTGTCTCCATGGAGATTGTACTGTTTTGCCCTGATTATTGCACAGTACAGAAATAAACGTGGTAATCACAATGGAGGCAGGTTAATGGTCAAATCTATGGGGAAGCGAGTCTGCACATGTTAAGAATTCACATTTTTATGATTTTTTCTGCGCTATAAAACACATGTAATTGAACAAATGGAAGGGAGATATGTGCCCGGCCACAGAAAGACAGTCACAAGTCATCCTCGAGGCGTTTTGAGTTATTCACAGATTCTGAAAGTGTAGATTCTAAGCTTTCCAACAATGTCTTACACATGGAAATCTGAGAACATTTGAAGAATTTGTGGCCATTTGAAAGCAGCTCATGGGATTTTGGAAAGATCTGAAAACAGCTCGTGAAGTTTCCTCACTCCAGGCCTTCAGAGCTCATTTGTGTGACATTAAGCTAAGCCCTCCCCCTGCAGATCATCATCACTGTGGTGTTAGGCTTCAGGGCAGGGCAGAATTAGAAGGTGACTGGTAGACTGGTACTGGTTTAGTTTTGGTTTAGTCCTGTTTTAGTCCTTGGTTTAGTCCTAGTTTAGTCCTGTTTTAGTCCTGTTTTGGTCTTGGTTTAGTCCTGTTTTAGTCCTTGGTTTAGTCCTTGGTTTAGTCCTGGTTTAGTCCTGATTTAGTCGTGTTTTAGTTATGTTTTAGTCCTGTTTTAGTCCTGTTTTCGTCTTGGTTTAGTCCTGGTTTACTCCTGTTTAGTCCTGTTTTGGTCCTGGTTTAGTCCTGTTTTAGTCCTGGTTTAGTCCTGTTTTGGTCCTGTTTTAGTCCTGTTTTAGTCCTGGTTTAGTCCTGTTTTGGTCCTGGTTTAGTCCTGTTTTAGTCCTTGGTTTAGTCCTGTTTTGGTCCTGGTTTAGTCCTGTTTTAGTCCTGGTTTAGTCCTGTTTTGGTCCTGGTTTAGTCCTGTTTTAGTCCTTGGTTTAGTCCTGTTTTGGTCCTGGTTTAGTCCTGTTTTAGTCCTTGGTTTAGTCCTGTTTTAGTCCTGTTTTAGTCTTGGTTTAGTCCTGGTTTACTCCTGTTTAGTCCTGTTTTGGTCCTGGTTTAGTCCTGTTTTAGTCCTGGTTTAGTCCTGTTTTGGTCCTGTTTTGTCCTGTTTTAGTCCTGGTTTAGTCCTGTTTTGGTCCTGGTTTAGTCCTGTTTTAGTCCTTGGTTTAGTCCTGTTTTGGTCCTGGTTTAGTCCTGTTTTGGTCCTGGTTTAGTCCTGTTTTAGTCCTTGGTTTAGTCCTGGTTTAGTCCTGTTTTAGTCCTTGGTTTAATGCCCTACTGTGGAACATTCCAGGCAAAGAAATAACATTCACAGAGACAAGCCAGTAGAAGTTAGACAGCGCACCTTTTATGATAAAAGGAGAAATTCAATTTGTCAACTGGACAAAGTTTGTGTGGTCGAAAACGTTTCGCCGCTCATCCGAGAGTTTATATCTAGCTGCAGGGAGGAGCTACCTGCAGCTAGATATAAACAGGGTCTAACCAGCATGAGAACCAGAGCTGACGAAGCCTCTCGGATGAGCGGCGAAACGTTTTCGACCAAACAAACTTTGTCCAGTTGACAAATTGAATTTCTCCTTTTATCATGGATTCTACCTGGACGACTGAGGGACTCTTCACGCAGTGCACCTTTTAGTTCACCTCTGTCTCTCATGACTCCTCTGTCTCCTCGTACAGGTCAGATGGCGGGTGACCACACTCAGCTGGAGTTCCACAACATAGAGACGGGCATAGTCACGGAGAAGCGCTTCATGTCCATGGTTCCCTCCAACTACATCGGCCACATTCAGAGCCTCTCCTTCAACGGCATGGCTTACATCGACCTGTGCAAAAACGGCGATATAGATTACTGTGAGCTCAATGCCATGATCGGGTACAAGAGCATCATCGCAGACCCCATCACCTTCAAGTCCCGCTCCAGTTACGTGACCCTGACCACGCTGCAGGCCTACTACTCCATGCACCTGTTCTTCCAGTTCAAAACCACCTCGTCTGATGGGCTCATTCTGTACAACAGCGGGGATGGCAATGACTTCATAGTGGTGGAGCTGGTCAAAGGGTAAGAAAGGTTAAAAATAATAAATGTTAGGTCAATTAGAATTAACAAAATTATTTCTATTTGCTAAATGCCAGAATAATGAGAAGAGTATTTTTTTAATACAGTTTTTATTACTTTTTTCCAAAGCCAAAAGTTTACATACAGTTCATTAATATTTGGTACTATTGCCTTGAAACTGTATGACTTGGGACAAACATTTTGGATATCCTTCCACAAGCTTCCACAATAGTTTGTAGGAATTTTGGCCCATTCCTCCTGACAGAACTGTATTTTAATTACAGCTCATGGGGTGTGGGGTGTGCCTGGTTTTCATTGTCAAACTGTTGAATGGCGGGACATTGGTGAATCAAAAATTGGAACTAAATTACAGTATGCCTAAATCCAGATCTAAACTTGGTCTAGATCAGAACTAAACCAGGACAAGAACAGCATCAAACCAAGTCTATATCAGGACCAAACCGCATATTGTGTGTACAAATCTACATACAGTTTCAAGTATAAACTCTTTCTTTAAGGACAATGTTCAAGTATAATGTTTTCACTGCCTTTCTCTCCTAGTTTCATTACTTTATCAATTTTCTGAATGTGTTTCTAGCAATAATGGGTATTTTTCATCTCTGTAAGTCACCACGCATGAGAGCGAACTTTAGAGAGTGAATTATAAATACATGTACGTAACTAGGAGTCAAAGTATTAATAAAACACTGCCCCAGTTTGGAATCATAATGAAGGAGACCAGAAATGTCCTTAGCTTTCAAGTGAACATATGGCCTTGTCAGCGGTCTGTTTTAGTCATAAAATAGACTTGATGATGATATGAATTTGCATATTTTGGTGCAGGTACCTCCACTATGTTTCTGACCTGGGGAACGGAGCTCACCTCATCAAAGGAAACTCCAACAAACCTCTGAATGACAATCACTGGCACAACGTGATCATCTCCAGAGACACCAACAATCTGCACATGGTCAAGATCGACACCAAGATCACCACACAGACCACCACGGGGGCCAAAAACCTCGATCTGAAAGGTAAAATCTATTATACTGTGGATATATACAGTATTAAACCCACTTGGATATCTGAAGTGAGTTATGACACTAGTTAAAAGCAATTGGATTTGTTAATAGCTGTGAGTAATGTGCTGTCTACATATTTCAAGGAGTGACTTTAATGGAAGGATTGTTTATGGGGAATAAATAAAGATAAAAGACATGAAAAGAAAAACTGACTTCTAATTTCCAAATGACACATCCATATACTATGATTATTATTCATATATTCATCTAGTTTAATTGCTGTAACTTTCCACCCACATTTGCATTTTACACTCTGGCATTTTCATATAATATACTGTACGAATGAGATACAGCTCTGGAAAAAAAATAAAGAGACCACTGCAAAATTATCAGTTTTTTTTCTGATTTTACTACTTATAGGTATGTGACAATTCCAAATAAAATATTATCGTTTAGAGCATTTATTTGCAGAAAATGACAAATGGTCAAAATAACAAAAAGATACATGTTTTCAGACCTCAAACAATGCAAAGAAACAAGATCAAATTCATTTTAAAACAACATAATACTAATGTTTACACTTAAGAGTTCAGAAATCAATATTTGGTGCAATAACCCTTATTTTAATCACAGCTTTCATGCGTCTTGGCATGCTCTCCACAAGTCTTTCACATTGTTCTTGGGTGACTTTATTCCACTCCTGGTGCAAAAACTGAAGTAGCTCAGCTTTGTGTTTGTGTTGGAATTCAACAGACGCTGGACTGGAATGGCTGTAATGCATGTAGAGATTAGGGTGACCACCGGCATGAAACAGGAAAGGAGGACACTTGTGTCCAAAAAGGAGGACAAAGGCCCTAAAGTGAGAACACCTTGTTTTTTTTTCGTTTTTTTCCCCTCAGGGGGGCTGTTGTAATGCTGGATATTCTACAGTGTAGCCATGTCCAACGTTTACTCTAAGCTGCGCGCCTGCACAATTGCGCACTGCTCCCACATTCTCAGCGCACAAGAAAACCTATGCAGTGCACTGTAAATGAGGGATGAAAGAGCTTTTAGCGGATCTCCGCTTTTTATTCAGCCGCGGGGTCATTTTTTTAATATCTGCATTTCGGATGTCGCGCACAGGGATCCAAGGAGCGCTCAGGGAGTTAGTGTGTTTGCTCAGACACATTAAAAATTAGGGGGAACATTGGCCATGTCCCAATTCCAAGTATTACTAGTCGCAATAGAATCATATTTTTGTCTTTAGGGAACAAGGAGCAGACCACCCGGCTCATTGAGCTGAGGCGGGACCTGTTCCATTTCGCAGACGCCCATGTGATCCCCGGACTGCACTCAGGGCTGAGCGAGTATGCACCGCCTCGACTGCAGACTGAGACCACACTCCGAACCGTGCACTCGCTGAATTGGGAAACGGCGAACATCGCAGAGTAGCAAGTGTAAATAATGGGTGGGGATTTATGACGATTTATGCAACGGTGGCCGACGAGGGTCCGAAAGGAGGACAAAATGTAAAAAAGGAGGACACGTGACAGACGGCCGGACAGACAGCTCTAAAACCGGACTGTCCGGACAAAATCCGGACGAATGGTCACCCTAGTAGAGATGCTGATTTCAGAAGAAAATGCAGTGGTCTCTTATTATTATTTTTTTCCAGAGCTGTATTTAAAATGAACTGGCAACATCAAATTTACATTTTAAATTCCATTTCTAAAATGCACTGAAGATGTAAGATTTGAAGTTGCTCTTCAAGTAGGAGCATTTGCATATTATTAGTGATTTAATAAGAAAGTTGTAGCTAGAGACTTAAACCATACAGTGGTATTGTAAAATATAACTTAAACTATGCTCTCAGCAAGATTTAAAGAATCTGAAGTAGCTCATTTTTGTTTAGTGCATGTATTACCACTTAATGCCAAACATTGGTAACTTATCCCTCCGTCCATATTGTGAAGTTGCAGTGATGCTCTTCGTCCATCAGAGGGCAGAATTGACACGTGTCTCTTGTACACAGGAAACCTTTACGTCGGCGGCGTGTCCAAAGAGATGTATAAAGAGCTTCCCAAACTGGTGCACGCAAAGGAGGGCTTCCAGGGCTGCCTGGCCTCAGTGGACTTGAACGGGCGCCTCCCAGACCTCATGTCCGACGCACTGGACTGTGTGGGCCAGATAGAGAGGGGCTGTGAAGGTGAGGCACAGACACACAAGGGATAATGCTACAAGAACGGTCAAAACAAGGAAAAAAGAAAAATTAGGACATGACAAATGGACATGGTAAAATGTATAGAATGAATAGAATAAAACAGGTGAAAACATATATGTTTTTTCATGTATATCATTTTACATGATGTACTGACATGATAATACAACATAAAAATAAACATCTTACCTTAGTCACAATTCACTAAAATTCAATCTAATAAAATAGCCCCATACTTGAAATAGATTACTGGTCTTAAATGATCCTTACTCTGTCCTATTATGTGTGACTTTTTAATGATCAATACTTGCTCAGAGTAGTATACACTTTTAATTACAGTGGTACCTCACCTTACGAAAGACCCAACAAACGAAAATTCCAAGTTACGAAACGCCTTCACGTTAAATTTTGGTCTCTAGATACGAAAGAAAATTCAAGTTACGAAACCTCAAAAATTCATATAATGCGCGCTCAGATGCGCGCTCAGCCACACACATACGCTTTTCTCAGACTGGATTTAAACTTTTCTCACATTTGTCTCTGTTTAAACACTCAAACTTTCATAGATTTTCAACAAAATGTATTAATAGTGAAGCGTGGGGGGAAGGGGGGAGAGAAGTTTGCGCGGGGACACACGTGTGATAGCGCAGCATGACCCGGCGCGGGGCTGCGAGGACGAGACCCGTGCTCAAACCGTGCCTCCTCTAAAACAGGATTAAACCAGGTCTGAACCAGGTCTAAACCAGGTCTAAACCAGGTCTAAACCAGGTCTAAACCAGGTCTAAACCACCGCGGCTCTTACCTGCGTTCGTTCATGCGCTCGGACTGCGTGCGGTCCCCTCCTCGCTGCGGTCCCCTCCTCGCTGCTCGCCTCAGCCGTGACTCGTGAGAAACCAGGAAATAGACCCGCATGTGGCGCTTTAATCCACCTGGTCTAGTCCTGGTTTAGTCCAGGTTTAGTCCTGGTCCAGTCCAGATATAGACCTTGTTTAGACCTGATTTAGTCCAGGTTTAGTCCTGGGGCTATAGTCTCTTAGCCAATCAGGACCCAGAACACAGTGTTACACTATTTAAAAAACTTGGAACGTGGCCTTGGAACGAATCAGGCTTTTTCCATTGAAATAGCTACCCAACTTACGAAAAATTCACGTTACGAAACCACTTTTGGAACGAATTAATTTCGTAAGGTGAGGTACCACTGTATTTTACTAATAATAGGCATCTTGGTATTTTCTGACAATCCTATTAACAATACATCTAAATTTCAATCCCAGAAAGAAGTCCCCTTGTAAATCTAAATTCCTTTGAATATAACCAGAAGACCACCTTTATTCCACTGAGTATGGCCTAAGACTTACAGACACAGAGAAGCCCCTCCTAACCTGCAGCTCGTAACTGAACTCTTTGCGTCAGTGCTAGTATTTTGTTCTGTGGCCCTCACACACAATAATTTCTGTTACACTTGGCCTTAATCTGATTATTCTCTCTGCCATATTTGTAGTGCTTCTGTTATTTCCTATTTTATTCCATTTTGTTTTGTTGGCTGCATGCTTGCTGGATCTGAGAGTTTGCCAGAAGCTATCCTATTGAATTATGTATGAATCCTTTGTTGCATGCATGAATATTATACAGCCAGTCTAATGCGACTACCACATCCAGAGACAATATTTGATTTATTTCTTCTTTGTCACTTAGTCTAATTTAACAATTCATCTCCTCTTTTGTATTGAGTGAGTGACTTATGAGCTATTCAGTTTCCACTATTTCAGATCAATTTTTTTTTTTTAACATAACACAGCTTTGTCGGACTTGCGGGGTTCATTGTACTGCTCAGGGTGTCAGACTGAATAGAAAATGGACTGTATGAAAATGCATTGTGGAATGGACTCTGTTTAAGTAGCATTAGCTTTTGATACCAATACAATAAAAGGGTCCCTTGTTGTGATGAAAGAGAGAGGTAAAAAATCTTTGCCAAGTGCTTAGTGTTCAACTCACACTTTTTTTTTTTTTTTTGAAGGCCAGTTGAGATAGCCTTGAAGTCCAAAGTAACGGTTTTATAAGATGTGAAGTCACTGCTGTGTTTTGTTTCATTCACAAAAGTTTGAGTAATTCTTTATTACTAGCCTGTGTACATTTCCAATGCTCAAAATGTCCATCCATCCATCCATTTTCTTCCGCTTATCCGGGGCCGGGTCGCGGGGGCAACAGTCTAAGCAGGGACCTCCAGACTTCCTTCACCCCGGACACTTCCTCCAGCTCCTCCGGGGGGACCCCAAGGCGTTCCCAGGCCAGCCGGGAGACATAGTCCCTCCAGCGGGTCCTGGGTCTTCCCCGGGGCCTCCTCCCGGTGGGACATGCCCGGAACACCTCCCGAGGGAGGCGTCCAGGAGGCATCCGGAACAGATGCCCGAGCCACCTCAGCTGACTCCTCTCCACGTGGAGAAGCAGCGGCTCTACTCCGAGCTCCTCCCGTGTGACCAAGCTCCTCACCCTATCTCTAAGGGTGCGCCCAGCCACTCTGCGGAGGAAACTCATTTCGGCCGCTTGTATCCGCGATCTCGTAATGTCATATAGTGCTAATTTAACAGCTACGTTTTACGTTTTGGGTAGCAGAGATTGGCAATTCCAGGGTTGAAATGATCCAAATGATTCTAGTGAAGGTGTATGAAGTTTAAAAACACAGTGGAGCAGTTCTTGTCTTACCACATGACATCAGAAGGTGGAACAGAATGTTGAAAAATGAAGAATGTTTTCAATTCAGGGCTGGACTGGGACAAAAAAAAACATCCTGGCATTTTTGGTTTAGACTGGCCCCTCATAATTAGCGGAGCACAACGGAATAATTTATGTACGTGTTCCCTGAGGCAAAGTATTTTACTATTGTTACGTCTTGGCCGAGGGGAAACCAGGGTGCAACATTTAAAGGAAAAATCCCAGCTCCCAAAAAACACCAGCAAACTCGCAGTAACTACACATTCATTATTTAAAATGCATCTAGCACATAAAATTTCATCGAATCTACACGATTCACGTAGGTCACCTGTTTTGGCTTCAAAACAGCAAATTTCGCCAAAAGGTGAGCGATTTTCATGCCTGTCCATCACCTAAAAGTCCCGGTATTATCCTAACATTACTACCTGCTGACCTGCCTGTGCTACACTTCCCTGGTCATTCTGTCCCTCAGGTTCCCTCAGGTTCCCGCAGGTTCTCTGTCCATCTTCAACTTGGGCTGCAAAGGACGTGGAGGCTCCAGCAGCCCCCCAGAGAATATGTCTGTTATTTTAGAACATTTTTGCAGCATCTATAGTGAGATTTTTTAATCTTTTATCCCACAACTTCTCCAAACCCCCTTTCTCCCGCTTCTCCATGTTTCCACGCTCAACACTGAACCTGGCGGGGATCAGTGCAGAGAAAAGGGTGGGACCACTCTCATAAGCTTCTATATCCTGACTTATTTAGTCCACTGTCTATATTGAAGATGGACCAATGGGCTGCTCCCTCTAAATTGTGGGCCGGTCTCTAAGTTAAAAAAAAAACAAAAAACAGCATCAGACCCTACGACTGTCGACCCACCGGAAAAATGCCCGGTATGTC